>JANGFJ010000058.1:0-63232 GCA_025758675.1 Naganishia antarctica
TGTACACTGTCCCGGGCCTTGGACTCTTTGGGGGCCTTATAGGGCAAAAGCGCCCTACGCGCGTATGTCCGGACACCCCACTGGACTCGCGTCCGGACACCATAGTTAAGGGGAATTTATAGTCATTTAATATATTTATTTGTTATTTACTATGACTTTCGTCAACTATATCGTATACTCTATATCATGCCTGTCATGTATCACATTTTGCATGTCGCTATGCTCTAGGGACTCCTGATTTCTTCCACCGCTTCAAGTGGAACCTTCTTCTCTGTCTTCCCCGCCCATTCAACGCTGAGCGCTCGAAAGTCGTGTTGCGCGTCGGGTCTACACGACGTCTGCAACCCCGGGATCGAACTCGGAGTTGCGGCGTATTCGCTGATGGTGCGTCCGAGCATCGGGACTCTTACACCTGATGACCTGATGACCTGATGACCAACCAAGGACCGCAAACCGGAGCTCAGGTTTCCGTTTCCGTTGATTAGGTATAGAACCAATACTTGTATAGACGTCGTTGCAGTCTCCTTGCTGCTTCCCGGATCACCACCATGTCAGACTACACCTCGCCCGCCTTCAAGTCCAGCTACATTCCCCACCCGCTCTCCCCGAGCTCACGGATCCACCTCGTCACCTGTGGCTCCTCTGCCGCATCATCAACGCCAATCCTCCTCGTCCACGGCCTCGGTTCATCTGCCTCGTTCTGGCTTCCCGCCTTGTCTACCCCTCAAGGAAGGGATCTCACGTCTCAGCGACAGGTATACGCAATCGATGCGTACGGCCATGGTATCAGTGATTCCGTGAGCGAGGAGGATTCGCTGGATCGCGCAGCGGAGACAGTGGTTGGAGTGGTAGAGCATCTGCTCAAGGAAAGCGGAAAGGAAAAGCTCGTGCTCGTGGGACATTCGATGTCTGGTGTGAGTGTTCCCACATCCACAAGGCGGAATCGTATTGAATCGACCCTTTAAAGCTCGTCACGTCCCTCGTCGCCGGTCGTCGACCTGACTTGATCGAAAAACTTTGTAAGATTCCCGTTTCCTCCTCCCCCGCCTATCCCTCTAACCTCCCCCTAGTCCTCCTCTCACCCACACTCTCCCTCCCCACCGCCAACCGAGAATCCCTCCGCGCAAGATCCACAACCGTCCACGACCCACAAGGCCACCTCGACATCTCCTCGGTCGTCAGCACAACCGGTATCTCCTCCAACACGCACCGCAGCAACCCTTTTGCCGCCCCATTCATCAAGCACCTCATCCTCACTACTAAACCCGACGCATACGCCCGAGCTTGCACGAACCTTGCCTCTCATCCGGGTTGGGACGCAGACGTCGCGAACCTACAATTTGAAGTGTTCATCCTGGCCGGAAGCGAAGATTACATGGTATCCATCGAAGAGGTGGAGAAGCGCGCGGAGCAGGTCCCTGGTGGGAAGGGAAAGTTCGAGATTATGCAGGATGTCGGACATTGGGGAGGATTGGAAGTTCCGGAAAAGGTGGCAGATGCGTTGAAGAGGTTTGTGAACTGATTGTAGACTCCGAAAACAAAAGTTGTAGCAAAGAAGTCCAATACAGCAAGCAAAGTGATGTAAAGAACAGGGCCGCTTGCAGTACCGGACCGAAGACTTGTTCCATTTGCGTCACCCGCGAGCAGGGAAACTGACAGCCGCATCGCAACCATCCCCTAACACCTGCACGACACCGCAAACAGCGCTCGTGTACGCATCATCTACCATAAGGGAAACGAATACACAAAAAAAGACGCCTATATTTGATATTCGTTTCCAAGCACGGCTCTATGCGCGACACCTAGAGCTTCAAGAAGCTCACTGCATCCCAACAAACCATCAGCAACCCATCTCACCTCCCTGCAACAACGGACTCACTGCTCCTCCCCAGCTTCTTATCCCCGCCGCCCTGCATTGCTCGCTCCTCCTCCTCCTCCGCCTCGGCCTTTTCCTGCAAGTCCTCTGCCGCGGATGGCAAAACGTTTTCCATATCATTGACCTTCCCTACAGTCGCCTCCGCAAAGTTTTCGTACAAGTTGGCGCCGGTAGCGTCACCTCGACCTTCGCCGGACCTAGAAGCCGCAAAGGGTGAGCGCTGTTCGTGCGAGGAGAGTGAATGACGCTCACCAGAAGTGGAAGGCGCGGGATAGAACACCGTAGCTGGCTGGAACGACCTCGACGAGATCCCCTCGAGCGATCTCGACCGCAGGTACTTCACTCGGCGGCAAACCAACGAGGTACGCCAACTGCGGTAGCAAAATCAGCAGTGCCCTTTGACGCCAGCAAATCCACTCACAAGACACCGAATAACAGACGCATGCCCGATGATCAACAGATCGTCCTGGTGTCGCTCAAGTTCAAAGATTACCGGTTCGAGTCGGACTGCGAGATCAACTCTCTTAGTTGACACGACCGGTCCCCACCGCCGACTAACTCACCGCTCAAATCATGGTACGACTCGGCACGAGGCGCACGATGCGCATACGGGTCCGACAAGAACCGTTCCCACTCATCCGGATACATCTTTCTCGCCTCTTCCGTTGACAACCCATCCCACACGCCGCTAAAACCCAGAACGTCAGCATCCCGCCATCCACGAGGACGACCGACTCACGGATTGATCTCGCTCATCTGCGGCTTTTGCACGACCTTGTACCCAGACTGCGCAAACGGCCACGCGGTATGATGTGCCCTCCTCCGCGCAGACGTCCAGATCTAGGCGCACCGTCAACTCGGCCCACCTATACCCATACGCAACTCACCACCAACTTGCGATCCTTCCATTCCTCGCCACGCAACCTCTTCTCCTCTGCAACCTGCTTCCTCCGCGCAATCACAGCGGCACGGAGACGCTCGGCGTATTCCCATCCTGCGGGGGAAAGGTCCGAGTCGGCCTTGTATGAGTGTTCGATGAGTGATTGACCAGACTGCGGAAAGGCGTGAGCACGCGACCCGCAAAAGGGGGGAAAGGACCTACCCTCGCAAAGTAGATCGTTCGGTGCCTATTATGGATATTCATGAGATAGAAACAACACCTCGTTTGCAGATACCCTACGCCACTCTTCAGCCCCTGTCCGACGCATCCACAACGACGACTTACCTTCAATCCGATTAACCACAATCTTTTCCCCGACATTCATAATCTTGATAAACGGTCCTTCATCGGGCGTCACTTCCTGGTACTGAGCTTCCTGTTGCTTGATCCGCTTCCAATAATCCGCCACGGCCTTTTCCGGATCCCATTTGACGTACTACAAGCAAAGGTCAGCGCTGTCGGAGACGTCACACGAAACACTCACATCGGGAGACGAAAGCTTGACGGATCTGATATTCGCTTCGATAATATCGTCCTTGTCACACATGGATTCTATCGACACAATCAGCCCAATCCCACACCCTCCGCCGCCCCACTCACCCAGAAAGATCACATGCACGCCCCTCGCCTCAAACTTGTCATACAACTCCTTGCGACTCGCCTTGTCCCCATTATTCGCATCATAAATAACCACCTGGCCACCCTGCTTCAAAAAGAAATCCCAAACCTGATCATCAACCCCATCCTTGATCTTCTTCCGCAACGCAATCGTCTCCGGACTCTTGGCATCCGTATCGAAATAATCCTCTGGAACGACATTCGCGCCGCCCAAGACCTTTCTCCGATAATCACCCAACGAAAACACGCGGGTCTTGACGCCCAACCAGCGCAAATACCGTTCGAGCGAGCGCGCGATGTGGGTCTTTCCCCGTGCTGGAAGCCCGACGAGGGGGATAAAGATCAAACCGGCGTGGAAGAGCCGTCCTGACGAAGTCGTATACAGCGGGGCTGCCATTGTACGTGATAAGGTCGACGGCGGTTCAAACACGGATGTCTCGAGGGGTACTTGAGCACCAACGATCGATGTGTCTCCACGAACTGACCTGGACGTATGCCGACTATGTCTGCCGCGACGACAGCCAACAAGAACTGCACTGGATAGCGATAACATGACTGCGACTGCGACGTCGGTGGAGCGGGCGCGCGGATGCAATTCGATCAGTGCCACTGACGAGATACGATAGTTATACCCTCTGTCGAATGGGATCACGCCGCGATCCTGTCTACTCGTCCTAGTATCGTCTTCCTCATCCTGGCATGCTTCCTTTACCGCACCCTGCCTAAATTCGGAGCAGGGGAAGAGAGAATGAAGCAACACGGCACCGGTATGCAGGTGATACCACTTTGTCTATGTAGAGAAATCCGCCGTGCTCCGCGTAACTGGTCATACACATCCCATCTTCTGGACTGAACGCAACCTCCCTTCCCCGTGGTATCCCAATCCGTCCTACGTCAATGGCAACATGCATCAGATGCTCCTTTTCTACTTCCCCACCACGTCATCCTAGATAAGATGCCACTGTTGGCAGAATAGCGAACCCACCCAGCGACGGACATCCCCTCCCATCTCCGCCGCGCTTACCTACGCGCCTTGATTTGCCAGCTCCACACTCCAAAGGGAAGCGATGACTGCATCAGCAACAAGTAAACACACCACCAAAACCCATTCCGCTCAATTCAGTTCAGTCCGAACACCACACCCTGCAAACGGACAACCGCCACACCCTCCACCTCGGCACACCCGTGCCCCCGTCCCCCCGCTCATCCGCGCAACAACGGACACCCCAAAACGAACATGACAACCCTCGAACCCCCAGCCCTCGGCGGTCCCATCTCCTCTACAGACCCCTCAACCGGAACGGTATCCCCCATGGCGCCCTCCCAAACACAATCGATCCAGGATGATCCGGATGTATGGATCGCGCAGTTGATGCAGTGCAAGCCGTTGAGTGAGGCAGAGGTGAAGAGGTTGTGTGATAAGGTGAGTCGGGGTTCTACAGAAAGGGTCGCGTGGTCAGAGCGGTTGAATAGGGAGGGGAAAGGTGGTGTGAAGGTTGTTGTCGGTTTGGAACGAGCAAGTCGAAGAGATCACGTCAGAAAGGAAGAAACGTCTGTTGGTTTGCAGGGATACGTCATGGTGATCATCATCACTCGTCGAGGGAGGACGAAACGCACAGATTGTGTCGTTCATGATGCGTATCGCGAAACACTAGACCGTCTTGCGGGTTGACGGAAACAGCGTTCGTCGTGGATTCTGCAAAAACAGGAGATGGATGATCACGGTGATGCGGAGGGTTCGCGTGAATGATCACGGTGATGTGGAGAGCTCAAGTGATTCCGCGTCGTTGAGCAAGGCACTTGGACGTGATGTGTCGACAAAGGATGCGGAAATACGGGACAAACATCAGGAAATGAGAACTACCAACGCAAGTGTGACGGAAAACCGGAATTCCTACGATTTCGTCTGTTCGAGGAGATGGCCGAATGGAGAGCGAGTGACCGTTCGTGTCTGGGATTGGAAAGCACCCGGGATAGCTGCCAATCAAGATCTACCACCACAATCCGTGCTCGCGATCTGCGATCACGTTTTCCTCCCTGCTCCTCGCCTACACCGCGCATTCCCTCGCTCCCGACTCACGCATTTCCCTCCGCACAGGCTCGAGAAGTTCTGATGGAAGAATCCAACGTGCAGCCCGTCAAATGCCCCGTCACCGTCTGCGGTGACATTCACGGTCAATTCGTAAGTACCCATCGACCTCCCCGCCCTCCTTCTCCCGCTCACCACCCAGCCACAGCACGACCTCTCCGAACTCTTCCGAATCGGCGGCAACTCCCCCGACACAAACTACCTCTTCATGGGCGACTACGTCGACCGAGGCTACTACTCTGTCGAAACCGTCACCCTCCTCGTCGCCCTCAAACTCCGATACCGTGACCGCGTGACCATCCTCCGAGGAAACCACGAATCGAGGCAGATCACCCAGGTGTACGGGTTCTACGATGAATGTCTGAGGAAATACGGGAATGCGAATGTTTGGAAGTTCTTCACAGACTTGTTTGATTATTTGCCCTTGACGGCCCTCATTGACAACCAAGTACGTCCGATGTGTCCTCCGTGTCTCCCACGTACCCGCTAACCCCGCCCGACAGATCTTCTGCTTGCACGGCGGTCTTTCCCCCTCCATCGACACGCTCGACCACATCCGTTCCATCGACCGTATACAAGAAGTCCCACACGAAGGCCCCATGTGCGATCTACTCTGGTCCGACCCGGATGATCGTTGTGGTTGGGGTATATCCCCGCGTGGTGCCGGATACACGTTTGGACAGGATATATCCGAGGCCTTTAGTGAGTGCCCGTAGATAGCGGCGTCGGAGGACGGTGCTGATTGCGTACACGTCAGACCACAATAACGGTTTGACCCTTGTTGCACGAGCCCATCAACTGGTAATGGAAGGATACTCGTAAGTCCCCCGCGCGTCCAGCCACGATCATCGCTCACCAAAACTACGTCAGATGGTCACAAGAGCGAAACGTCGTTACCATCTTCTCGGCGCCAAACTACTGTTACAGATGTGGCAACCAGGCCGCCATTCTGGAAGTGGACGATAATCTGAAATACACCTTGTAAGTCGTTCATCGCAACAACGCCTGGATCCTCCACTAACCCCATTTACGACTTTAGCCTTCAATTCGATCCTGCACCCCGAGCTGGTGAACCCCTTGTATCGCGACGACCCCCTGACTACGTACGTCGCATCGCCTCCCAAAACGCACCCACCACTAATCCTGCCCCCTTGACCGCATTCAGTTCTTATAGACGGCATCTTCGAAGTTGTATCCACCATCCAGTATGAGAACGGAAAAAACGATCAAAACAAAGATACGAATGAATGAATGAATAAACGATTCCTCGACGATGCATCGCAGAGAGTAGACGAATGGCGCAGAGAGTAGAAGAATGGAATACATTGATATGATATTTGGGCACTTTGAAGTTATCCCGGTGACCATCAGCGGACATCCATGCCAGACATCGACCTGCGCTTTTCGCCTTTCGCCAGCCATGTTACGCCGCCTGTTTCGGACGCTGCTTTTCAAGATACCCTTACGACTGCCACCCACCTTCCGTGTGATTCCTCTCTGGACATGTACCTCTTTTCGACTGATTCCTGAACAGTGGCTTCGGTGCCTGGGTCCTGGATTGAAGTCACGTCGGGAGCGATCATAGACTGTTACGAATGATAACGATTGTAATTCGCTAATATACGACACATTGGTGCTGCCTGACTCAAGGATCATTGTTCGCTTTGAATCTATTGTCTTTGCATTGACTGTCGTTCCCTGACATCACTCCTCGTCATACTCTGCCTCCCAGATCCCCTCAAACACATCCTCTTTCCGCTCGGTTTTCACGAACCCGCCTTCCTCCTTGGGCGGCTGCATGCCCTGCACATCGGCAGCATCTTCCTGTTCCGCTTGCAACACGTCTTCCTCCTTGACCGTTTCTCCACCCGACTTTATCAAACTCGCTGCTGGCTGACTCGTCGCCCCCTCGTCGCCATCAACATCGTCTTCCGAGATGGATCCATCAATGACGAGTTGTACTTCCTTTTCAGGCGGGATCATATCGATGATGTTGCTGCAGTAGAGTGTCGCCCGATCTCCCCATCCCTCCACGTCCGGTCGAAAGGAGACGTACATCCCGTAGCCTTGTTCGTTGAGTTCGTCGACGGTATAACACTGTGAGAGGATGCGAAGTGCGCCAATCACATGGGGTGTTGCATCCCTGAAGTTTCGGCTGATGTAAGAGTGCGCCTGTCGTCCAGGATAGTTAGTCAGTCAGAGCTACATGCGTTTAGAGGCGACTTGCCCTATAAGGTTCGACGGGCACGCCCTTCAGGACACCACGCCAGGTGCCATCCCCACGCTGGATCACAGGACTTTTGTAAACAATCAGATCAATGATCTTGCCACCGCAGATCGCTCCATACAACTCACATCCTGTATATGGGGAGGGCCGTCAGTGCCTAATCACGACTCCCGACGGGAAATTCATCACCCACCTTCGCTTCATTATCGACACCCACGGCTGCGAATGCCCTC
Organism: Naganishia antarctica; assembly: GCA_025758675.1. NCBI lineage: Eukaryota > Fungi > Basidiomycota > Tremellomycetes > Filobasidiales > Filobasidiaceae > Naganishia > Naganishia antarctica. The sequence continues at coordinate 7,984 of JANGFJ010000058.1, forward strand.
CTTGGGGCTGATCCCTGCTAGACTGTGCAAAAGGGTTATCCGATCTGAACCGCTTGTTTGCACCTTGCGGCAATTCATCCATCTCGAGCTGGGCATCTCGCGTCTGTTCCTGTGTGTATATGTTCCCCAACGCTAGGGCATGCTTGGTCGACGTGATCGAGGTAAAGGTGGAAGCTTGAATGACGTCTGTAAGCTGAGTAGACGGCGGTCCTCGGAGGCAGGCCAGGGCTTACCAAGACTCAACGCTTCCAGCCTGTCAAACCCCATCTTTTCACAAATGATATATGCCCAGGCTGTCATGCACGGCGCTCGATTGGTAACGACCGTCTGTGCCCTGATTGCCTAGAGCATGTGCTTCGGCTAGTCAGCACAGATATACTCCCCTTTCAATCGAAGTATGCTCCGTCACTCACTTCGATATCATGAACCTCCTTAAAGTCGAAATCCGACACATCGTACTCGACCGCTTGTTTGCCCTTCCGCAGACTCGGATCTCCCGGAATAAGAGGATTCAACAGATCCGTCTCGTTCCGCTTTCGCTTCTTTGACGGGGACGAATCCTGTCCTTCCCCTGCTTCACCTTTCGCAGAGAGCTTCAGACCCCGGATAGCGTTTGTGATTGCGCGTTTTTGGTCCTTGTCGGTGATTCCGACTTCCATCAGCTTTGGTCCATTCAACTTTCCGATCTGTGCTGGAGATCCCATGGTGGCGTAACTGCAAGCAGCGTCAGCCAAACAACCACGTCTCTGAAAAAACTGGTCGACTCACAACTTCCCAGCCAAGGTCATCGCTAAACGCATATCAACCCCCCGTTCCGTGAACGTCTTCAACCATGCCGGCAATGGCAACTTCTGATCAGATAGACCCTTGGCAGACAGTTCGACGTCGGGTTCTTCATTGCTGTCCGTCTTCGCTTTCGGCTTTGCCTTGCCCTTGCCTTTGCTTTTCGCAGCGGCAGTACCGCTCCCTCCCGACTTGTCCTCTTCCTCGTCCTCTGGACCTTTCGATTTCGTCCTCGCTTTCGGTGGCATGTTGTCGGGAAATGGTATTTGTGGTGGGCCAGTGCACAGAGTGTCTCTCAAGTCTGGGAAGCAGATTTCTTATGGCGACAACCAAGAGATAACGCAAATCGGCGCCTCGCACACCTCGTTTCTCAATCGATCGTGTTGTCTCAGTTGTATGTGAGCTTCATTTGGACGTCATTTATTTGTATCTATAATAATTTATGGAAGCCTGGATCGTCTACAAATGCACCGTAGATGCACCGTCCGCCTTCCTCGCCACCTTGGGTGATGCAACAGGCCTTCACATCCTCTTTATGTCGCCGACCTTTCCCAGTCACACATTCAATTGCAGCTTTCTTTGATCGTGAGAGCCACGCCGTGTTCACTGGCCCAGCATTCACCGCTGTCGATCCGGTCTCATGAGCAGGTATCTTGAATCCACCTCCGCTCAAGCTTTTCCACCATGCTGAGCGATGCTAAACCACGGAGCCATTGATCAGTTCCGACAACCATTTCACAAATAACAACATAAAACTCACATATCCGAAAACAGCTTCCAGAGAATGGAAAACAAGAGACCTTGCAAGCCGTTGGCGAGGAGTCGAGTTGGCAACCCTCGGCCGAGGAGCCCTTGGACGCCTTCCGTTCGGATGATCTCCTTGGCGGCTTCCACTAAAGTAACATTCAGACAAAAAGTCAGCCATTCCAGCGCGTACCCAAGCAAGGCCGATACGTACCATAACCGACATCACGCTCATGCACTTGCCGATAGGTCTTGATAACTCGGAGACTGTTGGAGATGGTATCCGATACGACAGACGCAGCGAAACCGATGAATGCTTGTCTCTATCATGTCAGTATTAGCACAATAAACCTAATGCTGACGGATGGAATGCAGGACGTACAAACAGCTTTTCAACCAATGTATGCGATGGAGGTAGATTGGCTTGAAGGTAATTGTAGGTCTGAGCCATGAACATCAATTGTTAGTTGTATCATGTTACAGACGATGTGAAAAAGCCTTACGCCGAACCAAGGATCTGTTCAACATGCAATCATAAGCGTCTACTCCCCATCGCATCGCCCGCAATCCACTCACAATGTCCAACAAACGTCGCTCCAGCGGTCCCAAACGCCCCCCAGAAAAGACAAGAAATCCCATGCTCCCCAATCCTCTCCCTCAACAACCTCAAACCCGCCACGCCACCCTGAGTTTGCTGCGTCGTCTTGAGCGTATCGATCGGAGTCAACAACATTCGGAAGAGGGCAGACGAGACCGATGCTGCGAGGGTCTTTACCAGCACGGGCCAGGAGAGTGATGCCAGCAGGGCGAAGATACCGGCATTTGCTGCTGTGTCGCCGAATCGGGAGAGGGGGCCTTGGAAGCTACAAGACGTCGAGGGACGATTAAGTACTCGACGCTCGCATCAGGTGAACCGGGTACTCACAGCGCTGCCGAAAGACCAGCATAGTACCTCTTATACCCTCCATCCGCGTAAAGTTTCCTTGTCGCACCCTTCATCGTACCCCCATACCGATACTGGTAATTCATAATCGTCCGTAAAGGCATCAACGTCAACACCTGCAACACCATTGCGGCCGCTCCGGCCAATCCACCGCCTGCAGCGGATTTCAAAGCGCCTTTGACGTCAAAGTCGGTGTTAAAGGTAACGCCCCGACCGACAGAGGCGATCGCGGCAGATGTCGCGATTGGGGTGATGAGGTATAAGACGGTTGTTGTCAAGTGGACTGAGGTACGGTATGGCGAGAGCGAGAGAGGGAACGAGGGTGGTGAAAGCGTCATGGTGCCTAACACGAACGCCTGACATGTCACCGAATCGTATAAGCTCGTCAAATGCTGTAGCTTTTGGGTCTCGAACTCACAAATGTAGGATCATAAATGAAGACCTTGGTGGGCAGGCTCTTGCGGAATCCGTACGCCATAGCGATCGTAGCAGCCGGAAGGGCGATATATCTCCAAATCGAGAGTATCAAAACCAGGCCTAACGTCGGCGGGACGACTTCTCCCGGGCTACGCAGAAAGGCCTTCGATTACAATTCTGTTGTACAAACTTGGCTCAGAAACTCACATCTTTTTCCCTCCGGCTCTCAGGCCAGCTCCCATCCCCAACATCTCGACAACGGGAAACGCCATACCAAGCCAAACCATCGCAATTCCAACCGTCTGCCACACCGTACTATCCTCATCCGCCACGCGGTGCTTCACACCCGGGATCAACCCAACCAGCAGGCCCGCTATAGCGGCGACCGCGAGCGGGGATACCGTGCGGGAAGCGGTCACTGCATGTCGAACAGGAGAGTATCGCGTAACGAAACCTGGTTTTCCGACGAGGGGCGTTACTTCCGTCGGTTCTGTATCGGCCAGGTCGGCGTCGGAGGAGGCGTCGTATTCGAGAGTGCTGGCTGAATCTTCCTCGATTACAAGGTTTTCATCGACGACAGGTTTGACGGCGCCGGTGATGAGGGTCAAGAGCGTTCTACAATATAGACGAGCACATTAGGGGTTGCGTTCACTTGCACGGCCGAGTGGAACGTACCTAGCAAGTTCGGTGAGGACGAGGTTCATCACGAGATACGACAACCCACGACGGAACACGTCCTCTGTGCTGTCCATCGTCCTCCATCGCAAATGGGAGAGCAACGACTCCCGACCCTTGAACTCTGTCAGCTGATACAACGCATACCAAAGCAAGATCGGGAAAGAAGAGACGCTGTCATGCAGTCGAGATGAGCAGTCCATTCTATATGCAAAGCAGTAGACCAAACGTACTTGTTGTATGAGACCGACTCAATTATCCATCCTGGGCATCTCCCGACGAGATGTAGGAACAGCCCCAATGCAATGGAGACCACGTGGTATATCAATGAGAACACAACGATTGGCCAGACTGTGCAGTGCAGGGCGTTAGAATCGGTAGACGGCACAAGCTACGGGATACGCACACTTCCACAGCGATGTCCAAGAAAGAACAGGAGAGGTTGCGAACGTCGCAAACACGAAACAAGGTAACATCAACTTGCGACTGAGGGGAAGCAATGCCTACCAAGAACAATATCAGCCCAGAGCTTATACAAGAAAGCATCCTGCGCTTACCAATTTAGAAAGACTGCTATCTGCTCCACTGAACAAGTATCCCGCGCCGAACACGACGAGCACCGCACAGGCGGCCTGAAAGGTCGAGGTGACGAGGTCCGTATAGACCTCCATGGTATCGGGGTATGGGATAGGGGTATATCTGGCGTTTCAACATGAGACAGGGAAATACATGCTGTTTCATAGATCCAGAAAGACTTTCCATGAACAGGAGAAAGAGTGGAGCAAAGCATGGAAGCAAATCGCCGATCAAGATGGCTAATAAGATCAATCTCGGATATCGCCGTCGTAGTTTGGGAATGTGTCGGAAACTGGTCGGAGTTACGTAAGCGGGATCACCAGTGTAAATGTAGACAACCACAGAGCCACACGATTCAGCAATGATCTGAATGCTGATCTCGAAGGCGGCCGGTACCAAGGCGAGACTGGCGAACAGATTGCTAACAATGCATTCCATCTAAGGGTGGGAAAACTATCTAGGACAACTGAGAGGGGACTGTCAAAGTCTCTCCATATCTATAGTATATATACCTTTCTGGAAGCGCGTCCGACTCCGAGATACTCTGAGTGACTCTGAACTGACTCTGAGTTACTCTGTTTATTCTGAGTAATTTGAACTACTCTGAGTTGACTCTGAGTTGCTCTCCTAGTTGCTCTCCTTTGACCTCCACTTGTGTCTGGACTTTGTATTTGTGGTCTGATGACTCGATCAACGGATCAAGGAGCTGAAACTTGTGATTGGCTAAGAATAGTCGTGGTGTGAGGTCGAAAGCGGAAACGACTCATGAAGGTGCGTCCAGCACATGTGGGTTCTTTACAGAATGTCAGCCATGTCGTCGAAGGGAAAGAGTATAGTGTCATGAATACGTTCTGACGGAAAAGTTTCGCTAGTTCCGGTCCGTCGAATCCTTCCTCCTTCTTGGGAATACAATGCGCCATCTTGCTGAACCGATCCACCACCGTCAAGATGGAGTCGTATCCACTTGATTCCGGCAGCTTAACGACGGCATCCATAGAGATGGATTGCCATGGGCGAATTCTACGGCATGTTCAAAGAATTCACATTTCTCCAACTTCGCCCACAAACGGTTTTCTCTGAGCTTTCGTAGTACGGCGCAAACATGGAGTACGTGTTGCTCTCGAGTCTTGGAGAATAATAGGATGTCATCCAGGTAAACGATGACACAAACGTCAAGATGCTGTCGCAAAACTTCATTGATCATTTGTTGAAACGTTGCAGGCGCATTGGCGAGTCCGAAGGGCATCACCAAATACTCAAACAAGCCGTATCTTGTCCTGAACGCGGTCTTCCACTCGTCGCCCTCCACTATCCTGATGAGATTGTACGCTCCTCTCAGGTCAATTTTCGAGAACCATGTCGCTGAACGGAGCCGATCCAATCATTCCTGAATTAACGGCAGCGGATATCGATTCTTTACCGTCATGGCGTTGATTCGTCGATAGTCGACACATAAACGCAAAGACCCATCCTTCTTCTTGACAAAGGGCACCGGTGCTCCCGCTGGTGAGTTGCTCGAACAAAGCCCTTTCTGAGATTATCTCTCAAGTACTCATCCAAGGCTTTTAATTCGACTTCGGACAAGCCGTATAGTCGTCTGAAAGGGGGCGACATGCCTTCCTCAACATGGATATGATGATCGTACTTGGTTCTTTCTGGTAAGCGATCTGCGTTTTTCTTTTCGAAGACGTCGTAGAATTCCTTGAACTCGGTGGATAGCTCGCTTTCCCGCATGCGCTGGTCTGTGGATATGGCGGGTAATTTTATCGTTGCTGAGGGAGAAATAGTGGCCTACTCTTTGGGGGGAAAACGCCCGTGTAGGGGCAACACACCCGACAAAGGACAAGATATGAGCTTGATGTGGAATAGTATTCGAACCTGGTTGAGTCCCTCGTCTTAACGATCGCGTAAGGCCAAAGGCTAGATACACGACATCTGCTCAGCACACAACGGCATATTTGTCCCAGGTAGGTTTGCAGTGAAGTCGAGTGTAGCGCGTGATCCGAATAATATGCGTAATCCGAATAATATGCGTAATCCGAATAATATGCGTAATCCGAATAATATGCGTAATCCAGATAGTATGACTGCTAACAGGCTTACAGGTCCTAATGCACTTGCAGGAATATAGGGTGAAACGCAGTGAATCCTTTCTCGGAAATCTGCAGTCTAAGCCGTAAGGCAAGGTTCAACGAGTAGACTGTATAAAAATACAAATGATTTAATCCAAGCTTACTAGAAATAGTGACATTTTTTTCAAATGATAATAAACCTGTCGTATGGGGTGGATTCTGAGTAAACAATGCTACACTTGTCCGATTCTTCTCTCTTCACTTTGTTCTATCTTTCGTACTAGCAGCTCTAGCTGTAATGCACATGATTCCTTCTCACTAACACGCCACGAAGTTTCATGTCTGAAATCGATTTCGGCTTGCCGTGACGCTCAGATAATTCCTGTCATGGGGTATTACCCTGGATGTTTTTAACGGTGCAAAGGTGTCCCGTTGCTCAAATTGGTACTAGAGGTTGCTGGACATCCTTGAAGCTACTCGCCGAGGCCCTTTGCAGGCCATAATTTTCCTGAATCCCTCATCCTGACGGACTTACACGAGTGCGACAGCTGAAGGAACCCATTTCGACCTCCAACGTGTCGACCGAAGTCTCGAAGCTCAATCATGTCCTCTCCTTGATGATTACTCCCCTTGATTCTCTTTTTTTCTGGTCGGGACTTCGTTGGAAGTTCCCGAAGGACCGCGGTAAAGACATCGAGTCATAGGCAAAACGAGAAGTTAGAGCCTTTTAGATTTTGTTCGAGTGGATGTGCGATGAACGCAGACCGAAGCCCGACCTAAGAAAAGAAAATCTCGACTGCTAGCGATCGTATAAAGCAGGTTTTGGACTGATCTGAGGTTTCGACCACCTTGTCATTGCAACAGAGGACCTACCTGCTTCGAGATGCAGAACTCCTGGGAGAAATACCTATCAGAGCCGAGGGATGCAGCGATCGTTAACAAGCTGAGGTGCATGTCCAGACATGGTCGGTTCTGCAGTAACTCCCTTGGTAACCGTTGCTCGAACCTAGGACTTCTCTTGAAGAACATGAAGTCATGATTCCTGCGAGTAAAGACGCCGCCTCGTCTCTTGTATAGTCTACAGTCGTCAATCACTTTGCGTGACCACATCTGTGACCATTACAACTTCGTCGAGAAGTCCTTCACTGTGTCGAGGAGACTCATTGAAGAAGCACCTCGTGGGGGACACTTCGTCAAGAAGCGGCTCGCCGAAAACACTTCGTCCAGTAGCTGAGAGAAGGATGCTCATGGATTGCGACCTGGTCACGAATGCGTATATATAGCAGCCCTTTTCAGTTGTATTTCGAACTGTCTACACTCCTTTGATTCATCCGTTGATACAACTTCAATTCCGAGGCTACCTTGAGTGCAACACTTTTCAGAATTAGCTATCTTCGTCGCCGCTTACGGTATTCCCGTCTAGTGCTAAGTGTTAGATTGACCACGCTAGTTCCCTCCACAACGGAAGTGCTATCTCGCTCTGTGGGATCGATGACTCGCCCGCGACACTTCGGATCAGCAGGCCATGACAGGCTTGAAAAACCTAACTGGATGGAGCCTTCAGAGAGAAGTCTTTCATCACAAAGTGCAGGAACGGGTTCGACTTCACATCGTCATCCCCTGCGTCGGTCCAATCACGGCAGACGACCCAGCGATCTAGGTGAACATAAAGTTAGGAAAGCTCGCTATGTCTGGAAACCCAGCATTAAACTCCCATCAGGCCTATCTACAAGCATTGAAGTGACCGAAGCACTACAAGCACAATCGCGAACACGCGCACTTTCACATTCACAGCCAACGTTCACGCCTACCGCTACTCCAACGTTATCTAGCCGCCCTGTCCATCTCTTTCCCTTTCGTTCATCCCAGACGCAGGGAGAACCTCTCGGGAGTTCTTGGGGCAGTCGCATCATCGGCTCGACAGAACAATTTGCCTCTGCAGTACGAATCCCAACGGATCTGCCGCTGCTGGCTAGGCCATCTTTTTTCTACGATCGGTCACTACCAAGCCATTTCTTTCTCCATGGACGTACGACTGTCAGTATGGAGGCACCTGGAATTCGACAGAGCAGCGCTCATACCGCCTCGGTAAAGACAATGGAGCAACAGCCTTTTACTGAAGATATGACTCTCGAGCAAAGAACCGGAAATATTTTCGCCGGCCGAAATGGAATTGGAGAAAGGTAAGTTTTGACGAAGAAGGATCATTCATTCCGCTAAGGCTTATGGTGCATTGACCTCCAGATGCAAGACGCTTACCGAGTTCTTCGAATGCAATGCCACATTCTTTTTGCGTGCAGCGATCCTGTTCTTAGGAGTCGACAACGACGGGGTTTTGCCTTACCTGGAAATCCAAGCCATCGTTCAAGGCCATCGGCGAATACTGGACGGCGTGCTCTCTTTGCGAGGCTCAATCAACGGGACAAACTTCCCTAATGACATTCTGCGTGAGGACAAGACTGGAAGGCCTTGGATGGCAATTTTGTCTTTTTGGATTGATATGCTGATATATCTTCCTTCGCTATTCGGTTACTACAAGCCAGGCCCTTCCGGTACCTGGGCAGTAAAGATCCTTCAAGACTCGGCGTCTTTGCGTGATCATGTCAAAAGATATAAGGGAACTCGCTGCATTTTGAAGGGCAGGCTAGATTCTTACGGGCCACGATACCTCCCGGCTTTCAGCAACGGATTTTCACGGCTTCCAGAATCCACTCAATCTGAGTCTGAATCTCTGGGAACTAGTCCGTCTACATATTTTAGCATGCCGGCTAGTCGTAGTGCAGCGGAGACGGATTCTCCGTCATCGCCTTTGTACAATTCCGTGCACCTACCAGACTGACACTTTGCTAGAGTTTCGACACATGGTACACCAACCCGAGGGGTCGGGCACCAACGTCAATCTGGAAGTCTACCCATGAGCCCATGTTGCCGATGCATCGCAGTCCCTTTGTTATCTATCTGTCTCCACCCCAGGGCTTCGGAATCTGTTAGCAATGAAGTTGTCACAGCCTTGATTCTTGGCCTATACTAAACTCCTCCTTGCTATAGTATCTCCTTGCTTTGATGTATAGAATACTACTTAGTCGTTTTTCCATCGGATGACTAGTAACCGAAAAAGAAATCATCTTGGTAATTTGCGTCATTGTGATTATGTAGCTCAGTATTACTAAGGATATCTTTGCATTTTGACTCGGCCGTAATAGGATGCTGCCGCACGAGATAGCGCCTCACCCGTCGATCTTGTTCATCAACTGGGCGTTTACGTCCACTCAAGCCCCCAACGGATGGAGGAGTTTGAGAAGATCCGCGCGGTCAGGGACCCTGAAAGTCCGAAAGGGCTGCTCCCGTTGATGAAGGATGTTATCACGCGTTGGAACTCAAGGGAGGTGGCAATTGCTCGAGTGCTGAGGTTACGCCGCACAGTCGAGTCGTTCACGACCGGAGCGACTGGCAGGAAGTGCCCACGGTTCGACAAATCAGTCTCCGACGCACTTCAGCCCATACAGCCCTCGCTCAAGATCTTCCTCCAACTCACCCAAGTGTACTCCGAAGTAGGAGCTCACGCCTACCGAATCATTCCGGATGTCATCCATGCCATGGAGGAACTGAGTGTACCTGGTCAAATTCATCAAGAACAAATCGGTATGCGCGGCGTTCGCACTGGATCCGACCGCAAGGGAACAAGGTTTGGAACAGTCACTCACCGAAGAATACGCGGCAGAAGGGGAGTTCCAGCATGTCCTCGACTGGATCCAAGAAAGGGTCAAACGGCACATCGAAAACCTGGAGGAAACAGGAGATCATCAGCTCAACGACGTCGAATGCGTCCCCGGACCCAAACGAGTGAACAAGTTCGCATCAAACCGGTTTCAGGCAGGGCAGAGCGCATTCACCCACGATAAGAAAGACCCGTGGGCTTGTTACAACTCGGAAGTGAAGCGCTTTGAGACGAGGGAGAACGAGCCTGTGCTGGCTTATTGGAAACGGATGTACGAAGAGCGAGAGCTGAGGCCTCTTGCCTTGGTGGCGATGGATGTTTTGGGTCGAGCTTCCTCGTCTGCCAGCGTTGAAAGGCTCTTTTCGCAGGCGGGGAATGTACTAGGAAGGAAACGGGGGTCGCTGTCGGCGAAGATGCTAGCTAAGCAGACGGTGCTGCGGGTGTGGGAGCAGCAAGGGTTGATACCTCCAGAAGGCCTGTGAAACAGTAAATGTATAGTTAAAACGGTACTACGGCGTATACACCATTTGATAACGGTGACTAATCATTGCGCAATGACTAGTCACTGGTGACTAGGCATCTTTGTGCGTGAAGAGTCGCTCCTGGAGAACTAGTCATTAGGCGTGACTATGGCGACTAGTTATGACTAGTCGCACAAAGAGGTGACTGAGTGACTAAATGACTGACTACTCACTAGTCAGTCACTAGTCACTGCAGTGACTTTGACCCCCGACGGAAAAGTGACTAAAAAAAGTCATGACTGACTAGTCGTGCCGACCACTCAGCTCAGATGGTATTCGCATGTCACGAACGGGAGGCTGGTGAGCTCAGACTCCACACTTGGGAGGGACAATGACCCCAAGAGAGAACAGGACTAAGGCTAAGACTGATGACAAGGCAGTGGGTTCGAACCACTAAGCTATAGTTGAAAACACGCACTGTGAATAATATGAGCCATTTAAATTATTCAAGTCGTCCTGTTTGAATCAATAAAATGCGGAACCATTTCCCAATGAACGATCTTCTGAAATTGATATTTCAACTAGTTCAGGAAGCATTTTTTTGATATTTCCGGGGGAGATCTTTTTCCATTCCAGGCTCTTGAACAGATCACCAGTGATTCTTGCGCGCGAGATGATACCTCGTGCCACACCCTACAGCATTGTGCATTCTCGTGAGTCGGCAGAAGGCCATAGCTGCATATTGCTCCAAATTGTGCCACTTACATGTAATTCATTCATGATTTGTTCATTCAGCTCCCCCTTCAAGCCGGCGAAATTCCTCAAGCCCAATACTTTCCGCAAGGGAGAATTTCCACTTGCTCTTTTTAGGAAACGATGGACGAGAAAGTGGGAGGACTGCATTCTCTTCCCTTTGACGTTCACTGTCTTCATCGACCAGACGCTGAATCCGATGGTCTTTGGATTGATTTTCTGCAGTCAGGGGCTTCGTTGGCGGCTGTGAAGAACAGAAGTGTGTGTAGTCAGCGGTGAGTGAACAGGGACCTCTCAAGTCAATGCCCTGAACTTACCTTCCAATCTCCGGATTTTGTCGCTCGCTGATTCCTCTTGCAGGCGGTCGTCATTTTGTTCGGCTTCAATATCCTCGGACGGACGACGGGAAAGGGGATGGGGTTGCAGAGCCGGGTCAATGACAACTGTAGGTATGCTTGTTTCTTCGCTCTCCGGCCGTGAGACAACCGCCTGTCTGTCCGGCAACAGTTCCGGAGTTTGCTGATTCCCACCTCTGCCCCTTCCTCTCCCACCGGTTGTCCCTCCTCCTCTGCCTCGAGCGCCGCTTCTGGCTTTTGCTCCAGTGGCTGCCCCTCTGCCTCTCGCCTGGCCTTTTCCTCCACCGCGTTCGGTACTTGCAGGTGCTTCTGCGGGTATACCGGGATCTCTGGCTGTGCTCCAAGGTGAGTGCAAGTTCAAGTTGTGAAGATCGCTGTAGTTGTTTGACAACTTCGAACAATTGGTACAGGTCTTGATTATCTACTTGTGCCATCTGAGCGGACAGCCGATTTTTGTCCACTCGCTCCACATCTCGCCAGTCGTTCCCGATTGCTAATCCGCCCTCTGGTCTTTCCGCCTCGATCTGGACCCTATGGTGCGACGGTCGTGGTTAGCGCCAGAAGAGGACGTCTCTAATTATGGGAGTTCCGTGTCAGGGATGGGTGAAGGGCTTGGTGGCAGACACCAACCTCTCAAGACAAGGCTAAGGCTAAGATCAATGAATGTGAGTTCGAACCACGTGATCAGTATTAATATTATGTGATACTGAAGGTGACATATGATCTTGCTCTGAGGGAGCAAGACAGAAATACAACTGAGTGGCAAAGGGTGAAAAACCTTGCCTTATATAGACGTTTGGGCTCCTAGGGAGCCTTAGTGGATTGAGTTCCCCAAGGGAACACAAAACACAGTCACAAACACCACACGTGACCTTCGCACACAAACATTTGTGCAACCGCTTGCATCCGTTGCTAAGAATAGCACAAATGACAGTGGCTCTGTCACAGAATGGCACAGGTTTTGTCACTGAGCGCCTAGCGAAGCGCAACATTCAATGCGCTTCATGTGGGTGGCAATAATGGGTGGCGATCGTGGCGGCGATGATGATGGACGGACATTTAAGTGAAGGTGTCCGTTACATGAAGGCGAAGATAGGATCTCGCTAAGCTAGGTCCGAGAGCTCGGAAGAAGGAGTTTGAGTGCCGTTCATGACATTCCATTTGAAGGAGTCGGCACCAAGACGTTATCTGTGTGAGTATGTGACTAGAAAGCGGCGCTGCATCTGATCAGAGCACCACTCAGCAGTCTTTTGCGTCCCCCTGTCCCGTACTACAATGCCACAACAACAACACTCCTCCTCACCGGGAGTTCTACGAGACGCAAGCAGCTTTGCTGATCCGATTTCTATGGAAGGTGAGTCCCTAGTAGATCATATAGGTCATGGGAAAAGGAGCTGATCACTTGCCGCCTCTGCCTCCTGCCGATAACTTCATTGTTTTTGTGATGTGCCACGTCCAGAAATGCGTATGATGGTCAGCGCGAGTTCAACCCCCGACAAGCGCCGTTTTAACGTTATCTTTCTCCCACAGTCGGCCGCAATGGAAAGCGTAACTCGACAAATGAGCCGTGGCCTAGGGCAATTACACGACAAGCGGGAAACGGACGTCAGCCGTTGTGCCGAGATCGTGAGAGCCGCCGAGGAGCAAGATGAATACTTGAAGCAAGAGAACGACATTCTGCACGCCCAGGTCCGCAGACTCACCCAGGAAAATGCCGCTCAAGACTGCGCCATTAGGGGATCTGGAGAAGGAGTTGGCGGAGATCAAAGATGAAGGAAGGATTGAATGGTTGATAGGACGAAGCATCGATCCAGAGGGACAAGGCCCCTGCAGGACTGGTATGGACTTCGTACCCGGAGGCCCACAGTGCGGGGAACGTATTGGAAAAAGGACAGCCCCGGTATGACGATACTTTAATATTGCACAAGTGCTTTCCATGCAACATCTGAATTCCGCACTCCTCCCAGATTTGTTGTCGAACGAACATAGTGACGCCCCTGTACCCACTCCTTATAGACCGGTGGCGGTCGGCAGTTGACCCGTGGTGTAGTCTCGCAACTGTAGCTGAAAGAAACAGCATGGCAGATAATGATATGCTGTTATACAATCAGTGTCCGACTTTCCTGAAGAGACCCATCGAAGCGATCGGGAACGCTCAGAGCTCTCTGACCATATGCATTTCAACGCGTCTTGTACCCATGCCCTCGACACGAAATTGTTTTGAGGTGAAGCTGAAGGATGTGTGGACGACCGCACCCCTTCGGCTTCGGACGGTACCTGACAGATCCCCTAGCAATACCGTCAAACAAAAGCAAGAAAATTGAAGACTCGGCGTTGCGATTGGATCCTGATAGATACGTCTCTGTTGCTTCATCCATACGTGTGAGCGTCGTAACCGCATAGTGTCTGTGATGTCGTTAATTCTCCTTTTTCTTCTTCATAGGGCGTCCGGGGAGCCCGACGGCAGACTCCCCTGGAGACTGTGGGACGATTGCTGGCAGCTACGGAGCGGGATAGTGCTGTGAACCTTCACCCAACGCAGCGTGGCCCCTCAGAGGGTATCCTCTCGGATGTTGTAGGTCTCCCCTTGCGGAGTTGTTCTTGAGGCAGCCAGACGATCATGACGATTCCCCATTGAACTGTCTCCGTGCTTGTTTATCTAGGCAGCGGTAGAAAGGAATCCGGCAGCTGGTAAGCCGATGGGGATCAATATCACGAGTCTTCCAGCCTCTCCTTCTAACGACCAGTACATGTCCTCAGAACCAGCCAACACACCTCCCCCTGGCTCTGCGGTTTCATACGCGCCGCTTTCGACGACTCCCGCCAACGCCAGTGATCCGATTGACATCAACCAGCCTGGCTTCGACTTTGTCGAGCCACCTGCACCTGCACCGCCTGACTCGCCCCTGACGCGGGATATTTCTGATGAGGAACACGACTTGCGTTTCGATGAGTTACACGAAGACGACAACGCTGAGGACGAGCAGCGGGATCTATCAAGTCTTCAGGAGGACAACGAGTATCATAAGGGTCAGTCGGTGATCGAAGTGTCGAGGAATCTGTACACGGCTGATGGATATGTGCGCATCATCCTTAGCGGCACTGGCCATCACCAAAGAAGAGATCGGAATGAAGGAGGACCAGCTGAGGGCAACGTATTGGTGCTTGAACGACGCTGCCAACAGCAAGTCTTTCACCCGCATCCGTGGGATTAAACCCTCGGCTAGACTCCCATTCCCTTACAGCCTATCGTACTGGCTATTACTGTTGTGGCTGAAGCGCGAAGGAGACGTGGAAGCCATTGAAATGATTGTTGTGAGAATGGCTGTCAGGCTTATACAGGCTCCCTGGCGGAGGCGAACACCCGTGCTAGCTGTCACGCCTCGCGATTCAACTATGTGAGTAATGCCCTGTCGTAGGGAGTAGCGTTCAACGTTTTAAAGCCGAGAACTCATCATTACCGAGGCCTTTAGACCCCAAACGGCGATCGAAAGGGTGCAAAGGCCACTTTCCGCTATCTGTCCCCCATAGCTCGATTGCGCTCAACATCCGCCAACCCAGTCTTTGCGAACCTAATGTCCGAGTACAACGATCGTCGGAAGAATTGGAGCGCCAACATAAGGCATAATGTTTCCACGGGTTCGCACGTGCGAACTCTTCGACAACAGCCCGTATCCTGGAAGGGACAAGTGCATCAACCTCCTCATCGCTACTTTTAAGACGATACCGAGATTCCGCTCGGTCTGATGACGGACGGAGTCAGTCTGTACAAAAGAAGTAAGCTCGATGCCTGGCCTCTCTTCCTGCTGAATTATGCATTACCTCCTGAGTTGAGAACCAGAAAGGAGAACATGATCTGCTGCGGACTTATACCAGGCGAGTGAAGTGAAGACGAGATGCCTTACACGCATGCTCTAGTCAACCGCGCTGACACAGAATCCTCCAGGCACTCGCTCTGAGATCGTCCAGAGATCGCTGAACATCAGCACTTTTCTTCAACCCTTGGTCGACGATCTGAAGACGCTGGCTACAACAGGAGTCACCGTGAAGAGGTGGTTAGATGGCGCATTGGTGCCCTTCAATTTGAGAGCGCACTTTATTTTGTCATGCGGAGATATGCAGGCGATGTCCAAGGTGCGCTTTATGGGTTTGCCAATTTTACCGAGAGACGCACGTATTGACTTCGAAACAATGCGGAAAAAGTTAATGAATTTTAAAGGTGTCAATGGAAAGACCCCTTGCCAGCGGTGCAAGGTTCAGGCGATTCCGCTGGAGAGGCGGTCCGGCAGGAGTACTTTATACGTCGCGCCAAAGCCTAACGACTATACCCAGGACGACCACGACTCTGACGTTCCGCAATATGACTACAACGCCCTCCCTCTGCGAACAAATCAAGGAACGAAGGACGATGTCAACTCCATCCTGGCTCCTCAAACTGGTGTGCAGCGAAAAGGTCGGAAATGTGCTATAGACATCAATGGCAATGTGAGATGAATCAACCCTGATTGTGGTTTCCCAAGTTTCACTGACATGTGACATCGTTCTTGCTTTCTCGTGATTCCTTAGACTTGCCTACACGATATTGGATCCCTCAGCTGGCCTGGATCGTTCCGAGCTGACTTGATGCACTTGCTTTACAAGAATATTATGGAACAGCTCCTCGAGTTGTGGGCGGGGGATTACAAGGTCGACAAACAGAAAAAACAGCGGCAAAGACAACAGCCCGCTGCGCAGCCGTCTTTCATTATCCCCGATCGAGAGTGGGAAACCATGGACCGACTTATTCACGACTCCCGCAAGACTATACCCTCAGCGATGGGACGGGCAATGTACTCGGTTTCGAGCAGATGTGGATGGACCGCCGAAAGCTACTCGCTCTTCTTGCAATGGATTGGCCCAATTTTACTAAAAGGGCGATCGCCAATCGCCGTACTACGAGCACTTCGTTCAACTATCGCAGATTACCAAATTGGCAAGCTCCCTGCAGATCAATAAAGAAAATGGAATAGACGAGCTTCGGCGGGAGACTCAAGATTGGGTCAAGAAGTTTGAGCGGTGAGCTGGTCTCGATTCCCAAGGCAATGCTCTACGATGTCGCAGAGCTAATTCACCTCGACCCCCGCCGTGATCTAGCTACTACTACAATTTCGAAAGGGCGCGGCTTCCATACTGTACTCAGCCGCTACATGCCCTTTTGCATGTAGCTGATTGTGTGCGGGAACTTGGGCCGTTATGCTATTACTGGTGTCTCTCCATGGAAAGGTACTGTGGGTGGGTCCAAGAGAAGTGCATTGCAAAACCGGAACGACACGATGATTGCATTACACAATTTGGTGCTTCACCAGGAGCAGGTGAGGGGTATCTGAACAAAGAACAACACATCTCGAAGATGTGCTGATCGATTACGCCTTTCTTTACTGACAGCTTTATAGCATCTTGTCGACTCTCCCCAATCCACTTGCCGTGTTCCGCTTCATGCTCGGCGCTACCAAGACGAACGCAATCGCGTACGATGACCCAGCAATTGACAAGCGATTCACTCTCCCGGAGACTGGCTATTCATGCCGTCTCACCGGAGAATGGACCGAAATCGGACGCCGCAACATCGACTGGCGTACTATGAATCGGGCCCTGGCGGCACACCTCACGAAAACACATTACGACGACGGCGACTTGCATGCGGGGACATTGTTTCAAGTCCAGCCTGAGGTTGCGTCGGACCTACCCTTTCAGGTTTGGACTGCGTTAGAAACCCACCCTGACTTCAGGGGGCATAGATATCGAGGGGCTCGGGGAGTGACATCAGAGCGGAATAGAGACAGATCATGGGCGAAAGTGAGCGAGGCCGTTCCGGTTACGCCCGTCTGGGACATTATCTTACCTTTTCCAACGTAGTACTCACAAGAAGTGGACACTCGAGCTTTTTCGCAATGCCAATTTTTGAAGCGTGACAGTGTACGGTCAGATTCAACGGTTTCTGAAATCCCGGTATTCCGACCAACTATACATATGCGCGGCTACCCGGCCCGCCATCAGTTCGGCATGGATACGAAATCTCCCGAATGCGCCCGAAGAAGTGACCGGCAGTTCACCCCCTCAGGGTAGTGGATGTGCGCCTGCTCTTGGCTCCCGCCGGAAGAGTAAAAGTCAAACTGGAACCTGAGCGGTATGTGGTCTTCGAGACCTCGATGGGAGGTGTATTGTCCGAGCTACTGGAAGAAGATGAGGTAGACGCAGTAGAAGAAGATGATGACCAATGAAGCGGAGCGAACTATCGACATCAGGTGGCTCAACGGTGATCATGACTGTTGTCGCAGCCTCAAGTCCTCTTTCGGACATTGCCCTTTGATCGGATGAAATGTTGTCCCCTCTGCTCTTCTTCAAAAGATTGTATATATCAAATATATATATAGTCCCCAAGTCCATTGATCGTATCGAGGCGAGCTCATTCTACGCATGATCGATTACTCTACAGGCCAGGACAGAGACACTCACTGAATGCGTCAGCTATTTACCATAAACCTCGTCCCAAACATCCGAGTGTGGCCAGCTCAGAAAGATTAAATCAAATTGTTGGATAGGCCTATTATCATTATCATTTACCCGCGAAAAGCTAGGTTTGAAATGATTTATTCAACTTTTACATTGTTCACAATGACGTGACTATAGTTTTGACATATGATCTTGCTCTGAAGAGCAAAACGGATTACAAGACAACGGGGAATCGAATAAGTGTTGACGTATGATCTTGCTCTGAAGAGCAAAACGGATTACAAGACAAGCAAGACAAGGGGGATTCGAATAATTATTGCGGGCGCGTCTAAGTCAGCCACGAGCATCCAATTCTGCCAGGTTCTGCTATTATCATGTTGCCTAGGTCCTGAGTCCTTTCAGGCTGTCATTGTCAGCAACTTATTCAGCCACGAGAACTCGCCTTGCTGATAGCATCGCATCGGAACCTTCACCAAGGCCCTTGGATGAAAGTTAGAAATCGGCCCAACAATGCTCGGGAGATCGATCGGCAGCTCGAAAGATGGTAGCCGCACGTTTCATTAAGCTCAAAGGAGAGGTTACTCTTCCGGAGTTTCGGTCAACATGGGAGCTCCCTTTGTATCGACATTACAACAAGAGTCTCAGTTGCTCAGCATCGGCGACACCGAAGATTTCTCGAACGAATGATGAAAGTGGATACGGAAAAGTATCGCAACTCGTCACGCCTCCCGCAATAACATGCATATGAATCATCTCGCGGAACAGGTGGACATTTTGCTGGAGATTGTTCATCACCTGGTGGACCAGCAGGCATTCGGCACAATTACCTCACTGGCCGTCGTCAGTCGAGAACATCAAGATATCTTGCAACCGTTCCTGAAACGATTGAAGCGAAAGGTCGTGATGGATCTGGCGGATTTTCAATCGTTATCGAAAGAGCGATATCAGGATATTCAGTGCGTTCGCTGTAGCCTGTCACCAAGTGAAGATCATCTGACTTTTCCTCTGGCGCCAGGATCATTGAATGCTCGTATCAAAGTGGTCTGCCAGCTTTCCCACTCAGCAAACGTCATGACTTCGCATCCGAGAAATTCAGGGAAGGATTGCGGCCGTGGTTGATCACCTTTTACGGCAGACCTCATCCGTTCCTCGCGAGGTTTCGAAAGCATTACTTTCCATGTGTCAAAGTGGTGCGAGTAGTCGAGCGACTAGGAACGATTGAACTTCAGCGGATTGAGAGCCCGTACTCTCACCTTGGAAACACGCTGGTTTCGCATAACCTCGCACGAGCCGTTTGGGATATCGAAGAAGGGCAACATTCCGGGAACATTGCGGTGGGAACACCGTGCGACCTTCGATATCAATGTCACCAAGATTATCAAAAAGGCTTGCGTTCACATTGTCCTGGCCAGATCTGGTCCCAGTTGGAGCTGTCCACGAATCGAGGGAATCGCATGGTCGCTACCGTCAGTCGTGTGTCGGAGGAAACGGCGGGGTCGAATTTCTTCCATGATATCCTCCGGGCACATCCTGTCAGTCCATCTTGACGTATGTCTAGGTCCAGTAGCGCTGATAACCAAAATGCGGCACCATGATAGCGTGATCATTTTTGTATCCCCTCAGGTTGCAAGTACCGCTCGATCCGCTTTGACATGTACGTCGAGCTTTTGCCGTGTATGGGTGGAATATCCGACGACGAATACAGGTATCTGCACAATATGGCGGAATCGCGCGCAAATGCACACCTCGACTTGACGGATAACACTGCGAGCCTCGTCGTTCGAATTTTCGTTCTCCGTGCGCGGGAAATGTTCCGGAGCCTACAGGACTTGATGCCAGTGTTTGAAGCCTCCTTTGATCAGAGCAGCATTGACGGGAGCGCCGTCGCTATTGGCCACTGACCTGGTCACCACGAGTCGCTGGTACCGACCTGATCCCTGTCGCATGAAATTCGGCCAAGGGCGATTATGACGTATTCAGTAAGCCTCGCTGGGTGAACAACAGTGCCCCCGCCTCTGCCTTTTGCTTTGTATTTTTATGCCAACATGCAGAAGATCCACTTCGAGCATCTACATCATTCATGAAATGTGTGAATTGTGGAGTGTGTTTTTATCGCAGGGGACGCCCTGTCACCAACCTTCATCCACTGTTTGTCGAAGACTCCGCTCTCCCTCCGCTGCGGCGGCCGCCGTCGGGGCCCTCGTCGTCGCGCCGCCGCGAGGCTCCTTCCAGCGTGGTGAGTCCTCCCCTATTATATCGCTGACTCCCCCCTCCGCAGCTTCTGCCTGTTGCTGTTGCTGCCAGCTGCCTCTGCTCCTGGTGCTGCCTGCTGCCTCGTCGGTGAGTCCCCGTTGCCGTCGCCTCCCCCTGCTGCTCCCTCCGCTCGGCCTCGCCGTCGTCTGCCGTCGCCCTCGCCTGCTGCGCTCCATGCGTCCGCTGTGTCGCGGGTGAGTCCCCTCGGCCGTCGTCCGTACCCCCGCCTCCTGCCGCTCAGCGCTGACTCCTCCCCCCCACAGGCTCTCCCTCGCTCGCCGACGCCCTCCCCCTGGCGTCACTCACCGTCGGCCCCGTCAGCTGTAGCCCCCGCCCGCTGCCTCTCCCTGCCGCCGTCGCCCCTCCCTGCTGCTGCCCGCCCTGCTGCTGCCTGCCCCTCCCGTCACCCCTGCCTGCCGTCACGGCCGTCGCCCGCTGCCGTCATCGCTCGCTGCTGCCTTGGCCGGCGGCTGCCCGCGGCAACCCCTATCCCGCGTGGTGCGTCCCTGTGGCCGTCCTCCGTCGCTGACACCTCCTCCGACGCACAGCGTCGTGTCGCCTTCGCCTCAGTCAAACCCTCGCTATATACACATAGTCTGGGACTGACGGCTGCACTTAGACGAGCCTTACGTCCACATCTTCGCCGCGCTTAGGCTCAAGGGTACGGGTAGGGGTAAGGGTTCTAAGTAAACGGGTAAGAGTCTATTCATTTAAAAAAGTTTTACATATCTAACTACTTCCCATCACTCCTCGCTCTCCGCCTTTCTCTTTTTTCTCTCATTCTGATGAACACCGAGCGAAGTTTACCAGCGACGATCACTTGCCGTCCTTGATCCCTCCAGTCAAATGGAAGGCTGGAGGTCGCTCTGCGGGGACCCGGTGCCCGAGCCTTGACCGTCCTGGCCTCCTTGGTGACAAACTCGAGGAGGCCATGGATCTGTTTCATTAGATGGTAAGTCGGAACCTTACATTTGGCAACAGACCACCTGCTGACGTATTCCTCTGCTAGGAGCCAGCACACGCGCTCAAATTGCGAGAAGCGATTTTCTCTCAGCGTGTCTGAGGTTGTTTGCAGTTGTCGAAAGGTAAAGTCTGTAGCTAGGATCCTGTAGGATCCTAGGTGGAAGCCCTTTCGGCGGCCGAAAGGATGGTGCGGCCAAATCAAAATTCCTCGGGGTTGCATTTCAATTTTGATCATTCGCTCGAATCGTCCAGATCCGAGGAGAAAAGTTTGGTGCGCCCGAACCACTTTACTTGGTGCATTGTTCCCGGTTGTGACGTCATGTATGATGAGTTGACCAAGTTGAAGTTCTTCAAATTTCCTTGGACTAGATCTTTTTTCGGCTAGGCCTCAGCCAAGGACGATCAACGTCATTTTATATTTTCGGTGGCTATCCTAGTTGTACATTACCGGCTATACTAGTACAACAGGGGGATCCGATTTGGTTACAGAAAGAACGGAGAAATACCTAAGTACAATGAGCTTGACCAGCAAGACTCATAACACTCTGCACCTTCGTTCCTTCCCTCAGCTCTACATATCGTGCCCAACGCATCTGAGATGAGAGGATCGGGTAACATGTAAGATACTATTCTGGGGGTGAGTCGGAAACGTGCGCAATTGACAAACGTCTAGCAGAAAATGAGCGATTGATCAGTAAACCCGTACGATAAGGTGCAGAGGTTCATGCGGTTCACGACTTACGCGAGTGGCAGACCAATTCAAGAGTGATAGACAACATCCGAGAACGGTCAGCGGTTTTTGCCCAGACATGAAAGATTATGGAACAATAGACAGACTCACCACTCATTCAAGCGAGCCATCTCACCCGTATCTCCTGGACCGCTTCACCTGCCGATTGTTCGAAGGGATACGTGTGTCAGGAGGCACGACAGAAAGCGAAGTATGAGGAAACGTTTTAGTGGTGATCCAGCCAAGTAGACGAATACTCCTACCTCACCTATCTCATCGCCCGATGCAAACGCCTTCCGGTCAACCCCACTTAGGCATCAGAACCTCCATCTCCACGATTGCTGACATGCCTCGTCACGTAGTTACGGTTCGTATGCGCTGCGGTTTCCATGGCGATAAGCTCTCGTGGGGTGTGCGAGCGCTCGTTTTGCCGAAGATGGTCCTCGGTTTCCCGCGTCAAACGAGTCTGGTAGTCGTCGAGGACGGCGATCTGCCTCTGTGTGGCATCCGTCATTCTTCCAAGTTGCGCACGACATTGACGATCATACCGCTCGCGATTGGGTTAGGGGTTAGGGGTTAGGGGGTGGGTTAGATCCATGCCAGCAAGTAATCATTGTTTATCATTCATGTCGGAATTATAACCAAATTGTCACGTTGTTTTCGCAATACTCATTACGCCGGAGTATTGCTGTCTTTCCTATCTACTTTCATACATTCTATGGCACGAGCTTCCACAGTTCTCGAACTTGTGAGTCTATGTTATCGTGGATGTAACTTACCGACACAGCTTCCCGCCGGTGTAAGTTGCTTTTATCAATGCCTATAGCGAACTTGACTCCCGGGTCAAGAATCCCTTTGCCAACGGGGCAACCCGCTTCCGATATCGCACAAGTCACATCTCTGCAAAGCGATGACGTCCGGCTGACCGCTGAATAAGCATAGATAAGCCTCTGTCTCTCGCAGTAATACAACATCCGGCTTCATACACTATAGCGAACTTGACTCCCGGGTCAAGAATCCCTTTGCCAACGGGGCAACCCGCTTCCGATATCGCACAAGCCACATCTCTGCACAGCGATGACGTCCGGCTGACCGCTGAATAAGCAGAGATAAGCCTCTGTCTCTCGCAGTAATACAACATCCGGCTTCATACACGTCATTACTAACACTGCATTCCAGCTGACAGGATCTCTGCGTGCAAATCATCTGACTGCAAAGCAGCATGGTACTTCTAAGGGAAACCATCTTCAAACCCGATAATTGGGAAGCAGTATGAAGAAGTGTGTTGTGGGAAACGCTCAACGCAAAAACGCTAATTACAATGCAGTATGCACTCTTCCAGTATGGGAAACGCTAAGCGCAAGACCGCTGACTGCAGCGCAGTCTGAGATATTGCAGCTACCCCAGGCGCGTGTTCAGCGCCAAGTCGCCTTCTTTGAGTGGACTCTGACTCGATCGCAAGATACGAGGTTATCGAGTCCAAAGCTCAGAGCTTAATGACGATAGCGGCTTGACGTGTCTTTTCCAGGAACTACGCAGTGGTTATGTAATGCTCACCTGTCTTAGCGACTATTGCCTGGTTAGTTGATAGCTAGTATTGATGACGAAGGGTAGCTAAGCCTTAGCTGAAATACTGAAGGTGGTGTATCAACAATCTCGTACTAATTTGCGTGTCCTATCTCTAGATTACAATTCAGTGGCAACAGAATCGGGCTCTTTGTATATGTGTTTGAGTTGTTAGGGGAAAGCTACTCTTCCAAGGGAAACTATGGTATAAGTCAGTAGTCAGGTGGAGGTTGCGGTGTGGTGCGCTGCGGTGTTGAACACCACACCACACCGGGTGTGCGAGGTTGTGTGGTGGTGCGGTGCGTTGCGGTGCGCTGGGTTACACTCGGGCGCACCAAGGTTCGATGAAGTAGTCAGTCACACTACAGCGCGTCTATGGGCTCACAGCTACTATCACAGGAACGTATATATTGTGGACTCCTTTCTCTTGAACATCAAGTGGCTTGATGATCTTTCATTGAACCCTTTGAGACACCCTCACATCCGAAGCTACCTTGAGTACAATACACCCCCAAGACAGCCGGCTTCTTCCACCTACAAGTACTTCAAGACCTGTTTTTACTGGTAAGTAATCCAAAGTTTGCCTTAATCCCTCTACAGCGGCAAAGCTACGTTGCTTTTGTGATATAGATCTACTGCTCAGGACACAGTACTTGACAAAACGATGAAGAGAGCAATAAAGACACCAAAGGACGTACACAAGGGGATACGGGAACACTGAGTGGCCTTCCGCCAACTTACATGGCAGCTGTCCTTCACCTCGCCCAGTGCATGAGATCGTAATCGCAAGCATTGGAGAACACTAAATGATTCACCGGTGGCCTGAAACAGGTCGATTTGACAAAAGGCAGAACACAGGGATGGGACTGGTAGTCTGCTGCGTGAGACGTTAAGTCTTGTCACCCCGGAGCGCCGAGGCCGGATCATCCTGACATCGCATTTTGGGCGGTTCCCCCGATCGCGTCAGTATGCTACACCACCTCGGAACCCGACCAACATTTGACATCGGATGAGCCAAGGATCCCGTTCCGATGGATAATCACCTGTTCCCATTTCTGCAGTTCCATGGGGTCCTGCGGAATACTTGACAACACGATGTGGAGAGCAACGAATACACCAAAGAACGCACAAAAGTGCATACCCCGGAACAAAGAGAGGTCTCCCGCCAATCTACATAGCAGTCGTCCTTCGCCTGGCCCGGCGTATGAGAACGTAATTGTCGCGTGCGGGAGGTCTGCCTTGAGTCAACAAGGTAGCTCCACCGTTGTATAGTGATCTACCCAAACGATGTACTCTTACTGTCCTAGCCTAGTCCTGAATCACCAAGAGTAGAAGAACAGGATGCCGATCCTGAGGAGACTTGCACTCGAAGGTAGCTTTTTGGAGGGAAATCCAAGGGTGAATTATAAGCAGAAGGCTATTACGAGCCAATCGAAGATCAGGATGGGTCATGACAGCAACGACCATCCTTCGAGGTTAGACCGCTTGCGAGGAAGCGAGTAGTTGCCCAAGGGGAAAAGGCATATCCCAAGGGGGGAAGACGAGTCAACGAGCATTTGTCCAAGGGAAAGGGACAAGTCAATATCCCAAAGGGAAATACGAGTAAACGAGCATTTGCCCAAGGGGAAAAGAACGGTTAAATGTTCCAAGGGGAAATACGAGTAAATATTGTAAAGATCGGAGACTAGTCGCACTAGGAACTGATCAAGCTGACCACTCAGGATGCGTGGAAAGCGACTTACAGGGAGCTTTGTCACGGATTGGTATAAACCAGCGGTACTCACAATGATCTAGATGAAGCAGAGGTTAGCAAGGCCTAGGGCTTGATATAGGCAGACGGGGTGATAATTACTGTGGCACAAATAGCGTGAATATACAATCATGAGTGCTATCGTAAAGAGCTACAATTGAGCTGCAATTTATGCCCGTCAGGGACGGTAGCGAATGACTGAGATCTCCACAGGTCCCCTTGGGATGGAAAGGCGGAGTCATGACCTGTGAAAGTAGCTGACAGCGTACTTCTACTTGTAGCAGTATGCCGTGTGACACTGCGTACTTCTGCTTAGACATTAGGCATCGAACTGTGAGGGGGAGGCACGTTCAGACAGTGCGCTCAAGTTGCTGAAATGCGACAATGGCGAAGGCGACGAGCAAGTACAGCTGAAGCCGGAGGATGGCAACGTATTTCCTAGCACTGTACAACGGTTGTCATATCACAAAGCGAGGCATTAAACGAGCAGGCTAAGAGAAGTTTTTTTGCGTGACTACATGTTTTACGTGGCGAGTTTAGACAGTAGCAGGGGCGATGGAAGGCAGAGATAAGGCGGGAATGAGCCGTGATTGGCAGAGAAGGGCTAAGAACAGTATAACGAAGCTCGATCCAATACAAATCCCCCAAGGCAAAATGCAAGTAAATGTCTCGAGGGAGTCTGTGATGAGGGTTTCATCGTAGGTGGGAAGTTGTGACCCTGAGAAGTGATTAGGAGGCAAGATTGCCTTACAGAAAAGACAGGGAGCTGGTACTGGAAGAGAGATGCATTGTGCTCGGATGACGAGATCCTGTTGGAATAGAGAGCAGAAAAGATGCCGCCTGCTACGGTACTCGCGGGGGGTTGAGAGCACTAAGCTATACACCAGTCGCTTGAACAAGGACGATCTGAGATCAGCAGCAGCACGGGGATGCGGCTAGTAGTCGTCACGTTAGACTTCGAGTCTACGCAAAGTTGAGGGCGGAATCGTCCTCGCGGGGGTTTGGTGCGACAAATCGACCACACAGCAGACAGTGCCTTTGACACCCCGGAGCGCTGCGCCGGTAAGTAATCTATGATATTAACACCCATTAAGATACCCTGATCATTCAGACTGTTCGCTCGGTTTCATTTTCTCTTCAATCGTATGCAAGGTTCCCAATCACGGCGCTCGTGCAGACCTGTAAAATTGAGAAAGTCGATGTCCGTGTAGAAATTAGACGCGCACGTTTGACTCCGCGCTCACATTGCATCCCCTTATACATTAAAGACGCAGGGAGGGAGAACGGGGACGCTCAAATGATCGTTGAAAGAATGCCCTCTTGGGTCTATAATGTAAAAGTCCCATCGATGTGCGCAAGTGTATCTGTCCGATACACTGCTTTGTATGGCACTGCCTATCCCTATCCCTCTAGATCTCCTCAATTACCCTGGGTCTCCTTTGAGAAAATTTTCGGCGCTTTCAAAGGAAAGCGTCAATGCTAAGCTGTGCCACAGCAGGCTGAGAGGCGCACTGATATATGAAATTATGCGCACCCCAAATAGAGAGGGAGTAGATCCCGGCTTTGTTCATCATCCTATTCACGAAGAAGCAGTTGTCCTATCCTAGGAATAGAGCTCAGGAGATTCGACCATTACCATCACCCCGCCTTCCAGCAGCGTCAGTATACAATCTGTAGAAGACCAGGATATGCAAGATTATCGCACCTGGCTTACCGACGCGATCGAGAAGGATTCGAATACGTTCTACAGCACAATCGGGACGATACCTGACCCTGACAGGGGCGACGCATTAGAAGCAACGATAGTGCCCCCGGAGACTTATAAGTCTCCCTCCTTGGGTCAGAAAAGCTTAGGAGGCCCTTCAGCTCAGAGCGAGTTCGCGTCGCGCAACCCTCCCTCTTCCGAACAGACAGGTGGTCGCTAGTACGTTATTCAGACTTGCACTCGGTGGAAACACGTGATTCATTGGCAAAACTTACTTCAGTGATCCAGTTGACCCACAAACCGGCGACTCCAAGCGTCCCGAGATACCCTTCGAGTTCGGATACGTCTCAGCGCTTCCCTACACATGTCTAGTCTGGTAAATGATCAAATCTCTTCGATCATCGCTGGCTGATGGCAGTCATTGGTATAGTGGTGAAACGTTCTCAAGTGCGGCTGACCGGAAAAATCATGATGACTCCGTACACGCCGGTAAAGCGCTCTGTTGCGAATACTGGTGCGTATAGTAGTCGGGTCACTCATGGTATCTATTTGCTGATTGTCTCGTGTGAAGCCGCAAGGATGTATTCGGCGGAAGAAAAGATAACTTGAAACAGCATGAGAAGCTTCACCGATGTGACGTGAAGGGATGGTAAGCCGATCATATCCACGCCCGGGCCAGAATTCTGATTCACAACGTAATCTGCAGCGAAGCGATCTTTCCGGGAGAGCTCGCGCAAGCGAGGGCTGCCAAACAAAACCATGCTGCTTCAAAAGTCCATGGAGCGTGCCGTCAATAGGACAAACCTGAACCTGTCGGACTTCTTTAGCCTTTTGTCATGAAGGATCCACCTGTCAACAAACAATACGTCTCCGCCTCTCCCCAGCTTTAGTCATCTTCTGGGCCTAACCACAACCACACCCCAACACACCTCACCTCGTCTGCCCTAGAAGCCTCTCGTATGCCCCAGGAGCCCTCAGTATGTCATAGTAGCCTGCTTTGTGCATATAGCTAGTTTTTCTGCCCTTTGTCACGGTCCTTTGTATTCATCTTCGGTCGTTTAAGCAAGATCATATGTCGTAGATCACATGTCGTAGATCAAAGAGTGCGTTCAAGCACCTTCTTCCTTGTGATTCAACCCGCCTATCATCATGCTCCTGTCCTCTCCGTGGCCGTTGGCTGCCGTCGAACCTGAGTTATAGCTAAGGTCGGCCTATTCCTGACATACGGCCACAGTCGCCAACACATTTCCCCACCCCAGCCCGAGCAACACCTGTCTTCCCTGCTAAATAAAAGGGCAAAACAGGAAACTGCGGGCCATACATTGTGTATGGAAAAGCTCACATCAAACAGGCTTGATGGTGTAGTTGGTTATCACGCTTCCTTTACATTATAAATGTGAACACGGAAGTGGTCGCGAGTTCGAACCTCGCTCGAGTCATCTTTTTGTTTTTGCCCACCGCGAGCCTGCAAAATGCAACTTGGGAGGGCTCTGGGTAAAGCTATCCCCGGGTATGGTATGCAAGGTCAATAGGTCAAGACTGTGTCTTTCCGCGCTCCTGGTTTATCGGGTCTCTGTCGTCTTCCCTTTTCCTGGCCTCTCAGCAGTCCCTTGGTCGGATACCATGCTAGGAGTATACCAGGCGATGACCCAGTGCAGATTGCAGAACGACGCTCGTATGCCTCCAGAGCGAGACGAAACAGCTAGCGAGACGCGCTGACTGCAAAAAGTCTAAATCTTACTCCCGACACATTGTCCTCTGAGCGCGAGATTTGTTTACCGTATACCATCTATACCATCGTCCTGTATCACCACCTAGTAGAGCATAAAGATAGTACCATCCACAGAAACTACGTCAACCGAGCATCTTGTCATCGGCTCCCGGGACATCCAACTTCCATACGTTACGCGGATCAAGGAACAATCGGTGCACGCCAGGCGAAAGAAGCGTTCTCCATCCCTCGACTGACTGATCACCATCCTTTGTTGGCCCGCGCCCTACCTCGCCACCACGCCACCTTGACATCGTACCCGCTCGTCCGCCTCGTCCTCAGCTTGCAATCGAACAGCCGTGCAACAACCCGCCCGCGATCACGCCGGTACCGTTAGGAAGAGACGAAAGGGCCTTTCGCATCATCACGCTCGATCGACTTTCAAGACGTTTGTCAAACCGGTAATTACTTGATATTTTCTCCTTGGTCACATCGGAAGTTCAACTCGCCCTCCAATCAACCTTGAAGCCGCTCGTTCGCTACATCGTCTGGACTTGCCGTGTCAGCATAGACCACACCACCACTCAGCCTCGTAATCCAAATAGGAGTTACACAGCACCCACAACTCTCGTTTTGAAGGTCCAAACCTCGCAGGCAACACCATGTCCAAGGTATGTCCCGCCTCCCTCTTCTCGTCAGCCAGGCTCACCTCGTCCTACGTATAGGCACAATTCCTGCGGGAATACAAGCTGGTAGTCGTAGGAGGCGGAGGTGTCGGTAAATCAGCATTGACGATCCAGTTCATTCAGTCACATGTACGTCCTTTCGCTGTGCTTTGGGTGATATCTGCTAAGCAGATGCTCCGCTCGTCTAGTTTGTCGACGAGTAAGTCTTCGGAGGTCCGCCGTGGTGATTGGGACTGATGTTTCCGCTTAACTTCCAGGTATGATCCAACGATCGGTAAGTCTCCAAACGCCGACGCACGTCCGTCGCTGACCCAACTACCTCTGACCCAACCACCTTCAGAGGATTCCTATAGAAAGCAATGTTTTATAGACGAAGAGGTAGCGCTGTTAGACGTACTGGATACAGCAGGACAAGAAGAATACGGCGCAATGCGGGAACAATACAGTAGGTACACCATCACCTCCCGACTCACTCCGATGCTCACCCCACCCCGTTAGTGCGCACGGGTGAAGGATTTCTGCTCGTTTACAGCATCACATCAAGACCATCCTTTGACGAGATATCCGTATTCCACCAACAGATCCTGAGGGTACGCATATGCGACTTGGTTGCCGTATGTTGTGCTAATCGTCCAGCTACAGGTCAAAGACAAGGACTACTTCCCCGTCGTTGTAGTAGCAAACAAGTGTGATCTGGACTACGACCGCCAGGTAGATCCCCAAGGCAAGTCCTCCGCTCCCGCAGCGCTCATACCCCACTGATGACGCTTACGCATGGAACAGAGGGCATCAACCTCGCCAAGCAGTTTGGAGCGGTATGCATCGAAACATCAGCCAAGCAACGTATCAACGTAGACGAAGTATTCATGGAACTAGTCCGATCCATCAGGCGTTACAACAAGGTCCGTCCCCCTCCCTCCCAACCACCCTATACAACCCTAATTAACCCTTTTCCGGCATCGTAGGAAACATATCCGCCGCAGAATGGGGTGATGGCAGGTGCAGGTGGCGCAGGAGGAGCGGTCGCGAACGGGAACGCTACATTGAAGCCTACGAGGGCAAATGCGGATGATTCGCACGGTGGGGGGTGCAAGTGTGTGATTCTGTAGGCTGTGCGGTGGGGTATGGGGAATGGCCAGGTGTATTGTATGTGATCGAATAGAAGTAGGATGATCCTGCGTTCGTCGAAACTCCTGCTGCCGTCGGCCGGTGTGTGAGTACCTGGCCTCGTCGCATGAGTGAACCTCCCGCAGCACGTCGGTCGACGCTTTCTTGCCTAGCTCTAGCTAGAGATGCTGTCATACTTTCGTCGATGAAGAGTTGTCCATTCAAAGACATGATCGCAGCATTCCGCAAATTACGCCACCTAGTAACGCATACAGGCCAGAAGGCCCAGGCTAGGAAGCTTGTCAGGAAGAGAGCCCGGGGTATACGCTACGCTATACTTCTTCCTCCTTTGTTGCCCATCGAGGATAGCATAAGCGACGCACCACCACCAGCCTTCATTCGAGATGAGGACTTCACCCCCTGGTCAAGCATATCCCACAACGCCGGACGGGCGTATCGCACGATGCACATCTCCCGCTCGAGCAGAGTCGAGTCGAAAGGTGAGTCCCTTGTTGGGGGACCGCGATACCTGATTGTCATCCGCCACGGACTGTTCCCTAGACTCCCTCAAGGCGACGAGACGCGACGAGACCTTCAACGTCTTAACACTCCGCGGCTCTGAAAGGGCGTCCCGTTCCCATAGCAACACAGCCTCGTATCAGCCGCACCCTGCAGCTCTCGCAAAGTCCCCTCGACGTTTGAAACGCACGAAACCGCTCATAAACAGGGAGTACATCCCGGACTGGATACTGCCCTCTCCACCCTGGATGGCGCACTCCAACATCTCCAACCTCGATGGGCTACCTCACAGACGAACCTAATACTCAACCTCACATCAAGATCTTTAACGTTTCGAGATACTTTGGTTGAATATCGGCGTGGATGGTTGGGTCAATTATGGGGTGGGGTTGTGTGCGGTCGATGATTATGGTTGGGTCCTGCATAGCAGTGGTCCGAGATGGTCGGTACTTTTCGCAACGACCGGATCCACCGTTCCTAACCCCGCCATCGAGACACACCCGTTCGTCGGTTCGCCCGCTTCGTCTCGATGACCAGTATCGCCGATCCTCTTCGTCTCACCCGGACCGACACCGACACCGCGCAGGCCCTGCAGGCGATGGTAAATGGTATATGGTAAATGGCGCGCGAGTGATGGTCGAGACGGATGTGACGATTAGGAGAAACAAGTCCGCGGGTTGGCTATGTTTCGTTGTTTCGATGAGCATACCTAGCGTATCTCGTCATTCATCCGTTATCCCGCTTACACTCACATCTGTCCACCGTCATAGACTGCGGCCCACCGAAACCACCCCAACGGCTCCTGATCTTGATCGTATCCAGGCAAAGTAAGAGTAAGCCTTTGAATGCCGGTGACCGCCTGAGTTCGAGTGCACATGCAAGCATCTTATTGCAGCTCATCGCAGCGAAAGGCTTCACCTCCGAGGATCGCTCGTCAATCTCGTCGTCCTGTCATCGTTCCGTCGTCCCACCAGTCTCGCCGGCTCTGACCGTCACTCGACAATTCTGCGGTCTGCCGATGGGACCTAGTTTTGAAGCGGATCAGGAGATTCGGACCTCAGTATCCCTCTTTGCAGCGCACCAGGCCCTATCACCGCCATCGCGCCATCGTTCACTCGTGCGTTGAGCAGCACCACAACCCGAACCAAGACACATCGTAAAAGCAGGGGGATCTTCCAGGTAGGCGGCGAGGTCGGGACCACGGTCGGCAGCGAACGTAACGCTTGACAAATCTGCCATTTATCGAGCTGACAGCAGGGTGATACAAACATCAATTATATACCTATGATCTATCCTAGTATACAGTGTTTTCTCGCCAGTACGTGATATGGCGATGCACTTGCGGTGCGTTGCGGCGATACAGTCTACTATGATACAGTCACCTCCCCTCCCTACTCTAGAACCACCACGTAATCTATCACTTGCCGAACCCCTTGGAGAGCTTCAGTTGTTATCTATGCTCGGCACGTTTCTTGTCTAGCTTGTCGTTCTCGTCCTTGATTGAAGCCATGATGGCTTGGATACTGGGAGCAGCAGAGTTAGCGATCGCCCTTCACGGCTGCAGCCAGTCATGACTTACCCTCTTGCACCCAACCCATGCGGCGGGTAAACCACATACAGGGGATCCTCCTCTACGCCAAACTTGCGCCGGAAGTCTGTCTTGTTGTTCAGGTTACCGGTCCTAACGATGCGTTCGTACGCGTGCGACAGAATCTTGAAGCTGGAACCGACGTTGGCTGCCGGAACGACTTCAGAGGAGGCGCTTGCACCAAAGCTGTGGAATGGAGACTGTCAGCACTCTTCGCGCCAGAAACCGAATGCCGACTCACGTCAATTTCCCAGTACCGGCTTCGGCAGCAGCTTTCATCGCCTCGGACAGCATATACTCCGACGTTCCCCCTGGTGCACCTGGGAACTGCAAAGACCACTTGATCTGCTGACCATGCTCCGGAGCGAGTTGAGCGAGGACGAGTAGTCCAACGATCTGAACAAGTACATGTTAGTGTGCGTGCAAGAACAGAGAGAGCGACCACACTCACCTTGTCGTCCTTCGTCTTTGCGTAAAAGTACTTTCGGTGCTTGGGATCATCCCATGGTCGAACATCGGTTATGTGCATCTGCGTTCCCTTTCGGTTGTCGCTCCACTCCTTGATATGCTTTTCGATTTCAACCTTCATTTGGTCTGGCATCTCTCCATCGACCGAGATGATCTGAACACCGGCGTTCTTTGCTTGCTGGATCTTCTTCTTGACGTTTGAATCCTCGGCTCCTTCAGCGTGTGCCGGATCCACTCGAGCTTCAGCGATGCAGCTCAAACCACGCCATCCATAGCGTTTCGTCAGGAACTCTTCCGTGCGTTGATCCACACAGCACCAGATGGGCTTGAACCGCTCCTTTTCGCAATATTGCAAGAAGGCTTGAATGACTCGCGGCAGATCCTCTTGGTGACAGAGCGGCTGTCCCCACATCACAACATAGCGGTGATCTTGCAGGACGTATCCGATTGCAGCGCCAGTCTTGTCGTGTCTCCAGACAGTATACCGGGGGTCAATCCAACTGGTGTTTGTAGAATCACCGTAAGACGCGATCATGTCTTCGAGCGGAGGCATCGTGCCGTTTCGTCCGAGTTTGGGTCGTTGGATCTCGGGTGGCTTGTCCGAGTCGGGGAAGGATTTCGGGTCACTGACGGAGCAAGAGTCAGCAAGGATCCCACTACACTTTACAAACAACTCACCGAGGGAACATGGATGCATGTCTGATGTTACCCAGTTGCAGCATCAACATCACCAGCCGTTCAAGACCTGAAGGGGCATCTATGAGCGCGCGTCATGCATTGACCTAAAGTACTTACCAATTCCTCCTCCAGCGTGTGGTGGTGCGCCGTATTTGAAAGCCTGGGTATACTCGCCGAGCAAACTCGGTTCAATCCCCATTCCGCGCATCTTGGACTCCAGCATCTTGGAGTCGTGTATTCTCTGGCCACCAGACAGGATTTCTTGCCCTCGAACGAAGATATCGAACGAGTTGGACCACTTGCCGTCTTCGGGATCGGGCATGGTGTAGAACGGCCGGACCTCGGTAGGGAACTTGTCGAGGATGTAGTAGTCGGTATTGAACTTTTTCTTGACGAGTTTGCCGAGGTATTTTTCAGTCGGGGTATCGAAATCTTCGTCCTCTGCTATCTCGCTGCCATCCTCCTTTCTGTATCCACTCTTCCTAAGCAGCCTGACACCATCCGTGTACCTCAGGACGAGCGTCTCATGTGGAATGACAAGATCCTCGTGCGGGAACCGGGTCTTGACGACTTCGAGCTCACGCCGATTACGCTCCTGAATCCCCTTGAAGACGTGCTTGAGCACACCGTCAATCACATGCATGCACTCGTGATAATCCGCGTCTATCGGCATTTCCAAATCCATTCCCCAGAATTCGGTAAGATGTCGCATCGTATTGGAGTTCTCGGCACGGAAAACTAGACATAACGAGGGAATCAGTCGATTTTCTAAGCCAAACCGGCGCATAGGCACTCACTCGACCCAATCTCATACACTCTTCCCATATCTGCAATCACCGCCATCTGCTTTGCCAATTGCGGACTCTGCGCCAAGAATGCCGGTCGCCCAAAATACTCGACCTTGAACACGCTCGCTCCGCCTTCTGTCGCCGATCCCTGCAACTTGGCCGTCTGTATCTCGGTAAAGTGTTGCCGGTCAAGGTAATCCCTGAATAGGTGACATACTGAAGCACGAATTCGGAAAATTGCTTGATTCACGGGAGACTACGAACAGGGATCATGAGTATGCGCTGGAAGGAATAATAAAACGACAACCTACTCTGAGATCAAACACCCGGTTGTTCAACTCGTTCCTCACACTAATCTTTGGCCCTTCACCCTCCTTTTCCTTCTCCACATCGACAGGCCTGATATCCGTAAACTTGAAAGGCGGTGTCTCCGTCACCCGTCCCACCACGAACAATTTCTCGAGCGACAGCTCAACGCCTTGCAATCCTTCCGAAGCTTCGAGGATCTTTCCTTGCGCGTTGGCGGGTCTCCGTAGTTTGCCGGTGACGATGACGAGGGATTCGCGGGAGAGGTGTTCGACCCATTTGATGAATGAGGCGCGGGTGTTTAGGTGGTCTTCTGTTGGGGTGGAGTTGGCTTGCTGATGTGGTTCCTGCTTGTGGTGTTTATGCGAGTGATGGGCGGTTTCAGGCTGTCGGGCGCTGTTGTCAATCACAGGTGTTTGTTGAATAACGCCGGCAGTCCCGAGATTTGGGCCAGGAACCGTCGTTCCGTTGGCGAAAGGATCCTCGGCAAAGAAGTCGTTACCCGTCTTACCGTGATGGAACGATTCGACCGGAACGTTCGATGTCTGAAGTTGTTGATGCTGTTGTTGCTGATCCAAGGTGACGGACTGCTGTGTCGGCGTCGACACGCGACTGGGCACATCCACGCTCGTTTGCTGGAATTGGCTCTGCAGCGCATTGACGTCCTGCGAATTCTGTTGGAAAGGAACCGAAGCGAACAATTGAGTTTGCCCGTTGTTGTGCTCATGGTGAGCGCCGCATGCATGTGCATCGTGTCCACGTTGCGCGTCCGACGATTTCTTCGCGGATAGAACACAGGAAAGTTGGTAGATTTGATACCGAAGGACCACGAACGCCAGTTTCGCACCTGTAAACTCAGAACACGTAAGAATAGGGCACGAAGCATGTATACGAAGCTCGACTCACCTTGTGCGCGGACGTGGTCAATCCTTGCGCGCACGGTGATCTCTTGTCCGATCATATCTTCCGTGATATCGCTCAGGTCGGTAAACTCTCGTTTCTCTGGGAACAGGATAGGAAGAAGGATCAGATCACACGAGTATGCGAATAACCAACTGTGTAGCTACTAACTATCCTCCTTTGAGGACTGCATCAACGGCAAGAATCCATAGTTTTCCGTTAACAAGGTCGAATCCGGTCCAGCCTGTAAAGTCAACGCGAAACCTCAGGATACCGACCTCGGGCACGCCAGGCAAGTATCTTACTAGATCGGCCCAACTATCCCCGTCTCCCTGTTGCCTCTTCTTCTCCTTTTCCACTTTATGTTGCACTTCCCTCTTCCGCTCTTCCTTCTCCTCCAGCTTCTTTTCCACCTTTACAGCATGCTTACTCTGCCCTCCAGCTGACGCTAGACTCCCATCGCCAATACTACTGCTCTCCGAGGATAAAGGGGTAGAAAACCCAGACGCCGAATGAGCAATCTTGTCTGTTACCTTGCTGAGTTTCGAATTCAACGAGGACGTGCGCGCATCCTCAGAATCCGAGGTCGGCGCCGAGCCATGGTGGAGCTTGTCTTTGAGCTTTGCGACGATACCCATGGTGCTGATGGGGAGTTCACGGAGATGCAACGATATAAAGGAATGACATGCGATATGGGACATGAGATAAATCTTGCCACATATCGAACTGTTCAACCAGCCAACTATGGGAACTTCATAATTTTGGATTACGTTGTTGTTTCACCCGCGTCAGCAACCGCACAAGTCATCCCGGCTGACTGAGAACCCACTCTGGCCAAAAATTCATGTTGAGCTTGAGTTGGACCGAGACACGAGCGATTGTCCAAACTTGAAGAATTGATAGAGCACTTCAGGAGGTCAGATTTCACACAGGCATCCTTTTCATTTGGGACAGAATGGATATGGACTGAATACCGACATGGACATTGTAGGGGAGAGAAGGAGAGCGAACCAGATGACAGATGACAGAGCTCAGCTAAGAGCATCTTATCGTCTGTTGCGCTCATTCTCGTCCGGGTTCTCTTGACCGCGGGTGCAGGCAACAAGAGGGGAGGAATAGATTGTATAGTGAATGTAATCGATCCTACTCGACAGTCTGAACGTAATGTCACAGAGAAGTATTACGAAGTGTTTCCGGCCGATGACGAATGGCTAAAGACTCATATCCAAGTACCAGGATAGACACTAGCAAAAAGCTCGAGTCCTGGGGACTTCGAGCAAAGCCTTCATGACTCCCAGAGCGGATGACGCTCATAGCAGAAACAATGGCTCATCCGTCCGCAATCGCAATTCACAACACCCATGGGGGTTCTTTCGAGAACCAGCCAGAGTGAAATTGTCCTCTTCTTCCTTTGCATCTGCCCCCTAGCTAGGGCGAATAGAACGAAAAATGAAACCCAACATTCGAGCTTCTGTCTTATCGCAAAATCACCATATATGCAGCTCTGAAATTGACTAGAAGGGCATTTTCTCGAAACAAACTCTTATTCCCCACCATCATCCACTCCAATCCTTACTCTTCGTCTCACATCTTTGTCAAACTATGGATCAAATGAGCCAGTGGTACCTGCCATATGGGTCATTCAGCTTCGGACCCGGTGGACTGACTCCTAGCCAAACCCAGGACGAGCAAGGTCCAATTGGTGTGTCGATCATGACCCTCTCCGGTAAGACCTATTGTCTGTAATTTCTTATCCAGAGTCCTCACTGATGATCTGCGTCGTTGTAAAGATGGCAAGCGACAATACCAAGGATCATTGAACACAAATGAACGGCGAAGCTTTTCCACAAAGACTTTCGGACCGTTCGTTCCCCCAGGGGCGTCGGCGTCAAAGTGGGGTTCTGAATTTTCTAAGGTCCGTGTGGCGCTCCATCATCAGATAACACTCCCGCAAGCACCTATGCCGAGGTCCAATCAGGAATTGGGTTATCGGCATCTTGGTATTCAGCCAAGTAAGATTTTATCAATTTCGAAGAGATCTTTTGATCATCGATCTTGCCAAATCCGAACCTGGAACTCCCTGGTTTGCTGGTGTCCACAGCTGCAGATTGCGCCGCCATAGCCCTCGCTCCTAGTCAGAATGCCGAGCTGATAAAGGGTCATCCAGGTCAGTATTACCTTCTAATCTATCTGTCTCGGTCAGCGGCAAGGAACCGCTTCGTCTAACGTTTCTACTTCCCTTCCACTACGAAATGCAATATGCGAGTTAGGTTTCATGCCCGTTGATGACGAGACAATGCTTACAATCATCGAAAGTCGGTATTACCACTTCCTGCCGAAACCTGACCTGGTGACTCATCCTATTGCGCTCCGTTCTGTCTTTGCATTTGAAGAGAACACAGGAGGGCATACATCGCTCAGGCAGAAGACAAAGTGCATTGATAGATCATGTCCCAATGGCTTCGAATCCAAGCCAGATCCGCGCGGGCTATGTCGCTCGTGCTGCGAAAAGGCTTCAGCCAAGCAGGCCAAATCATGTAGTAGGGCGGGATAGCGTGAATAGAAGAATCAAGTTGCAAGGCACGGAATAGTGTACGAAGTTCCCTGGAATACAGAGGTGCTCTACGCTAAGATGTTGTCCTATATTTAGTGTCATAGCTCCCTTGGAAACCCACGCCATGAAGTAT
Organism: Naganishia antarctica; assembly: GCA_025758675.1. NCBI lineage: Eukaryota > Fungi > Basidiomycota > Tremellomycetes > Filobasidiales > Filobasidiaceae > Naganishia > Naganishia antarctica. Next base: position 46,379 of record JANGFJ010000058.1, read on the forward strand.
TGTGTCCTTGAAAATGTCGGCCCTTGCGGATACGGGCTGCAAGAGCCATGCCCTTTTTACTCATCCCAGTCTACTTCACAGGTGACAACAATCACCTTCATACCCTTTCCCATTCGACTTCCATCTTCGACTCTTCTTATCATCATGTTGTACTTTTGTTGTGGACGGTATGGCGCAAAACACAAATTACAACGCCCGTCTTTTATCTCGAAGTTTCCCGCCTTTGTCTCCAGCTTCCGACGTATTATAATAGTCTTGACGTGTAGTTGTTCACAACAATGCTATTTGAAGAGATACGCCTCTACTTCCCTTCATTCTGTAGTATTTAGTGTCAGTCGTTCAACACGAAGCCATGTCCTAGTGGTAGAAACCGTGTTATCGAATATGTTGATTCTGCACAACTACCACTGAATAGCTCCGCATCACTGACACTAGCAAAGGTCCAATGACTCAACAAGTGCCTAGCGGTCTCAAGCAAACCCAACAGCTTGCATGAAGCCTGGCGGCTCGGCCAGAGTGCAGCGACTGGTCAAAACCCAGCGACTTTGCCGAAGCCTAACGACTTTGCCGAAACCCAACGGATTTGCCCAGAACCCAGCGGTCGACCAAAACCCAGCGGTTCCGTCAAAGCTCAGAGGCTCTCGTAAAACCCAGCGGTCTGACTCGAATCAATCGTCCAACCGGCACTTGCTGAAGCTGGCACTCCTCGATAGGAAGATATGGCAGGCCAAATCCGGTTGTATCTTAGCTCATGATCTATGAACTCACCCTTTGATTCACTTATAATTCCGAAGCTACCTTGAGTGCAAGACTTCTCAGGATTCGCTACCCTCGCGCTCCACTCAGGGATAGAGCATCAGCCCACTCGATATCACAAGTGATACCAACGTGTGCTAAGATCCCTCTACAACGGTCGTACTAACTAACGCTCACGTAAGTTAGACTATTGGCCCGCGACACATCAGGCCAGTGTATCTCGGGCGTTTGTCACGCGCCTGGAGAGCGCAAGGTTTTCAGTCCCCATTCGGCAAGATCGAGTTATTGAACTGTCCATGATCCGATTTGTCGAGAGTTCCGCGAAGTCGGGAGGAATCGTCGGTGAAGATGGTGCTTATTCAGGAAAAAGTTGTCGGCTAAGTCAAGAGTGAGGACGGAGTACACACTACGAGTCCAGCCAGCAATAATACGGCCATATTTCTACCTCTTTTCATCACCCCGCCTCCGCCTCCTCTCACGTTTATACTCCCATGCATAGGGGGGAATTGCTCCTTTCCTGCCGGCTCGAACCAGCCAAATATTCAGAACCAGGAGATATGACTCCAGAGCCTGTTCGTCAGCCATATGAGACGGGGTACCTCTGGCGTTGAACTTGGATATGATCAGTGAGGCGAAGTCGAGGTCCGCCAGCTCACGCAGCTTGTGGAAAGGCAGAATCACCATTGCTTTTGCTTTCCACTCGGTCGCGTTCAGAGTTGGGGGGATAATTGACGTCATCAAGCGATCGCTGCTCACCCTATTCTTGGTTGACCAGCATTTCGCCTCTCTATTCTCCGAATTGCTACCGCCTTGTTGAAACGTTGTATGCTCAAGCACTCTCTCAGGGCCAGGCCACCCGATCAATCAATACCAACAGGAACCGCTGTCCTGGGTACAAAGCAGGTGGGTCCAAATCGCGCGAGAAAGGCAGCCCAAAGGGGTGCTTCCATTCTCTTCGTGTGTCCCCCATCCTTTCGTGCGCAACTGACCGCTTTTCTTGCACCATGACATAGGAGAGCTCATAGGAACAACTATCATCGGGTATAGGATCAATCATTCCTGCAAAGCAGCGGATCGGCGGATATCTGGGCAACAGTGAAGCGTATAGAGATTGGTAAGTCTGCTGTTCTGAATGAAGATTAGACGTATACATCGTGTTGGCGTACGATTTCATGAGGAAGGGCTTGGAGCCAGGGGTCGTGGACGAGGGGCGCTGCAACCCATCTTCGGGATACAGGTCTCTGCCGAGATGGAAAAGGACACGTGATCAAATCTGCTATCACCTACGTGACCTTCATCCGCTGTTCACCTTGAGCCCTGAAACATACCACTGATATCCTGCGTAATCCTTACTTTCTTGGGACCTTTACCACAAGCAGGCATCATTGCGAACCTCAACATCCAACAAGGCCACTCGACCCGCCCACACACCCTCGCTACTGCCCGCTCATAATGCCTTCACCCGCTCGAACGCGCTCTCGTCTACCAGGAGACTTGGACAGTCCTCCTGTCTCACCGGGGGTAACAGTTCGAAAGGCACCATTCCCTATCGCTCTCGTCCTACGTGAGTTCATTTTCTGGTTTCTTTCGTCGCGGAGGGGAGATGTCAAGATCGTGCGAGTTGTCTGGGGCGATGACTTTGCAACTCAGCCTCCCGCGTCGCATCGTCTTCATCAGAACCGCCGCTGACCGTTTCCTTCTTTATATTCGCCACAACGGCATAACAGTTCTTACCGCAGTGACACTCACCATTCTCTCAGTCTACGTACCGGATTTGATACACGTAACCGAGCTTTCCCCTGGGCCGACACATTTCGAGACGAAGTGAGTGATGATTCTCGAGAGGGCTAGTGTGTCAGGAGCGACGATAGAGGATTGACGCATCATTTCATTTCTTCCCTCTTGCCTTCTTTTGTCCGATGATCGCATCTCCATCCTGCTCTTCGCATCCATTGCAGATACGGCTTGTATCGGAGGTAAGTAGCCCGCCCATCATCTATCAACCGTAGTGCCGGCAATGACCTGCTTTCGAAACAGGTGCACTCGGAAAACACCAGCAACAGCGTTATCACTCTTACCATCAACGCCCATTTATTCTGCATCTTTCGACGCGGAAGCAATCTCCCGACTCGTATCCACAACCCCAGAACTTCTCGCCGATGAATCGGTATACCTCCTCGAACGATCCCACCCATCAGACCACTCCTCTCCGACATCCCTCGCCCGTCTCGCCAACCTGCTTCGTTCGACAAACACAATCGCCCAAAGGAATCGCGATGCGCCGGTTATTAGAAATGCGGAAGAGGTGGTTGGCATAAGGTTGAAGGACACGCCGATTGATGGGGAGGGTGATGGGTGGGCTTGTACGCCCTTTCCACAGAGTTCAGAGTGTGAACGGTTTGGACAGAAGTTTTGTTAGTCTCCTTTCGTCAAAAAGGATCAAACGTTCTGCTGATGTACTGTGTTGCTCTTCTAGGTATCCTGTGGTCGACTGGTATGTGGAGGAATCGCAAAAGGCGATAATGTTCCGGTCCTGATATCCCTTCTTCGCAGCCGGATACGCAGCGCAACTCGCGCTTGCACCATGCGTCGTGGCTTTGATTGCCCTCCTCGTCATCACAGTCGGCATCGGTACGCACTCTCTCTCGCCCGCAGCAATAATACCTAACACCCCTTCTCCCAGGATCCCGCAAAGTCCGAGCACGTCGGCGAAAAGGAGGCTGGAAAATCGTTTCCATCTTGATGGCCATCCACGCCATTCTGCAAACCGTCTCTGTCGCGATCATCTTGCACATTTACCGCACAGATCCGCGCTTTAGAGGGGCAAAGAGCCACCTGGACAAGGCGTGCGATTTTGCGGTTGCCAGTGCGGTCATTAGCATTGGAACGGTGATGGCGTTGACGTTGACTGGTGTTGCCGCTGGTGAGCCTTCTTCCTTTTCGCGTCCGGACCAAACTAACAGGGTTGACATTGCAGAGGCCGGCAAGACCTGGGCGGCGGGAAAGTCAGCAAAGCGCCGCGGACACAAGAAACATCATCGTCGTACACGGTCTGGGCGGGTGGTTGATATTCCGTCGGGCGAGGTTGTGGATGAGGAGACGAGCTTGTTGCCGGAGCAGGTGGAGGCGTCGGTTAGCGATGCGGATGGATATGGAGGCGCGGGTGCTACAGGGAGCGGCGGAGTCAATGGAGGATAGGTGTATATTTCGTTGTATGAATTCGTGTGTCAACTACAATAGAGCCTGTCAGCCGACTTGATTTCCAGCGTGCCTCGCCAGACGAGTGCGAGGCCTTCAGCGAGATCGGGCATCACATGGTACTGCATACCCCTCGTTTGACGCCGAGAATCGAGACTTGTGACGATTGACTGAAGAAGAGGCTGCAAGCGATGCCTGACATCAGTTTACCCATCTGATAGTGCAATCCTATCAGCTCGCTTAGCAAGGAAATGAGCAATGCAACGCGGCCAGGCGGCGGCGAGTAAGCTGACAGGAATGTCTTTACAGCAGTCTGAGCGCAATCGGCAAGAAACAACCTGATGCGATGAAATTATAGTCCATTCCGAGATCCTTATACAACCACCATCGACTACACTGAGATTTCCCGCCGGCCCGGCTAGGCATTCGGATTATGCGGAACGATCGGCATCCCCGCCAAATGTCCATGCGAGGAATTTATCGAGCGGCTGTGAGCAGGTATCAGCACAGGCCTCCAATCAAAGCTCACGGGACTCACTTTAAATGATACTTTAACCCATTCGCCTGCTTGTAACTCTTGTTACACCCCTCGACCGGACACCGATACTTTTTAAATCCCTCGGCATCCCGCCCGTCGTCGCTACTCTCTGCTTCCCCATTCTCACGTGCGATCCGTTTGGCCTCTTTGCGGGCCGCTTTACGAGCCGCACGTTCGGCTTTTTGTGCGTCGGTCAAGTGGTGGCCGCTCGAGCTGGTGGCGGTCGTACTCGTGTGCAACGTAGGATATGTCGGATACTGTGCTGTGTGCGATTGTCCACCCGGGCGAGGCACGCGTCCGATCGCGCCTTGTCCCGCGCCGTTGAACGCCATATGGTTTGCCGGTGTCGCAGACGATGCCGACGGCGGCGGAATCGTATACGACAGCATGGAAGGCTGCACGAATTGCAATGGTGGACCTTTGTAGTACGCATCCTGGCCCTGCTGAGTCGTCAACCCGATCCCCCCGCTCCCGCCACCCGTACTGATCCCTAGCCCGCCGCCAAACCCTGAACCCATAGTCATTCCCATTCCAATCTCCGAACCGAGCGCGGCAGAGGCCAAGGACGACGGAGGCGGCTCATCCTCGTCCATTTGCATGTCGATATCCATCATCCCGGGTGTACCGGGCGCATCACCGGAATCCGTCGTTGTCGCCGAGGAGCCTTTGGTCAAGCCGGGCACGCCAGTGCGGGCCGTGCCTGCGAGGGTAGCAGGGATTCCGGGTGACGCGTTGGATGGGATCGGGACGGTGTAGGATGTTGCTGCGTTGGGGAACGAGCCGGCTATGGGACCGTTTGACGGCGGATTCGACGTGCCTCGCGAAAGACCGACGGGCCCACCTAGGACGGCGTTCGAGTTCCCGATTCCACTTGGGTCGGCGCCCATCATCATGATCTGTGTCTGTTGCCGCAGATCGCCAGCGAGGTGGACATGGTGTTCTTCGTAGCTGCGGCGGGTGGGCGAGGAGGTGAGCGCGGCCCCAATGAACCCGAATCCGACTCACTGCTCCAACAAATCATGCAGACCGTTCAACCGCAGCCCACAACACATGAAATCCTTGACGAACTTTGCCTCCAACTCGCGACTCCGCTCCCCCCCGCTCCCGCCCATCCCAGGCGGAACAAACGCGCCAACACTCGTGCCCATCCCGGCCGGCTGCGCCCCAATCGTATGTGTATGTGGAAACTGCTGCCCCGCCGGATTCCCACCAAGACTCGCCCCGTACGGCAGCCCAAACCCGGAATTCGAGAGAGAGAACCCGGTCATGTTCATCGACCCGCGACCGAGGTAGGAGCCCATGTTTCCGAAACTGTTCATCGGTTGGGCCTGGCGTTGGTGTCCGAGATGCGGCGGATAATTCCTCGGCGCCGGGGCCATGCCGTTTATCCCCATCGCGCCAGACGACGAGGAAACAGAGGAAGGCCCGATATAATTCATATGCGCGCCGTACTGCTGCGGACTGACGCTCATTCCGATTCCGCCTGCTCCGCCGGCGGCGCGTCCGGTGTATGATGCGCCGATGAATGACATGGGGGCGAACGAGGTACCGATGTTCATGCCCATGTAGGAGCCCGAGGGGAGGAATGGCTGTGCGTAGGGGGATAGTTGGGAGGGGAACGGGGGGGAGGTGGTGGTGGGGAATGATCTGGGAAGAGGCAAGCGTTAGCGCGGTTTTTGGTAGGGATTGCGTGAGTCGCCGACCGGGCTCGTGAGAGATCGTTGAGTCGCTGAGACTTGAAGGCATTGTTGACGACGGGAATACTGTCGTCTTTCCAACGACGAGCTTTGAGATGTTCTCGCTGCGCTTGGGGAACAACGACTCGAGAACCATTGCTCGCGGCCATGTATTCTCGCCTCGCTCGGAGCAGTCGAAGAATCCAGCCTCGGCGCATAGTAGTCTCCCCATCCTCTGAAGGATTGGAAAGACTCGGAGAGTGCTTGCGCGGCGCGAAATCTGTCGCTTTACGTGGATGACTCGCAGAGTCGTTGGACGCGATGCAAACGATTCTCGCGGCGCTCGGCTGAGTCAAGAGGTCCTAGCCTTCAGTGCAACTCCGCTCGTCCGCCATACGGCGGACTCGGAGAGTCGTCGAGTCATAGCTCGCGGCGCGTGCTATTCTCGCTTCGCCCGGACGCCTTGGGTTCTAGCCTGCGGCGCGTACTACTCGCCCGTCCTACGACGGACTCGAAGACTCGTAGAGTTATTGCCTGCGGCGCGTACGATTCTCGCTGCGCTCGGAAACGCTTCGCCCTAAACCCTCGCTCCGCTCAAAGTACTCCCCCGTCTCGTCTCTTCCCCCGGTCCGCTCATCATCAAACTCGCCCCACTCTCACGCTCCTCGCTTCCCTCGTCACACTCACCCATTAATAGGCCTCGCCCCAACCAAACTCCCACTCCCACTCCCCTGACTTCCCCCCTCCCCATTCCCGCCAACGTGCCCAAACCCGCCAACCTGAACGTTCGTCTTCCCCCCCACGGACGCATGCGCCATAACCGGACTAGTAATCGGCGTAGAATGACTCGAAGGCGTCGGCGTCCCCGAATGGTTCCGTAACAACGCGGACAACGCAGACACGGGTTGCTGTTGCTGTTGGGGTGGCAGTGGTGTAACAGACATCGTGCGCTCTTGTCAACCAGAAACCAGAAACCGGAACCCAGAAGCCAGAAACCCGGAATTCACATACATCGAGCTGGAGCGGTGACGTCCTGGTCAGCCAATAACGGCTGGGCGCGCTTCCCGGGTGCGCCTAGTGCGCTTCTGGGTGGCGCGGGGTGGCGAATCCAAGCTGGATGTGATCCTGTCCCGCCCTATCCAATCCAACCAGAGTCCGTGGACATTCCATGTGAAGCGTACAAGTGAGCGTCATCTCACAGCCTGACATGGATTTCGCGACAAGCATACGAGTCGGAGTACCGCCGGAACCTGCAGCCTCTGCCGCGAGTCCAGACCAGCGAGTGTATTCAACAAACACGCCTCCCTTATCGGGCGCGTTCTCGCTTCAGAAACACGACACAACTGTAGAGTTTTACCCAGCTTCATCGCGTGTTCCTGCGGCGTGCGAAAGGGTATCCTTGGATTCTCAGAGATCCGGAGCGTATGCAGCGTTGTGAGAGCTTTTACTTTTCTGGACATGTATTGCGAGTCGATGAGTGTATCCGGTGCCAGGGTGCCAGCAGCCAGCTAGAGCGCGCCCGGCGGCCGAACTCACGCCCATCCGACGCTCCGACGCGCTCTGTTTCAGCTGTGCTCTCCTTTTCTTCGCGCTCATCGTAATCAACATACGCTCAAGTGTGCGCAGTCGGTCAGCAATCTGTCGGTCAGTTTAAAGGTTGGGATAATACGTTCGTTCCTTTGTTGGACTGGATTCAACACTCGACATTCGCTACTCGATTTCAATAGACAGCATGCATCTCGGGTTCTTCGTTCTCGCCGCCGCCGTGGTTTCCGCGTATCCCAGCTTGGAGGGGAGGGCCACGGTGTGTAACGGGCATGCAGAGTTGTGTGGGAGGGGGTATGGGAATGTTACCTGGGTGGGGACGCATAATTCGTATGCGGTCGGCGGGCAGGTGGCGGATAATCAGGGGTGGAATATTACGGAGCAACTTGTGAGTCGAGGAGCGCCGAGAGAGTGGAATGAGCGAGTGAGCGGAGCGAATGAGCGAATGGAGCGAACGAGGGGCGAGGCGAGGAGCAGGAACACGAGCGAAGCGAGAGTAGTTTGCGCCGCAGGCAGACTCTTTGTCTTCCGAGCGGAGCGAGAGTAGTCCGCGCCACAGGCCCGAGTCCGTCGTAGGACGGACGAGCGTAGTACGCGCCGCAGGCTACAACGCAAAGCGTCGAGCGCAGCGAGAATAGTATGCGCCGCGAGTTATGACTCTCGAGTCCGCCGTAGAGCGGACGAGCGTAGTCTGCGCCGCAGGCTACAACGCAAAGCGTCCGAGCGCAGCGAGAATAGCATGCCGCGAGCGATGACTCTCCGAGTCCGAGACCAGACACGCCTAGAAACACCTCGGAGCGCAGCCAGACTCGCCCGTCCCCATCAACGAGCGTAGTACGCTTTGCAGTCAAGTCTCCAAGGATCCCCTGTGCAGCGGAGAAGACCGTGCGCTGCAAGTTGGGATCCTCATGACGGACGAGATCGGCCGACTGGAAAGCGCGCGAGATGTCTGAAGGACAAGTGCTTGACCGACACTTTTGATCGTCCACGAGCTGGAAAAAGCCATCGAGCACCGGTCAATCGCTGGAATCGCGCGACTGGTCAGCTTCGAGCTACATGTCTCCTCTGATCGCTACAGACGGCGTAATCGGCAAGTACACGGAACCGTGCACTTGTTCGCTATAGCGCAACTCGGCGTCATCACGTCGCCGATAGGAGGTGTTCTACGAAAAGAGGAATTCGTGCTGACTCCTTTTCGTCCTCTTTCCCTCACTTTCCGCCTCCGCCTCCGCGTCGCACCGCTCGTAACGCCCGCCCTCCCGCGCAGACCGACGGCATCCGGCTCCTCCAGATCCAAACCCACCTCGTCAACTCCGCCATCAACCTCTGCCACTCATCCTGCTCGCTCCAATCATCCGGTCCACTCACTACGTACCTAACCACTCTCTCCACCTGGCTCACCGCGAACCCGACCGAAATCGTCACTCTGCTAATCACCAACCCGGAATCCGTTCCACCCACGACTTTTGCTGCGGATTTCACCAACGCGGGACTGGACAATGTGACGTACTCGCCCTCGAGCGCGACGACGACGCGGGATCAATGGCCTACGCTGGGCGAGATGGTAGATTCGGGAAAGCGGTTGGTCGTATTCATGGACTACGAGGCGGATCACTCGAGTGTTCCGTACATCATCGATGGTGCGTCTTCAGGATCTCAGGTCACGCAGCTGCTAACCCCCCCCCCCCCCTCCCCCCCCCCCTGCAGAATTCTCCAACATGTTTGAAGACGCGTACGACACCACATCCCAAGATTTCCCATGCACCGCCAACCGAACATCCGGAAGCCCCGAAACGACACTAATGCTCACGAACCACTACCTCGACTACACCACCACCATCTTCAGCATCCCCGTCTTCCTATCCGACAAGTCCCAAATCGGGACGACAAACTCTGCGACGGGGTACGGCTCGCTCGGACAGGGCATCACGAACTGCGTCGACAGGTGGGCGAGGAATCCGAACTTCGTCTTGTTGGATTGGTATGATAGTAATGGGAATGTGCCGTTTGATGTGGCGGCGGCGTTGAATGGGGTTGCAAAGCCTACGAATACGGTCGCTGTTAGTAAATATAGCAAGGCTTCCGCCGTGGCGTCTTCGGGGACTACGGGGACGTCGACGTCGACATCCAGGACGAGCAGTTCTGCGCTTAGTGCCGCGGGGAGGGTGGGTGTTCCGTCCGCTGCCGGGCTGATGGGACCGTTGAGCGTGGGGATTGGGATGATCTGGATGGTCATCTAGTCGGACGTACGCCTCTGTGAGGTAGCGTCGGTAGTTATTGGTATTCACGTATACCGTAGACATTCGTTATTCGTACCGTATCGTATCGTATACCCTTTGATGTTATAGTGCGAGCTGTCGGATGTTGTGGCTCATTCGTCTAAAGGTCCATGATTTAGCAGGCTGTAGATGCGTTTGCCGCGGCTTTGTACTACGGACTACGGGAATATCGACTGCGCTGCCTGCGGCGCGGTGGCGTGTGGACTGCCTGCGGTGCCTTGCGCTGCGGCACAGTACGGCCTCTCGGATTTCTCGCTGTTGCAGACCCTGCCGCTGTTTGTGGTGGGTATGAGCGGCTGTGTGAGCGATATATTGCATAGAAGAGGGTCCACTCGCCACCACCATGTCGACATGACTGACTTGACATGACAGCTATGAAAATCCCTGCAACCCCTTACGCACGCGCTCGGACCCCCACAAAACAAGCCCTCCCCCGTTTCCGCAGCCAGGACCCGCGCAAAATGACGCACTGCGGGGGTAATACCGCTGAAACACAATAAAAACAAGAATAAAATAAAAATAACTCGCGGCGTCTCCTTATAAGGATAAACGATAAGAAAGGGTGACCAACCTGCTGCCTGCTGCCGTTCCCCCCTTTGATCAGCCAACATGAAACCCTCTATGCGCGTCGACATCCCAACCGACTCGTTCTTCCACAATCCCCGTCCGACGACCCAGGACCCGCTCTCCCCGCTCCCGCTGAGTCCCGGAGGGGGATACTACCGCTCCCTCCCCATGGACGCAGACGAAAAGCAGCCGAGCGCCGGGTACTTTCCGCCCTCGACCGTGGCACGGATCCGGCAGTGCGTGGCGAGGATCGCCAAGGTGTCTGGTCGGCGTGCGGTCGTGCTCGCGGTCGTGCTCGTGGTATTGGTAACGACTATCCACCAGCTATCGACCGCTCGACCCCTCGCGTACGATTACGCCCGAGATCGAGGACGGACGGTGCCCTCCCGACTTGCCTCAAACGGTAAAGGCCTCAACACAAACGTGTACCGCTACCCTGGGCCCGATCCGCACTGGCATGCCCCGCCGCTGGAAGTGCTTGGTTCGCCGTCTCCGCTCGTTAGGGACCAAAGGCGGGAGATCGACATCTCTTCCGAGGCGTTACCACTCGAAGCGACGCTCTCGGAACGGCTGGACCACTGGGAAGCATCCCCCGGCGGTCGGGGGCCTGGTCTACATATGGGTCTGGACGGACAGGTACACGAGGAGATGGAGTTGGGCGCGTTTAATGCCGTGAATAGGGAATCCTGTGCGAGTGTCGGCCATCAGATGAATGTGCATATGCCGCAGTTTGCGGGCCATGTGTGGGGGACGATGAATAGGACGGGGGTGTGGGAGGTTAGGATGCAGTTGGTGGAGTGGATGAGGAGGGAGGTCGTGGGCGGGAATAGGACGGCGGAGTGGGGCGAGGGCAGAGGGTGAGTCCGGGAGCGGGGCGAGACCGAGCGCAGAGAGTAGTTTGCGCCGCAGGCTATGACTGCACGAGTCGCCTCCGAGCGAAGCGAGAATAGTCTGCGCCGCAGGCAATACCTTTGTCTCTCTTCCGAGTCCGTCGTAGGACGGACGAGACTAGTTTAGGACGGACGAGACTAGTTTGCGCCGCAGGCTAGGACTGCACGACTCTCCTCCGAGCGAAGCGAGAATAGTCCGCGCCGCAGGCATCACTCTTCGGAGCACGTCGTCGACTGCGAGGGAAATGCGTTGCACACATCCCTCAATGATCACGCTTGGCAGGCTCTCTGCGAGTTCATCCCGCGGGATATTCCAGGTGAGGCCAAGCTGCCACTCGCTTCATCTCGCTTCATCTCGTCTTCGCCCACTCGTTTGTTTCATGTTCAGCAGTTGCACAATCACTCACACACCCCATCGACAGGCATCTCGGATCCCTTTGCGGTTGGACCGAAACTGCCTCAATTGCCTCTGCCTCAACACGTTGATTTCCCCGTCGCAACAGCGCCAGCGCCCGCTCCGGCTCCCGCTCCTGCTCCTACTGTCGCCGCTATTCCGAAACTCCACAACAAGGTCGAAAAACGATACCGATTCAACGTCAAGAACGCCCTCGAAACCCTCCGCGACAGCGTTCCCCGCCTCCGACAAGTATACGGCACCTCGCTCCCCCTCGAACTCGCCACCACGGACCGCGAGGACTCGCGCGGCTTGATGGCCGGCCTCGAACCGCTCGGAAAACCCACCAAGAAGACGGTAATGCTCGGCGCGAGGTTGTACATCGAATACCTCGAAACCGAACAGCGCGTACAAGCCGTTCGTATCGATCGAGCCGACGAAGCCTTGCGTGGGTGTATGAAGACCGACGAATGGGCTCGATGGAAGATTGAGACCGAGAATCAGGCGGTTCGGTGCAAGGACGAGTACGTACGGCTTCTCGAAGACAAGGCGAGGTTGCGGGCTGCTGCTGGAGAGACTGCGTCCGCGGATCCTGATGATGACGACGAAGAGGAGGAAGTGCGACCCAAGAAACGGGCAAGGGCGGACGACGGCAAGAAGCCTCGACAGCCTGCGCCGCGCAAGGCACGAACGTCGGTTACCTCGACGACGAGTCAGTCTTCGACCTCGACAGCCGCCAACACCGCGTTCTACTCGTTTGGACTCGCCTATGTTCTGTTTCCACGTGCGACCGACTGGTTTGGCTCGAGAACGCACGAGTCGCCAGCGACAAATGCGACCGCCAGGGGAAAAGTATTGCTCCCCGAGGCGGTCGTGGCTGTTTCGAGCAGATTGCTACCGAACGTGATCGACGTCGTGTGGTACATCTTGCTTGGACTTTCGGTCATGGGCTGTGTGTACCTTTTCGGTCGAGCGCGCGCGCATGTGCGAAACGAGCACGACGACTCGGACGACGGAGAGGCGGAGCATCCGTTCGAATCTAGTCAAGTCACTATACGTCGTCTTGGACACAAGATCAGGCTCGGTACCCCTGGCGGCATTGTTTCCGAACTTGTGCGACGGGTGCCATTTCTTGGACGGGAAACGAGCGCGTCCGTCTCGAGGGATTGGTACAAGGTGCACAGTGCTCACGTCGGGGGTGAGTCTCATCGGTCGTACTTACCGCCCTAGCTTACCCTTCCTTTCAGGCGTTAAATTCGGATGGCTAGCCACCCTGCACATCCGACTACGCCTCGCACGAACGGCCGACGACGATCGTGCGTTGGCAGTGCTGTATGCGCTACAGTGCGCGGACGCAACACCCCAAAACGCATGGAGCAAGGCTTGCAAGTTTATCGACACCCAAGATGTACCTCGTGCGATCCACGACGTATGTGAGCTTTCCTTGCCCGAGGTTGAGCGCTGGCTGCACCACGTCGAACCCACGACTCGCCCGATCGAGGATATCGCGAATCAGCTGATACTCGAGGACCTGGATCGGGTGATAACTCACCTATACGTCAGCTTGATTACTGCTTCTTACCCACATGAATCGTCGACCAACCAGCTTGCCGCACTCGTCGGCAATCTCGCACATTCCGGTCGAGCGATGCAAGCGATTCTCGCAGATTCGGCATTCAAGGCGAGGATTCAGCGAGTTCTGACCGGTGTCGAAAGCGGGTCCGAGGGACATGTGCTTGGACTCGTGGTTATTGGGTTATGGGGTGATCTGATCGGGCAGGAAGCGACCCGGCAGCGCGCACTGGCCAATATGCTTATCGCGCAACAAGTACAGCAGGCCGACGGGTCCGTCATCGCGAGCTTTCAGTCGGTCGATCTCCTGCTCACCTTGATCTTGCCCGGGTACAAGAATACAAACGCAAAGAAACGCTCCGGACGAGAACTCTCCAAGACGGCTCAGGAACTCGACACCATCGCCTGCGTCTGCCTACGATACCTGCTGCTCCTCCGTTCCGTCGCCAAACTCGCGAAATCCGATGCCCCACGTCAGCAACGTCTGCGTTCGAGCGTGTACGTCCGACAAGCGTGTCTCGAGATTCGAATGTTGCTCGCTCGCCCGGCGTTTGACACGCGGCTCGAGGCCGAGCACGAGGTCGTCTCTGCAAAAGATGTGCGTACGCTTGGTATTGGAGATGGAACACTAGAGGCGGGCGGTGATGACGAGGAGACCGAGGATGCAGAGTTTGGGAGACAAACGGATCGGTTGATCGACTTGATGACGGTTGTGGGATGTCGAGCTGCCGGACGGGTGGGCAGGGACGATGACTCGGGCATAGAGTGTGATGTGGAAGAGTTGTAAATTTAATTGTTCCGTTGTACCTATACTTGATGGTTGAGCCTACGCAGTAGTGACACGCGCAGAGCAGTGAATATGCTACAACGGACGAGGGACAGCATCGTCAAGCCTCGCATTATATAATCGTTACAACCTCAAACATCCGGCGGCCACCGGTCGGCCATGCAAAACAAGTGCTGAATCTATGTACAATCCCGGGTGCGAGCTCTAATCCACCTCCCTAAAGCCTATAGTCTCAGGGCAATCTCGTATATTGTAAACATGCATGCAGCGTTCGGGACCACACGCATCAGATGAGCCGACAGACCGCCGTAAAGCGATGCCGCGCTGCAGACACGCCATCAGCAGGATTCAGCCCGACGCAAGACCGGACTCACCCTTCCTCCTTGATAACCAACTTCAACGTCTGCAACAACCCCGTATACTTTGGACCCCTCGCTCCTGGCTCTGTAGGCTGTCTCAACCGCGTACGTAGGACCTCGTGCGGGTACGTAATGAGCGATGCGACCATCTTTGCACCACCCGAGGAGCCGACGATCCCGAGCCATTCTGCCAGGCGGGATTTGGTAGGTTCGCCGGGGTAGGTTTGGATGCTGATTTTTTTCAGACGCTGCAGGGGCGCGGTTAGCGCGAAGTTGTGAAAGGCATGGACGGGAAACTCACTTCGTAGAGGACCCATTGGATGACGCCCTCTGTGACGCCTAGATAACTTGCGCTGAGACCCTTGTAGAGGCCCTTGATACCCTCGCTCGCGAGGATTTCTTTTGTCATGATCAACGCTGGCAGGACACGACTTGGCGGTGCGGTGAGAGCTACACGAGCGGCGACTGCTGTTTTTCCATTGTTGGCGAGCACTCGTTCTTGATGCTTTGCGTCGAGTTGTAACCGCGTCTTGACGACCCAGATCGGATTCGTGGCGGTCGCGGTAACGATCCCTGCGATTGCTGCTGCGCCGAGATGCACGATCGGACTGGCTTCAGCGCCGACGGTGGAGGATGAGCGCGAGATGTTGGCGGGTAGGGAAGCTGCGAGGAATTGCTTGGATTGTGCATAGGTGGAAAAGTTGATGGATCGGGCGGGGACGACGCCGATTAGGGTTGGACCGAGACCTTTGAAGAGTGCGCGGGGACCTTCGACGACGTAGATGTTGCTGGGGGGGGCGTGAGCGTCGGTCGGGCATGGGCGTAGGATGGTCAAACTTACCGGATCATTTGCGCCGTCTCGACGAAATTCCATAAGAGACCGCCGGCACCGGTCGGACGTGCGCCGCTCGCTTGTCTTTGGGCTTGGGCGAGAACGGCGGCGACTTCATGTGATGTGTGGGATTTGGCGGTTTTGAAGAATGATGCGTGGAGGGTTTTGACAGGTGGATGCGAGGCTTCTTTGAATAGGTCGGATTGGAGGCGGGTCTGTGGGGGAGGGCAAAGGGGTTAGTGGGCGTGACGGTTACGAAGTGGAGAGCAGAGCGCTCGAGGAGTTGCGCGGCGAGGAGTGTACCCCGGCGACGACGGGCTCGGGGAGAGACTGCCTGCGGCGCAAACTACTCTCGTCCGTCCTACGACGGACTCGGAAGAGATGGCCTGCGGCGCATGCTATTCTCGCTTCGCTCGGGTATTCCCGCTTCGCTCGTCGCTCGCCCGCCCGACTCACCTTGACCACATCAAACGGACTCGTCACAATCGCGCCCGTCATCCCCCCCACGCCACCCGCCACAAAATGCCTCCACCCCGCCACCCTCCTCCCCTCGCCTCCCCCCTCCCCCTCCCCAGAATACGCCGCGGTCGCGGTCGCTGGCCCATCAGGCGAGGTCGCGGTGGCGGAAGAGACGGTGGCCATCGTTCGTTGTCGTTGCTCGGTGCTGGTGCTGCTTTGCTTCTGCTTCCGCTGCCGCTTCCGTGCTTGCTCCACACGAGCGAAACACAAAGGATGCCTTTCACCCACCTGAAACCTGAAACGCAACGGTTCTCCTCTCCGCCGATCATTCCATATCGCCAAATTTACAAAAGTGCCGATCTGCTGAGGTAAGCGCGTGATGACGCGTCTGCGGACCCGGGCGCCGAGTCCGAATGCGAATGCGGGGATCATGCGACATCAGTGTCTGTTTCAACAAGTGGTGCGTTCAGTGCATCATGACAGCATGGTACTGCTTCCTAGTCGTTCGCCACACCATGCCTTCCCTACAAAGTCTGCTCAAACAGCGCAAGTACAGTGGGAGTGTCGGGAGGCGAGAGCTGACGCTGTTGTTCGTTGTTCGTATAGGTATCGGAACGGCGCTCACGTGCGGTCCGCCGAATACATGGAAGGTGTTGGTGGTGGATGAGTATGCGAGGCGGTTGGTCGAGGGGGTGTATAGGGTGTTTGATGTGCTGCATATGAATGTGACCGGTGAGTACGAGCGCAGCGAGACTCGCGACCGAAGCGAGAATACCCGAGCGAAGCGAGCGTAGTTGCGGCGATGTCTCTTCCGAGTCCGTCGTAGGACGGACGAGCGTAGGCCGCAGGCTATATCTCTTCCGAGTCCGTCGTCGACGGACGAGCGTAGTCTGCGCCGCAGGCAATATCTCTCTTCCCCGAGTCCGTCCTACGACGGACGAGCGTAGTTTGCGCCGCAGGCAATATCTCTTCCGAGTCCGTCCTACGACGGACGAGCGTAGT
>JANGFJ010000059.1:0-21875 GCA_025758675.1 Naganishia antarctica
TGGTTCTCGTCTTTCGTGACCTCCGCGTGCTCCATATCCGTCGCCGTGTTGAGGATCTTGATACTCGGCGTAGGCAGCCGCGCCAACAGGTACGGAAGCATCGTAGGGCAGTCCGGCAGGGTTTTGATCAAAAGGAGCGCGGTACTCGTTGTATGGCGCATGCGTATACGGCTGCGCATACCCATACGGATTTTCCAGTTCCCGAACGTCTCTTCCGTTTTCCCATCGTTTCCCATCGTTCGCTCGGCGGAGGAGGAGCGGCGTACGGCTTCTGCGCCTGAGCTCGCGGCGGAGGAACCCTGGGTGTGAATCCCTCGTCGTACGGATCTATTCGGGATTCCGCGTAGGGCTGAGCCGGAGGTTGGTAGTCCTGGTACTGATCCCGACGATACGGTTGCGCATGCCGCACGGGACTTTGCGACCTCTCCCTCCCCTGATGTCCTCTCGGTGCTGCAGTATATGCTTGATACGGCTGATCGTATCTGTCGCGAGAACGGTCTTCATATCCGTAACCCCTTGCCTGTGGCTCGTCGTACCGCCCTCGTTCGCGGTGTGCGCTTGCGGCCGAGTAGTCGGGGCTCTGACGGGCGGGCGGTGCGTTGTATGGCGGCCTCGGTGGAGCAGACATGGCGTGATGGCGAGAGAGGACAAAGAGAATGAGATGGGGTTGAACACAGTTGAGTTGAAGCTGAGGCGTCTTATGGCTGACGTTGAGTCGGGCGCACCTGTGCGGCGCTAAATTCTCCTTGGCTCGCGATCGGGAGACGGGCCTGCAGCGAGAAATACTCGAAGGATACCTCGTTTCCTGATATGTGCATGTATTCCTCCAGTCGTCTACGCACAACACACTCTATACAACCCCATACACAATGGCAGGCGGACACGGCGGATACCGTGAGTTTTATTTTTCCCCTTCCCGGATCGAACCAGGGGAACTAGCCGAATGCCCCTATTGGCATGAGGATCCGCGCCTCGATACGCTCGTGCTGATTCGCTTCTCGTCTTATAGAACCGGTAAAGGTACGGCTTTTCTCTCGCGGTGGCGGTCGTGGTTAGCCCGTGGATTGCTAGTGGCGAGGGATCTTGAAGAGAATGAGGAAGTCGAGAGGAGCGCGGGCGGATTGCATGACGGGGAGGACGAGAGATACGGAAATGGAGCCGGATTGGTTCTCACGAGAGAGCGGCGGAACGGAATGCTGGATTCGACCACGACACTCCGATTTGATCGTCTCTCATGGCGTATACAGAGGACGACGAAGGAAGAGGGAACGGAGTCGCTGGGATAGTGATGCGTACACATACGTTTACAGTCGTCGGGATCGCCTTCCCGCGTCTCTCCCTCCGCGGAAGGAACGTCATTGCTCAGGTCGAACTCGATCCCAAGTCCTCCCCGATGTTCTCCATCCAGTGCCTCGTGTCTCCCTTGAATCATACAACAAACTGACAGTCGCCCTTCTCGCAGATCGATCCCGCGATCGAACGATGGAACGCAATGGTACGCCCCCCTCCCTCCCACATTCGCAACACACTCTAACCCCCCCTAACTCAGGTATGTTCGAGTTGTCCATACCAACTAGTAGCATTCAAAACGGGAAGTTGCTATGCAGGGATCCGGATATAAGACTCTTCGTTTGTGTTTTGCTTGACGGTTGGCACAAGTTTAGACGAGAATAAGGGATGGTAGGTCAAAAGCTTGGAAGTCGCGAATGACTCATCGCTGAGCGACTTGCGATTCGAACATTCCAATCAGACTAATCGAATCATTTCTAATGTAGGACTTTTGCTCTCGCTACACCACGCCATTAAGCACAACTACAGGGAGGGCAAACTCACTTCGTCTTACGCGGTTCACAACAAACATCCTCGTCACAAACCTGCTCACATTTCAGCCAGCAGTAGACGCTGAAATGCGCGTCACCAAGGTTTTGAAGACGATCTTCTACGTTCTCGAGGTTCTCGTCTTGCTGCATATCCATAACGGTAGCAGATACGAATTCAGGTTGGATGGTCGCAATATGTATATTCCACAAATGCAGGCACTGGTGAGATACGTCAGCAACAAGATATGAACCGAGACTGAGATAGTATTTACCTGCTTGACTTTGCGCGCGATGTCCATAAACTCCAATACGGAGTCCTCCAAGACACTAAGGAAGAAACGAGCAAGCTTGACTTGAGATTCCATCTTTGGCAACCCTAATATGGGCACTACGGAATTGCACTCACGCTACGTGCAGTGATGCAACTGACTTGTTTTGTGCTGCAAGTAATAGAAGCAATAAGTTGGCTACGGTGCAGATACAAAACAATACCTTCACAGAACCACGTACTAATGTTCCAAATATGCAATTCATGAACAGTATTCTTTCCAGTGATTCTCTCTACATCTTCACGCACTCCAAACGTGTCGATATATTGAGGCGCCCCATTCATCAAGAACTGACCTGATCTCCAGGTTAATGGAATCGCGGTGCCGATGATCATAATTCCTACGAATGTCGACACAATCGGATCGGCATAAATGAATTTGGTCGCCAGGTATATACCCCCAGAGATGACTGAGGCAGTGAAAAATGAAGACAACAAAAATGGCAGTCAACAGTTAATAAAGCGTTGAAACACCAGTCAACGTGCGCCCTTTACCGGGTAATACCCCTGATACTCACTGACGGCTATACTGTTTACGGCATCTCCTAGAATATGTACGAAGATCCCTAGAATATTCAAATCGACACCATGTTTTTTACTGCTGCTATGCTGTCTTTCATGGGCATGGCCCCGGTGATGACCGCTTCGTGACTGATCTTCTCCCCCTAGGCCTGTTGGCGAACTGTGCGTGTGAGCATGGTGGCCTATGAAAACCACAGGGTACGGCACGTCAGATCTCGAACTCCAGGATAAGCAGCCATTATCCAGCTAGACCGGTGTGGGAAAATGGAAATGTCTGCAGGACTTGCCTCCTAGAATGGCGGCCATGAGGACATTGCTTCCAATCCCGGCTGCTCCTACAGCCATAACGAGGACCGGATCTGTGATCTCACTAGGTTCAGTGAAGCGCTCGATCGATTGTAGAAGGACCGAGACTCCTAATGCCAAAAGGAACGCTGTCAAAGCGCAGGTCAAACAAGTAGCAGCGAGATGAGATCAATTACGATACCCAGGTTCATGAGACCGGACTTACCTCCATTGAAAAAACTGCCCAATAATTCTGACCGTTGGTAACCGTAGGTGTACTTCGTCTTATTCGATGTATCGTCAATGTTGAGCTTGACAGCCCAAAAGGCTACCATATATCCCAAAAGGTCCGAAAATATATGGAAAGCATCTGCCACCAGAGCGAGGGATCTTGTCTTGATGCCGATAGCGATTTCTAGGATGAAGAAGGCGCCAGCGATTGCGATCACAGCTAAGATCCGTTGCTGCTTGGTGACACGTTTGAGGGTTTGAGGGTATTGGAGCATGACAACTCGTGCTTATCGGTTCGAATCGATGGAAAGTCGAGCCCGGAGTTTTCTTAACGAATACCTCCCAAACCGTCGTACTGTTTTCTCCAACATATATATATGTCGACACCAGAGGCCACAACGCTTGAGTCACACCGCCGGGTGCGGTCCCTCAGTCGTACGCCACTCCAATTGTCACCAGAGCTGGATGTGGAGCTTAGGCTATGCTCCGCCCATTCACCGGATCGGCAAATATTTCGTAAGCCTTTCAGGGTTGAGAACGGCAGGAGGGCCGCTGTTTCATATTTCACGGGAGCCCCAGAATACTTCGCAGTGGAAACGCTAGCGGGTTTTCTCCTATTTTCCACCGATTCAGAACCCCGCGCTATCGACTTGTAGAATTATGTCTGAAAGTTTTCATCGAGAAATAGCAGCGAAGTAGCTATTTTGTGAGAGCGGGAAGCTATGCCAAGCGGCCATCGCCGCTCAATGCTTCCGCATAAATCACTCAACCCAGCGTGTCATCATAAAGACCCTAAGGCGCTAGCCCTATTTCACTGTCCACAAACCAAAAAAGAAAACCCCCACAACAAAAACACAAAAAACCATCAATGCCAAAACGGCGATCAGGTCCGGCTGCCCGCCTGATGAACCCGGCGCGGGAACGCGACGCGATACGCGATGATCCGGCGCGCGTCCATTGCGGACCATCACTACCCTCCCCGACCTGTGAATCTGGTAATCTAACCGTTGCAACGTAACTGTTGCTGATTCCAACGTATCAACCGGCCACATCGCGGCACATCTCAGCACTCGCCAAGTCACCATGGACGGGTTTCGGCTTCCGGCGATCTATAAGTACCCGCTTCAGGAGGGTGGCATCGACGCAGCGGGAGGGATTCCAGCATTGAACCCGATTTTGCTGACCTTCCAGTCCCAAGAGCTGTACAAAGAGTGGCTTCAGGCGCAGTTCCGCGCTGGACCTTGGAGGAAGGATAGAGATAGGCTTCCGCAGAGAAATGATGCCCGCCGAGAGGATTATCTCGGCGCAAATCCTAACGGTACGCAAGGCGCTCGTCCAAAGCCTACGTGATGATGAACTAATTGACTGCATCTCCGCAGCGCGCGCGTATAATGTAGCTCCTTATAATTGGAGCAAGAAGACCGTGTACATGTGTAGCTTTGGGGGGTCGTATACTGATGAGGACGCGCAGCACCGACGGGACAAACGCGAAGCGGAAAGGGGTCCCGCCAAAACCAGAGTCGCCAAGAAGACGATCAAGAACGGCTGTGCAGCCAGACTAACGGCAACCTTCAAGCTGAACGGGTCCGTGGATGTGTTATACAACTGGAGGCATACAACCCACCCTAAGTCTTCCCTGGCAGTTTGCCAGTTTCTGCGCTACACGACCTGTTTGTCAACACGATCATATTGTCCCGTAGATAACAACACGATCGATTCCTTGAGTCGCAGAAGGCTCAGCGCGGAAGCCAGGGCCTACGTCGCGAAACTGCTGCAAAACGGGTGGGAGCGCAGCGCAGTGGCGCGTCAGCTGAAGATGACAGTAGAGGATGTCGAGCAGTTGACGGATGGACGGGGGATTGCTACGCTGTGGGAATACTTTCAGGGCGCGACATTTCAAGCTGAGATCGGATTAGGTGGAAGGATCAGCCGGCAAGACATACTGAACATCGATAAGAGCTTGAACAGAGAGCGGATTCGGCCCAACATCGACTCAACGCGTCCCGGTGCCACCTCGCTTTCTGTAGCTCGGATGCTCGATGAATTGCAGGAGAAGGGCTGGCTTGCCCAGGATGGACGGCTCGAGCCGGAGCCGGAGGATCAAGACCGCGCACCAATCTATTGGGTCGCCTTCTGCGGTCCTTGGCAGCAAATGGTATGTACAATTTCTCTCGAACTTTGATTGTTGATTGAACCGACTCGTGCATCTCGTTTCTGCAGTTGCTTCACGTTTACGGACAGAAGATATGCATGGATGACACCTTCAATACGGCTAGAGGGCTAGACCATGACGAGAAGGTCTTCCTTTACACTTTGTGTGTGAGGAACAAGCAGACAGGCGCTGGAGCACCTGCAGCATTTATGATCACCAATTCTCGTTCTCAGTAAGTCACTTAGTCGCCAAACTGGTGTTCAACTTGTCCACTCTGCGCTAAAGGTGATTGTCCATTACCTCAGCCAGCCCGTCGCGGCTTGGCTTCGATGGCTGTACGACGAGCTCGGCTATATCCCAGGATACATCGTCATCGGCATGTCGGCAACCGAAAAGAAGGCCATCATCAAGGCGTACCGCGGCCTCGAACGGCAGCCTGTGATACATTGGTGCCACTTCCACGTATGGCAGGCGTGGCAGGATGCCATCAAAGCCAAGATCCCAGCTCTCCGCAACCATCACGACCCGAACGAAAGAGGCGACGTAGTGAAGAAGCAACTTCAAGCACTGCAAGACGCGGATGAGGTCGAGGAGTTTGATCGATTGGTGGAAGAGACGATGGAAGACTGGCGTGAGCGGGGTTACGGGGTATGGGTTCGGTTCTGGAGACATCAGTATCTGGAGAACCACGCGTTATGGGCGGGACCGTGGCGCAAAGTGAGTCAGGCCAATTCCATCCACTTCTCATCCAACCACTGTCAGGTCACGCTGATGAATCATGGTCGGTATACAGCACTGCTCGTACGCAATCGATACGAATAACTTGGTGGAGGCATCTCACCGGAAACTGAAGGTGGGTTACCTCGGCCAGGCTCGTAAACGGCCGATAGATTACTTGATAGACAAGTTGCGTTCTGAAGTGAGTGGCTCAAAGCAAATCATGCGGGAACCACGCAGTCTGGTCTGATAATCCCCCTGCACCCATCTTCTAGCTCCTCAAGGATCATTTCGAGAAGCATCTCGCGGTCTGCCGAGGCGATGGGAAGCGTGAAGGCAGTGAGAGGGAGAGAAGAGCAAAGGTGAAGGGGGATGCTGTGACGACAGACTTTGCGAGAGCGCACATACTGGTAGACGAGAACAACGGAATAGATGCCCGCAGAGTAAGTTCGTTTTTCGCGGCTCGCTCAGTTTCGTGTCTTTGAAAACTGATCACTTATCACGTTATTGTAGGTCGGCGTATTGAGCTTCACCGAAGACGGGGTGCTATACGAAGTGGAAGCCGATATGCGGAAGAAGCTGTTCCACAGCTGTACGTGCATGGTATATCTGCCGTGGGAGGAATGCTGTAAGCATATTTACATGTGCTTGCGGTATTTTACTGGATTTCGCTACCTGAACCTCTCGTCCGATGATATGCTGCCGATCGTTCCTGCTGTACCCGGGGCGGGCCAAGCCGCCGGACCCGGACGACAATTGATGGCCGTTGGCGGAGGTGGTCAGGGCAATCCCCTCCCAGCAGAGCCTCGGGTCAATCCCAATCACAATCCCGTGGAGCGTGCGGCAGCCAATCGTCAGCGTTATGAACAACAACACAGACAACAACTCATGCGAACCTCGGAAGCCGTCGCTCGCCAAATCGCCATGCTGCAAGAATACCAAACCCGTTTGACGCGGGAGAGTAACAACGACCTTCGCCAGAACGAACGACAACACACGTTACGAGAGCTTATGTCAATTGAAACCTCGGCGCACACCAATCGAAACCTTATATCGGAACGTATCAACAACAGGGGTGATGGTGGGTTTGACGCGTGATGATTATGCGCGGTGCGAGAGATGTCGGAGGGTGTAGGGAAACGGGCAGGTTGGTGATGGGGTGGTCGGTAGTGTGGACGATGATGTGATCGGGGTGGGGTGAGTGGACTGGTGGCGTGGTTCGCAGTGTTCTGGGCAAAGCGGTTGTTGGTGATTTCGTTGGCGGTGTGTTTGATGGTGTGGTTGGTGTGTGATGGAAGGTGTGCTGGGTGGTGTGCCTGATGGTGCTGTCGTTGACGGCGAGGTTAGTTATGTCGGCGGTGGTATCGCAGCTCGTCGGCGATGAAGCTGTGTCACCGCTGTTGCATTGAAGGGGTGCGAAGACTTGCCGTTTAGCGGTGGCATACTCGGTAAGTATGATGCTTCAAACCAGTGCGTTGCAAGTTTGATTTAGCTAAATGTAATGATGCGCCAGGTATCGCGGACCTCCCAAGAAACGCGGACAGGAAAGCCAGAAGGCGACACTTTGTGGAGAGCGGAAGGCATACAGGATAGTGGAAGTGATGTGGTGAGTAACGTCGTCCAACTCAAGACTATCAGTCCCTGACCCCCCATCGGTTGCCTCTCGACAAGACTGCGTCGCACTTCGACTGTCAGTTTACCCCCGGACGACCTTTGACTACATGCTAACCGAAGTCCTCATACCGCAGAATGATTGAAGTATGCAAGGCGTTCTTGGGTACGTCCCCTGGGTGTATGAGTAGTATCACAGCCGGACTCTAACTCTTCTACTGAACATCGGCTTTCGTGCGCGATCTCGGTCTTCCAGACGGGTAGAGTCCAAATTCAACAAGGCTGAGCAGTGATCCGGAGCAAAGGTCGTGTGACGTAGCGGATGTTGATTCGCAAGGGCAAGTCGATTGTGACTGAAACTTTCGCCGGGACTGTACTCTGACCTTTGCGGGCTAGACAGAGATGATGACGCTCCGTCAACGCGCTGGGTAGAAGTTGAGATGATTGCGCGATGGCCTGTTGTATCACGTTGTATCGCTCGAGATGGTCCGTGTCGGACTGCTGATCGCACTATACGCATCGTCGCCGCTGCTGCGCAATGGGTATAGGCAGGGCCTTACCTACACGTCATTATGGGCAGATGACCATTACGGGCCTAAGTTGCCCAAGAGAGCGCTGACAATCAGTCCGGAGCACCCTCCTTTCTAGTGAACCAGTAGAGCGATATTGCGCATGTTCGATCAGTGACAAGCCCGACCACTGTCCGTTCTTTGCTAAAGTGGATCCCCCTTGTGCTAAGCCTCATTCACCTTCTGTTCCTGATCCAATGAGATCAATTCCCTAAGACCACGTTAATCGCACTACGGTGATGGCTTAGCGATATTCCGTGTGACAGTGTACCCGACTACTGTGTTGATTTCGTTCTGCGCCGTGGTCATAGTGTGTGTGAGTCGCGGCGCTCTTCGGCGCAAGGCATTCTCGGGCCGTATCTGGCTCACAGCCTGAATGATTTGCCATTGGGGGTGATTGAGGCACAAGTGGCAAGTCGTTCGCGGAGGTCAGTCAGAAGCGTAGGCATCGATAGCATGGCATATTTGACTGTCAATTACAACCCATTACACCCTCCATGCCTAGATGAAGAGGGCAGTGTTAGCATCAAACTGTTACCCGCCAGGCCCTTGTGATGACAGGGTACGGACGGTGTCTTGGTGGTAGTACTCACCATTGGGTTGTGCTCTTGTATACCCCGTGTATTCCTTTGTAGTCTGACCGCCAGTTCGGCGACACTGTCCCATTATTCGATTTTTTTTCGCATAGTCTCCCCCCTGGGAGACGATCCATTGCAACTAATCTTTCAGACACACACGACAAGACGCAAACAGACACGGAAGCAGCGATAGCATCGATTCAGAGAGAATGGCCTATACAAGGAAACGAATCAGGGGAGGTGCTCATTATGGTTGCCCAGGGCGAGACGACTCACCGGTGGGAGGGCGGACTATCTGGACGCAGTATCAGGCGGTCAGTGTAGCCCTGGTGATGTGTGCAGGATGCGGTTGTGAACTGGCAGCAACATACCTTTTGCAGCTGGATTGGAAACCCAAGCTCTCGGAATAGAGCTGAACAGAAAAGCATGATGGAATGAACTCAAAGCACAGTCGATAACTTAGACATATTTCGACGTTCAAGAGAGTTCCCCTATGTCGGGAAGGGCCGGTCGCTGTGTATCGCGTACTACAAATCCGGATTTGTATCCTAGGCCGAAAAAAGGACATGCAAAAATAAAGCGAAAACGAATTGTGGACAGTGAAATAAGGGGATCCGACATTAAGGATTCCAACGCGACCAAAGCTCTGAAGCGGGACAAAGCACCCGCAGCTCTGTTTGCATCCGTATTCTTTTCGCGTCAGGGAATTAAGATGGCTGTGCATACCGCCGGTGAACGGACCAAGCGCCGAGTACGGATATTTCTTAGTCATAGAATACTATTTTACGCCTACACTCAACACCATATTCACCGCCACCAACATAATTGTATCCCATACATCCGTAGAAATGTCTACGTAAGATGCAACCCCTTTTAACATCAGGAGCTCCCGATTATTGACTTCTTTTCCCGTCCTACATTTCAACATACGTCCCAGCCGCCACTCAGCAAGCCTCTGACTGCTCATGTGATTCAAAGTGCTTGTCTTGTGGAGGAGGAGACTGCAACTGCACCGCTTGCAAGGGCGAGTCATGCCCCAAGGCCAAGTCGTCCTTGGGTTGCAAGTGATTACCCGATCCCGTCGTAAACACTCCAGCTTATCCCAAGTCTACGACAGGCGCGGCGATTCTGGCAAGAGCTGTGGAAGTGGAGAGTGCTCATGCTTCAGCTGCTCATGCGAAAACTGCCCAAACAAAGCCCAGGCAAAGTCCTTGAGTTGCGAGTAAGTCTTGATTAACAGCGTCCTGGCCCCTTCGGCTTTCTGTTGCTGATTGTGTACGTCTCTCCAGCTGTGGTGATTCCTGCAGAAGTGTGGCGACGGCAAGAACTGTACATGCTCAAGCTGCTCATGCAAGAACTGCCCGAACAAAGCCCAATTCAAGTTTTGCGAGTGAGTTATCCTTCGTCACGTCGTCTAATCTGGCTTCAGGACTCATTTGAAACCTTTTCTTCCTCCTAGCTGCGGCGATTCCTGCCAGAAGTGTGGAGACGGCAAAAGCTGCACATGCTTCAACTGCACCTGTCGAGGCTGCTCAGACAAGGCACAAGCCACGTCCTCCGGTTGCAAGTACGAACAATCCCACATACCTTTCCTGCTTTCGCGCTGACCGTAATTGAGCTTCCTCTGTAGATGCGGAGACGACTGCACCAAGTGCGCCAGCGGAGATTGTAGCTGTGGCTCTAAGTGTGGCTGTGCAGGTTGCAAGAACCGTGGAACATCGTCTTCTGGCTGCAGGTATGTTCATTCGCCATAGACTCATGCCGGATATCGTGCTCATCACTTTGCCCCAACAGCTGCGGATTCAAGTGTCAAGACTAGTCTGCCGGCACATGTTCGTGTGAAAATGTTTGCTCTTGCAGCAACTGTCCTTCCAAGGACAAGCAGCATGGGGGAGCCACTGAAGTAAGTATACGAAGTGGCACAAGCTAGTTGTCGGTGTAGCAGATATACAGACTCCCATCCTGCTTTTTCAGTCCGCATCCGAGGGAAAGACGTATTGCTGCTCGTAACTGAACTTCCCTCCGTCGGAATCTCTGGTATTTAGCTATAGGCCTAAGTTTCATGCGACTTGGTCGGGTGTGGGAGTTGGGTCTGCGCATTTGTTCGCTGTATACCGTCTATAATGTTTCGGTAGATTTAATAGCATGTTTGCGGATAGGCAACGACCGGGTCAACCTGGCATGCATTGTTTCGATTAGACATGGCGGTTGTGCGTTAGCAAACAACAACACGGGTCTGACAGACGGCGACCGGTTCTTCACCGATTCTGACACCATACTAGACGACAGACTCGCGTACACAGACACCGCCCGGGCGGTCCACAAGCTCCGGCCCACCTACTTGACCAGCTTTCGGCCTGTTTTCTCCCCTTTCCACAGCGCAGCAACTGACTTCAGTCGCGACGTTCACCAATTATCTCTAAAGTAGTTTGTTGTCATTCTACCATGACACGTCATTGCCCGACACTTCAGTCGCACATGCTCCACATGCTCGTCTCTCTATTGTTTCGACTTCTCTATTGTTCTCCGGCTAGCCCCCGGCTATCAACCCGCCACCTGCTGGATACATAAGGATGGACCTGATGGATAAGGGGGACTTGCCCTGGGAGCTGTTACACACACACTATTCAATTACATCAAGACTGATCTTATACGTGTGGTGTGCGCTCCCAGATTCAGACATAGTTTGCAGTTTATTTCGCTTTGTCTTCCTTCTTACATACATATATACTCCTCGCGCGCGACGTATAAGTCGGTTCGTGACGTCCGATCCCGGATTCGCATGCGGTGTTCCTCCAATGAAGCATAACCGCAGTAGTCGATGGCGCCGACTCCTGGGAGTCCTGAAAGTCCCGACGAGAGCGTCGATTGATAGTGATCACTAGCTTTATTGGACTGCGTGTCGAACTACATTCTCTATCCAATCGAATCTCGACAGCGGCGACCAGATGTTTGGCAGGCCTCCTTTAACTCCGGAAGGTCATTCCCACAGGTGATACCTATTTGTGCTGCTTCTTCTATGGTGAATGTCGCGATGACACGTTTATACTTCGGAACCGAGTATGGCTCCTTGTGTCACGGAAAGAGGGTTTAGGGATGGATTCGAAAATCGAAAGCGCCCTTCTTCGGAAATCCGTCTGCGACATTTGCCCCTCCCGTTGAATTTCGAGGCTGACCCGCAGAAGGAATCATAGCCTGACTCGGTCAGCGATAGTGAAGGGTAAGCCGCAACAACAACTCTGTCCAAGGGGTTCCCTCGGCGACATCTCCGGGAGTTGTTCGAGCGCCGCTACAATAGTCTGCGCCGCAAGCGAGAAAAGGCGACGGAAGTTGATAAAACCCCTCCGAGCTCGTCGTATACAAGAGCGCCCCGAGAAACCTCTCAGGCACCAACACGGGCAACGTTCAAATTTCCGTATTCGCCTCGGCACGGGATGAGCGAAATGGCGAAGTGGTGTAGGGATAAGCGACGAGGAGAGCAAGAGGGAGGTGTCTCCTCAATGAACAAGGGGGGGGGGGGGACAAGTCATCCAACCCTCAGACCTTCTGCCTTCTTCCAACACCCAGTGCAGCTCGTCCTTCTCCCACACGAGCTCATTGAGCAAAATCGGAAGCAGCTCTTGGTGGCAGAGCTGCGAGCATTGACTCAGATCGGCCAATATTCCAAATTCTTGAATGTGTTCGAGGTACTTGGCGCTTTCAGGAGCGCGTCTATAGCGTGACCTTTGATCCATTTGTTAAGCGTATCAGATAGTTAACGGCAGGTGACGGGATTACCAGAAAAGGAAATTCGGATTCATCATCGAATGTCATGATAGGAGATCATCACGGTGCCTACAATTGGAGCTCTGCCGGTGCTGTCAATCAGCCAGCTTCCCAATACAATGATCCGGCGTCATGAGTCCTCTACCTGCCGCTAGAGTGGAATGAACCCTTCCGCTCCCGTTTGAAGACATCTTCTTGTCAAGTCCTGAATACGTGTTTGTTCAGCAAGGAGGTTGCATGATTATGGTTGAATGCAGCTCAACGTTGACACAAGAACATGCGCGGGAGCTTGGAGGTCGACGGTTTGCACTGGATGATGCAGGTAGCAGGAGAAAACTTTGCGGGATGATATCTCTGTTGGCTACTGGAGTTAGTCTTCTTTTCGACATCGCGACGTCGAGATGTCTTCTTTAGCAAATGTTCTTTGTGTGCGGAGAGCGTGCAGAGTCGAGTCAATGTTCTTGTCGAAAACTATCTTAAGAGCTCGCTCATCGTCGCTGAAGTCAGCTGTTGAGACACCATTTGCGACTATCGAGGCCGTCGTTCACACTTCCTGCAGCTGTGCCAGCTATTCAGGTCAAGATCCGATGGGCCTCCATTGAAACCCCTCATTCATCAGTGATGATTATCATCCATCAAATCCATGTGATGTTCAAATGTCATTGTTTTAGCGAATCTGTTTACCGTTTCCCTTGGAGAGGACGGAAAGCGAAGACCAATCAGATGTATGTACATCTTGACTTGATGAATGCGAGAAATCTGAAACCTGAAACATATCGTTGTAGCAAATCTTTGGGTAGGGCGAGAAGCGACCCATTTGCCGCGTTCGGCCATAAATACATCTATTCAACCACGATGTACCCAATTCCTCGTCTGATGTCTGATCCCCATTCCTGTTCTTGGTTCGTCGTACACCTCACAAATCAACGACGCAAACCAACAACACTCTCCGCAAATACAGTCGACCACCTTGGCGCTTCACGTTTCTCGCTTGCGTCGTAATGTTCATCTACAACGCGGTCACGTCAATCACCGGTCCCGAAGACCACCTACTTCCCACGCTCGGCTACTCCCCGCTTTCGCCACCCTTCATCGACCGGATCGGAATTGCAACGTTCCTCATCGAGCTTTCTACGGATATGGATCAAGCTGGGTTGATCGACAGGTCTCCGTACAATGTTCCTGCAAGGTTTGGACCTGCGACTCCATCAAACTTTACGTCCGACACCTTCCCCGTTATCAACCTCGGACGTGCTTTCCACTCGATCAATCTCCCGAAACGCACGATCTCGATCCGTCCGGCTGATCCGACAGCCGGAGAGATGGCGGGGGACGCGTTCAATCCTGCGAATTTGAAGATGCCAAAGAGGATATAGGAAGGATGGGAGTATGTGGTCGTTGCAAGAGGTCCGACAGTGAGCAGGGTAGATATCTGGGTTCCCGAGGCGAATCGGTTTGCGCAGGAACATGGACTTGTCGCGTGAGTAGGAATATAACGGATCTGAATACGACGACTGACATCGCTCAACAGGTTCCCCTCCACTCTGTCCAACGGCAGGTCCGTCGCCTCCTCTGCCTCCCCGCCGACATTCCTTCCCATCAAAACCGCACGGAACAACACGTCTTGTGGATACTGGACATTTCCTTTTGGCGCCGAGGATCCGATGGTATATTGGACGGACGATGCTTGTCCCGCCATGAGTCTCAGCATGAATGCACGGGATACGGAAGGACGGTGTAGGAGTGTTGGGTACGTCGGAGATTTGCGTGATTTGTAGGAGAGTTGGGGGATGCGATGCGTGATGCTGATGCACGGGTGGCAAAGCATGGGTGAGGCAGATGAGGAGGGGATTTGGAGCGTCAAAGAGCTTTTACATCAAGATATGCCGAACATGTGAATTCGCTGCGCATCTTGCTAGTCCTGATGCTGATGCATTTTGATAGCGAGAAGAATTGGATGGGATTCTTTCCTGGACCGATACGAAAGGAATCCGCTACTCTCCCGTACTACTGCCACTCTCTTCCTCCCGCTCGAATCCTCACCCCACCTGAAACGTCAGACAGCGATCCGATATCGTACACCCTCGTGGAACCGAAGACCGAGAAGGGAGGATGCATCGCCCGACATTTTCGAGACGAGATTCCGAATCTGGAGAGGATTCATCAGGCGACTCCGTTGGACAGATTCACATTATTTGAGCGTAGGGACGCTTCCTGTGTCCCGACGGTAGGGAATACGGTGATGTTGGGTTCGGGTCAGGTAAAGTATGTTGCTGGAAGGCAGCGGTATGGCAGGTACGTGTCAGCTCGCATGGGTATCAACCAAGACTCAGGTTTCTGTTTATCGATTAGATTCTTTGTTCTCTGGAACGTGACGGAGCCGTTCGAGTACCTTGCCGTCGGACCGCTTACATGATTGGTGTAAGTTCCTTTCTTCCGCACCTATCACGCACGCTAAACATTTGCAAAAACAGTTAACACTCCCGACGCGGAAATCGTCTACGCAATGTCCCTCGTCTTTTCCCCGCACGCGGCAACCACCCGCGCAGAACAGACAAGAGACAGAGAAACGCTAAAGACGTACGGGCCGAGTCATGGGTTGTTAGATGACGAGTTGTTTGTGCCGCTTGGGGGTGAGGGATAATGAGATGGGTGCGGCGGGGTCGACTGGGGCGGAGGTGGTGTACGGAATGTGGATGTGTTGAGCGGCCGGCGGGTTGGGATGAGTGGAGTAGCGAAATGCATTGCGGTCTCCGTTGTAGCTAGATTGAGCATTACAGCCTGGGATATAGAAGCTTGACACCATATACTACTCGGAACCTAGCTTGGAATCGTTAGACACCTCTACCTGAACCGAGCAGGATTTTAAAGCCTCATGGAGATCAAGAGGATGGTTGAATTGGTTGCATCGAGGTGGCAACGCCCACGTGACGCGCTCCGCCGTTCACGATATGTGGCCTGATGTGATGGGTGGATAACGACCGCGATCAGACGAACTCAGACTTTCGTTTATATCATCTCCTCTACTCGTTGCTGTTTCCTATTCTGGGTCTACAACGTCCCTAATCGAGTCTCTCGCGCGCCATCATGACAGCGCCCCTGCAAGCGGTGTTTCCGGCCGCGTCGTTGGGGCAGCATGTCGTGTCGACGAGCGATCATTCGGTGAACCGATTCAAAGCTTGTCCCGAGGGATACTTTGTACGTCCGTACTCCCCCTTTCCCACTTACTGATCTCTCATCTCTGAAACCCTATAGGACCTCACATCGCCATGCTCGATCAACTTTTTACGCTCCATTATCCCCGTATCACTAATCATCATCCACCTCATCTCCCACCTCCCCCGTCCACGCATTCTCAAACGCCTGATCGCACCGCTCTCACCGATATGGACAGACCCGAATTCACTGAAGGCTTTGACAACGACTTCTACCAAAAGCGCGCTACGTGCGAGGGATGCAGAACCCGAGACGTATCGCGGGACGAGCAGATGGCGGATGGGGGTGTTTGTCGGAGTGGCGGGGTTGATGGCTGCTGCTTGGTGTGGTGTGCTTGGATGGAGTGTCGTTGATCAAGGTGAAGCGAGAAGGCCAATTGTGTGGAAAGTTTGGACAACGGCGATGACGGCGTTTTCTTGGGTGAGTAGCGGGCATGTTTACTGGTTCTGATGCTGATCTCGCCCTACCGATCAGATATATCTCACGCTGTATCCCATCTTCAAGCCCCGTCGGACGCCCTCCATGATGGCCTTTACGCTGTACATCACCCACGTCGCAATCTCCATCATCTCCATCGTGATGATGGGCTACATCCGCACCATCACTTCCCATCCAGCAACGTGGGCCTCGCCAGCGTACGTGGCCCTCGAAACTCTCTCGATCGGAGCATGCATCGTTCTCCTCTGTGCGATTCTAGGCATGCCGCTTGTCGATCCGGAAATCACTGAACGTCTCGGGAAGGACGCGCAGAAAGAGGATCAGGTGACGCTTTACGAATGGATCACGTTTACTTGGGTGAACCCTTTGATTCGGTTGGGCTATGAAAAGGATTTGAAGGATGATGACGTGCCTCCCCTGAGCGTGACGATGCGGTCGGAGCAGGTCTTTGATTCTCTTCTCGCGATTTCGGGCCCTCGATTGGATTCCGCAGGAAATACGAAACCCCCGCCATCACTCCTTCGCCGTCTGGCACGTCTACACGCCAGGAACTTTTCCCTCGACGCATCGCTCACTTGCCTCTCCGTGCTGTGCAACTACGTCGGACCGTACCTACTCAAACGGATCTTGGACTCCATCTCGAATCCAACACCGGAGACCAAAGCTCGGGCATACATCTACGCCACGCTTGCCCTCCTCGCGTCCTTTGGGAAAGCGGAAGCCGATTTGCTGCATCTGTGGTATGGGCGGATGGAGAGCGTGCGGGTAAAGAATCAGTTGGTGGCGATTATTTACGAAAAGGCGTTGAAGAGGAAGGATTTTAGTGGAGTTGTTGGGCTTGGGAAGAAAACCAAGGTGGAGGACAAGGATGCCAAGGGGGAAAAGAAGAAGAAGAGTGGGAAGGATGGGAAGGAGGTGAAGACGCGGGAGAAGAATGTGGCGGATACGGGTCGAGTCGTTTCGCTCATGGCTTCGGATACCACTCGAGGTGCGTAACTGACCGCGAATTGCTGGAACGAAGTCTTACCTTGGTGCCACAGTTCAAAAAACCGTCAGCGGGGTATACTATATCCTGTCCGCCATCGTCGAGGTACCGGTCGCGGCAATCTTCCTGTATAGTCTGCTCGGATGGTCTGCGTTTGCCGGATTTGTTATCTTGATTCTGGCAAGTCCGGCGCAACGCTACATCATGAAGAGGAACATCACGGTGCGTCATCGCCTCGGAATGTTATTCGCGATAGCTCACTCTTCTCGCATAGATCAACCAAGAACTCTCAAAAGCCAGGGACAAGAGGATTACCGTCATGAACGAGGTCGTTAATAACCTCAAGTCTATCAAATTCTTTGCGTGGATCGATCAATGGCGGAACAAGGCTCAGCAGGCACGAACGGCCGAGTTGAACCTTTGGGTGAAGAACATCTATAACAGTTTGGCTTTTAACATGATTTTCGGATTGGGCCCGATCTTTATCACTTTGATCAGTTTTGCTTGGTGCGTTGGATTCGGACGCTGTCTGATTGTGAAGCTGATGGTCCGGTCTCTCTAGTTTCGTCTTTATCGCCAAGGGTGAACTCACGGTATCGATCGCGTTTACCGCACTCTCCTTGTTCTCGATGCTACGTCAACCTTTGAACATGATTCGTGAGTGGAGCCCTATGCTTGTTAACATGCAACTGACCGCCTGCTTTTAGCCGCATCCGCTGTCCTTCTACTCCAGACAAAGGTGTCCATCGATCGAATCGACGACTTCTTAAGGGAAGAAGAGGTCGAGGATTGGGTCTCGATGCTAAAGTCCACTCCCGCCTTGCCGACGGACGAACTTGATACCAGGATTGGCTTCGAAAAAGCCATCTTCAAATGGCATGCGACTGCAAAGGGGGATACGCGCAAGGCGGTTGCCGAAAATGGCCAGAGCAATAGCACCACTCATGCTTGCGAAACTCCCGCAATCGAAGATTTTGAGTTGGGCCCGCTAGACTTTTTCTTCCCTTACGGCAAGCTGTCGGTCATCTCTGGACCTACAGGAAGCGGGAAAAGCGCTCTGCTCCATGCACTTTTAGGCGAAATGGACCGTACCAGCGGAAATGTCTTCCTCCCTAAACACTTGGCACAGATCTGCCCCGAGACTCGACTTCGAAACTCGCTGGCATACTGTTCACAAACGCCCTGGCTTCAACAAATGTCTATCCGGGATAATATTTTGTTTGGCGAGCCGTTCGAGCAGGAGCGGTATGGCGAGGTGTTGGAGGCTTGCGCTTTAATCCCGGATCTTGAGGCGTTGGATGACGGCGACGAAACAGAGATTGGCGCGAGGGGTATTTCCATGTCGGGGGGACAAAAGGCGAGGTTAGCTCTGGCAAGGGCTGTGTATTCCCGTACGCAGCACCTCTTGTTTGACGATATCTTTGCTGCGGTCGACGCTCAGTAAGTCACTCGTCGTGTTCTACTGTCCTATGCTAAGTATCGCATCTACAGTACCGGCCGCCACCTTTACGAGAAATGCGTCAAGGGACCGCTTCTGAAAGGACGAACCGTCATCATCGTTTCCCATCATGTGGAATTGTTGCTCCCCGGTGCAGACTTCCTGGTCCGGCTGTTAGATGGTCGCATCGAGACCATTGGCGAAACAAAAACCTTGAGAGAACAGGGCGTTCTCAGTGCGCTTGTGGCCACCGAAGAAGCGAGGGTGCAAGCGGAAGAGATGGACGAAAGAGCCACAGAAGTCGATGTGATGGACGATCCCGCAAAAGTCAAGAAAGAAAGACCTCATCGAAAACTCGTAAAGGACGAAAAACGCGCCGCCGGCAACGTTAGTTGGTCGACGTACAAACTCTACCTCGAAGCGTCGTCCTACATTTCTTGGACGATCACCATTATCCTGCTCGTCATTGTCCAGATTTTCGCGCTCGGCGAAAGGTGGTGGCTAAAAATCTGGGGTGAAGCCTACCGTTACAGCGCAAACGCCATAGTCTTGTTTGCCACCTCGGCCATTGGTCTCCACCCGATAGGTTCCGGTGAAGAACCCCACCCGGTTCATCCTACATTCCATGGTCCCTTTGCATCTCCCAGCAACATGACGATTACTCCGGCGACGGTCGAACCCAAATTTCCCGACGCAAATACTCACCCCGGATACTACCTTGCCATCTTCACGGGCATCAGTATTGTCGGGTTTGTTGTCAGCATGGCACAATCCATCAACGGCATGATTGGTGGTCTTCGCGCCTCCAAGGTAATTCACACACGTATGCTCGACTCGGTACTCCGAAGTACCGTACGGTTCGCAGACACCACCCCGGCCGGCAGAATCATCAATCGGTTCTCAAAGGACCTGGAAACGATTGATGGCAGCTTGATAGGCTCGTTGCGACAGGTGCTTGTTCAAGTCGCGTCGTTGATAGGCGCCATCGTGCTGGTCACTGCGATCTTGCCTTGGTTTCTCGTTCCGGCTGGTTTCATTTCCTACGCTTTCTACGCCCTATCGGTGCGTTACCTAAATTGTTCGCGAGACTTGAGACGAATCGAGGCTACCGCGCGATCACCGATCTTTAGTGGCTTTGCAGAGATTCTGGACGGTATCACAACTGTGCGAGCCTTTGGCGCGGAAAAAGCGTTCAAGGACAAGCTCTTTAAGCAGGTGGACCATTCCCAAGCCGCCTTTTACCAGTAGGTCTAAGCCTGTTCCCGTATCATCAATCTGCTAACCTGTTCATTAACCTGCCTCGTAGACTTTGGATGTGCAACAGATGGCTTCTATTGCGGTTTGATATCCTCGGCGCGCTTTCCGTCTTTGCCGTCACCTGTCTGTCCCTCAGCGGAGCTATTAGCCCAGGATCCGCCGGCGTCGCCATCACTTCTTCCCAGTCGTTCGTTATGGGCTGTTATTGGCTGTCTAGATTCTGGAGTCAGCTTGAGATGGATTTCAACGCAGTCGAGCGAGCAGAAGAGTATCTCGATCTGGAGCAGGAACCACCCGCCATCATCGAATCAAAGCGACCTCCCGCATATTGGCCATCCTCTGGAACCGAATCGTTCTTGCGCGTGGAAAATCTCACTATCAAGTACAGTTCCGAACTTCCGGCCGTGCTGGACGATCTCACTTTCGAAATCAAGACCAAAGAAAAGCTGGGTTTGCTGGGTCGTACCGGTTCAGGGAAATCGACGTTGGGCATGTGTAGGTAGTTTGCGGGAATGCCCATCACCTCCCACTGACACATTGCTCATACATCTAGCACTCCTTCGGTTTACGGACCCAAGTGCGGGCAAGATTGTGCTTGATGGTATCGATATTACATCTATCGGAGTCGACGACCTGCGGCGGGCTATAACCTATATCCCTCAGGTAAGTTCCATCACTCGCCCGCAAGCTGAGATACTCACGCAGGGCTTCCAGGACGCCGTTCTGTTCTCCGGCACAGTCAGAGAAAATTTGGATCCATTCAACGAGCACTCGGATCAAGAACTTTTGGAAGCTCTGGATCGGGTTCAACTTGGCGCCAATTCCAAAACTCCGGCAGCTAGCCATCTCGCCAGTAGGGACGGGTCAGCGGTGCGGCTCAACGCAATAGCGGATGACGCAGACACCACATCTGCGGATGACTCTACCCTCGGCACGCCTCATGGGAATGGAAAGGCCAAGGTCGCGTTGGATACAGAGGTATCCGCCGGAGGGTTGTCTCTGTCGCAAGGTCAAAGACAGCTATTGGCAATGGCCCGAGCCATGCTTCGGCATTCCAACCTGGTCATAGCGGATGAGGCTACCGCTAGTATCGATATGGCCACGGATATCATTATTCAACAGGCGATCAGGACCGAGTTTGCGGACGCTTGCGTTATCACGATCGCCCACAGACTGTGAGTGTTGAGTCACATCTTCCTTATCATCTCTGATGAGATTGCGCTTCTAGGGATACCGTCATCGACTATGATCGGGTGATGGTCCTTGCGAGCGGAAAAATCGCAGAGTTCGATACGCCTTGGACGTTGATCCGGAAGGAAGGGGGCCTCTTCAGGTCTTTCTGCGAGCAGAGCGGGAGGTATAACGAGCTTTATTGGGCGGCGGAGGCTGCTGCGAAACAGAAAAGTTCATAGAGTATGCAGAGTCTAGCAGCCAGTACGACGAGGTATAGCCAATCTATCACAACTGGGTGATCATCCCCGCAGCCGACTCGTCTTCCACTGACGGCGCAATCTTCCCTATGCGCCTCCTTTGGCTCTGGCACTTCGAGCGGCACTGCCAAAGGCCAACTATTTGTCGGGCTCTCTGATGGATACAAAGGCGACATCTTGAGGTTTGCAGTCGAGGCTCGTCTTTCCGCATCAGGGCCAATGCCCGGGTCAAGGGCACTGCTGTTCTCTGCATCCATGTCCCCCAGTCCTAGCATGTCGATTACGTCTTCTCGCTGAGAATAATGTCTAAACTTTATTGGACATAAATCACGATCTTACCTTCGAGGATAGCGCAGCGAACGTTGACCGAATCGTCTTGAGAGATTGTGACGAGCCCTTTCTAGCCAGTTCGTCGATTCTGGTAGGAATCCTTCCCGGTGCAAAAAAAGACCTGGCAGATCTCCCGCGAAGAAAACTCGACCCATCGAAAGATATTTAATTTGTCCTGGAGAGGTATTCGCTCACCTGCAGAT
>JANGFJ010000061.1:0-19403 GCA_025758675.1 Naganishia antarctica
TTTACACCTCTTCATGTGACATTTCAGACCATCCCGCGGCCAATGGGTCGTCCACGCCGGAACGCTTCTAGGACGGTGACCGCTTCCGAAAATGAAGAGACTATGAGTGTGGCGCTATCAGTCATGCACCATAGTGACCCGCCATCTAGCAACCTTTCCCTTTTAATGTTCAGATCATCTCTCCGCCCATTATTTTGGCAGGCACCTTCATCCTCTGTCAAGCGCTCTCTCTCCTCTTGCTCATCAGTAATCAAGTAGGAATGTATCGTCTTCTCCGGCGCATGGGAAAGACTGAACACTGATTTGCTACGGCATTACCTTCCGCTGCGCCGCTCCTGCATGACGAACCAGTACTTTCCCTCGCCTAGCGCAATGAACCCTCGCAACCCGAGCTATAGTATACTGAAGGAATTGAATCTACTCAGTATCATGATGCATGATCATCGCGTCGTTCTAGTCCGAGTTGGTTCCGCGATCAGAGCTGAGACAAGTGATAGGCAAGTGACAAGAGCATGCCTGGATCGGATTGCTCTCATCAATATTCAATATCATATGCCTGGATCCTTCCATCAATGGTGTCTCAATCACTCAGTGATCACTCGCCACCCCTTCAGCCTCAAATACCAACACATCACTCCTCCAGAACGCTCAACACCGCACGCCTTCCTGTTTCTCCTGCGAGCTCCAACCCCTTTTTCACGTTCTCGTGATGGAACCTTTCGGAAAAGTGATCAATGTCCACGGTAAGGCCTTTTCGTGGTGTCCTTGGCCTCCTTAGAGCTTAACCACTTTTCCGTCTCCAGACCTTTTCCCATCATCTACCATCGCGGGGTTCGGACAAGAAACGGTATATATAGATTTCAGGATGATTAGCTTCTTCGGTGAGTTGCGGTCCATGTCAGCTCGAGTTTAGCTTGCAACTTACCTTGTCATCAACAGC
This sequence comes from Naganishia antarctica, assembly GCA_025758675.1. Taxonomy (NCBI): domain Eukaryota; kingdom Fungi; phylum Basidiomycota; class Tremellomycetes; order Filobasidiales; family Filobasidiaceae; genus Naganishia; species Naganishia antarctica. The sequence goes on from JANGFJ010000061.1 coordinate 941, forward strand.
TTCTGTCGCTGCAGTCGGGCAAGATGGCCCCTGCATTCCTCAATCGATTCAATGTCCACCAATTCTTCTTTGACCGTCATCGATTGGCCAGACACCTCGCGTTATGTGTGCTTCATACGATCCACCATCTGCTAATGACCGGTATCGCCTCTCGGCAGTTCCTCAACCTCATTCACTGGCTGCCGTTGCTACTGGCCTTTCAGCAATCGTTCCTGAAGCCCAGAGGTGATCCTTTGAAGAATGGGAATGGGGATAGTGGGGGAGCAGCTGATAATGGGAGGGGTACCAATGAAAATCCAAGGAAGGATGAAGGCAAGTTCGAGCTTGCTGATGCGACTTGGAAACGCCTTGATAACTGATAAACTTTTCGTCCCCAGTGACTGCCTTGCGGCTGGAGAAGGCCAATCAAGTCATCCGCGCAACATTCGACAGCTTCCTGTACTGGTCATTTCTCAAAGTTCCCGCACGGGTCGTTATCATCGCTTCAGCGCTTTCATACGCTGTCGCTCTGCTCGCCACGAATCCAAGACATCGCAACAAGAGCCGTGATCAGGCGAGGGACTGGTTGTCGCTCGCAACATCGCTCTTCACGATTCTACTCGTCGCAACCTACCTTCTTCGGACACAAAAGTTGGATTCGTTTTCGTTCTTGCAGATGATATTTGCGATGGAGCTGAAGACGGTGCTACTGCAGCCGACTTGGAAACGCAATACCGAAGATATTCTCTGTCGAGTTTATTGGACGTCCTGGACTTGGTTCCGTCTACGACTAGAAAGAGTCACAGCTGCCCTGGCATCGCCTTTTACTGGTCCAAGGTTCGCCCCGTTCAGCCGATACATCGAAATCCCCATCATCCACTTGTCGTCATCAGCGCATTTGACGACAACCGTCGTCATCTTCACTGCCGACGGAATCTTGCAGCTCCCGAAGACATGGTCGGCGTTGACACCGCGGTGTTGGCTGTTTGGAGCCGGTGTACTTGCGGTGCGCGCTCTGATGGATCGGCTGGACGATCACGTCGAGTCTGAGGATCTGGGAGGAGGACTTGCGAATCGCACGGACGACAGCGACGGGATCGGGGGCATTGCTTATCGGGCTGTCTTGATCGATCTTGGGGTCCGATCCAGTGCAAGCGCCCTCCTTGCAACGGTGGTCGTCCTCGCGACGTCACACATAGATATCAACGCCGATTCGACCGGCATGAACGCGTTCATGGCTCGTCATATCGGGTTGATCACTCTCGTCTGGATAATGCTGTGGATTCTTGGCAAGAAAGCGGATGATAACGATGACGTCGAGTCAGGCCACAAGGAGCTGGAAATGACAGAGGAGATCGGTGTCAGCGACTCAAAACCTTTGAATCAGGGACTCGGAACCGAGCGGTGGCTCCGCACAGTATCATTTATACTCGTCTCTTTGCCATTGCTCGCGGCCACGATGAAGCATACTGTATCTGGGAACTCCTTGGCAGGGATATATCGCTGGATAGATACGATTGTACGTGTTCCACAAGCAAAACGACAGTTCGAGGCACGAGCTGATTCTTCCGACTCTGCGTGACTTTGCGACGAAGATTGCCTCCCCAGGTACTCATGTCTCGATCGATCAACGCGATGTTGTTGCCCCGGCTTATTGGAATGCCCAACAGTCCTCTCTATTCGACGAGATACCTTCCTTGGACGTTGTTATCGCGTATTACAACGAACCCGTCCCTGGCCTGCGAAGAACGATATCCCGAATTCGGGGCGAACTTACATGGGCTCAAGTAAGAGTCATCATCTATCATCAAGGCATCCCCGGTTTCGGATGGGAACGCGAGCAGTCGTCGAGCACGGGAAACGGCACTGGGCAACATGTGAGCGGGGCAGGCGCAGCTGTCTCGGTCATCATGGAAGATCTGCGACGAAAGACAGGTGCGGACTCGGTCATTCCGCGAAAGAATGTGGGACGGGATATGGGAGCATACCTCGTTTACATGTGCGTTTTGTCTCTATCACTCTCGAGGTTGACTTGCTTATGGTCGCGTATCGTGCTGTTGCAGTATCGCAAACTGGGATACCCTCGCGGACCAAACGATGTTTTTGCAAGGTATGTTGTCGATCGACCGCTGCTTTCGCCCCTACCTATTTCTCACTAACGCATGTACCTTGTTCAGCCGAGCCCCACGCCGGTCCTCTTCTATGGCAAAGACTGAGACTGCTGCATTCTGCAGCCGGTTTCATTTCGTGAGTCGCCCTTTCTCCTATTCTGACCATCGCCGCTGCCAGCTGAGGCGGAGTCACTGCGCTTTCCTTTCTTCCTTCTTTGCTGTCCTCCAGCTTCGGCAACTATCGACTATACGCAGACTCGGTTGACTTTGGAGCCAACTGGCCTTTTCCCGAGCTGTCCATGCTTTGGGACAAGTTCCACCCAGACTTGGCTGAGCCCACCGATCCGATTTTGATCTCGTATAACGGACAGATGCTTTTATCCAAGGAGAGGATACGAAGAGTCGACCTTCAGGTCTGGAGAGATGTCATGAGGATTCTGGTCAGCGGAAAGGACGACAAAGAGCATGTGCCAGGGTTCGCCTGGAAAGCCGATGAAGAAGGGTGAGGAAGCATGGAAGCCTGGTCTCCGGAATCTTGGCAAGACCCCGAGACTGATTTTTGTTCCCCTCTCGTCCTTAGTCCTGTGTCTCCGTACTTTACTCACATCGTCGAACGTGCTTGGCCGCTGATGGCGAACTGCTACACGTCTTCGATATACCAAGATTGTCGGGAATTCCCATGGTTTGATAATGCGAACGGCAGGTGTCTATGCAGCGATAGTCGCGATGTGGCGAGGATTCGGTGACCGGTCAGCAGTGACGAGGAAAATCCATCAAACACTAGGAGGCAAACACGATTCCCTATAGCGCAAAAGGCAATCTCTGTTCTTGTCGGCTCTATCGGGTCGAGCCGATGCTACATAGTCCATTGTCCCATCATGTATTGTCCGAGTCACCAAGACGAATGTAAATTTTATGGCTCCGTGCGAAACTGTGTCGCCCGTCGTCTTATTCTCTGACGACTCACTTATATACCTCAATACAACAGCTTGTGCATGAAAGGCCTGCGCGCCTGTAGAGACTGCTTGCCGCTTGCTGCTCGTCATGTCGAGTCTCCTACTCATGGTACGACGAGCAAGGTCATGTCGCGTCGTTCGAATTTCCGTACGAGCTTTTCTCCTGGAAGATTGCTGATAAAGACGGTCATGCCAAAGTCGCATGAAAAGAGCTGGGATGTATGGATATTCATGCCTCTACACTTTACACCAACTTGAATACTGATGACGATGCTGATTGTTGCTGTCCGACAAAAGGCCTAAATGCACTACAACAATTCTATATTGACCGTACAGGTGAGAAATCGGCAACTGATCTATGCAAAGAGCAAAAGAGGTCCCGGATTATAAAGAAATCGAATACTGTGATACAATGGAGCGAACGATAAAATCGAGCTCGAAGTGTGCAAGCACTTTTAGGTGGATCGGCGTCTTCATGATCGCAAGCCAGCGGTAGGCGAAGAAGGATCGTCGATGAGTGATCGAATCCGGGTAGTGACCGCGACCGGGTACATTCTAGAATCAAATCGGTTAGGACAGTCTCGCTTGCGTTTCAAAAGACTGCTCACCTCGCCTCTAGACGATCACATAGAGCTGAAGCTGCCGTACGGTCGCCGGCTTGAAGCTCTGCGCGAATCATCGCCTCGCTATAGTCACAAGAGTCAACATCGGCAACGGAACGCTGGGGGCGATTACGTACTAGGTGGATGGTTCACGGAATACTACATCGGTGTGGGCGGTCGTCAAAGGCTTTGATTGACCAGAAGACGTGAGCAATGCAGGATGGTTGTTGGGAGCAGCAACACCTGTTAGAACGGAACGATATTAGAAAGTGAGATTGCCACGCTCAGAGCAGGGAGGCTTACCCATGACTGCATCCTGCATAGACTCAAAGATCTCGCGACTCTTGTCCAGCTTGCTTACTGCCGCGTAGCCTCGGATGAGCATGTTGTTAACATATGCTGTAGGTCGGACATGTTGTTGCTGCATTCTTGTAACGTATTCCTCCATTCGATCCGTCATCTGGGCTGAAGCCAAGACGTTGAGGATCGCCTCCCAACAGACAGGTTCAATGTCTTTTGACAAGGTCGATGGGTGCGACGGAATAGACTCGAAGATCTCAATGGCCTTTTCCGGTTGTCCGGCGACGTTGCCGTAGGCATGAATCAGAGAAGCCCAATGGGTACCCTGCACATCGACTCGGCGGTCTTTGACCAGGTTGTCAAAGATTTTTTGCATGGCGTCCAAGTCGATCGGTTGAAGAGTTCCGTACGCGTCGAGGAGAAGCTTATACGTGTGGGCAGAAGGTGAGACACCCGCCTGGATCATTTGGTCGTAGTAGTGCAAGACAAGTTCACGAGATGGCTGGGTCTGAAGGTGCATCTGCATCATCGTGCTGTACAAGGGGTCAGCGCGACGAGAACGGGGGGAAATGCTAACGGGAACTCACTTGTAGGGCGGAACTCGAGGCTTGAAGTTGGGCATGTTTTGCATTTCTTGGAACAAGGTGGTTGCGGATTCGACATCTCCCACTCGAACGCACGCGTTCTGCGGGACGGCGTTAGCACGAGCCAAGAGACGGAAAGTAAGACTTACAATGACAGCACCATAAGTAACGGAAGAAGGCCTCATGCCCTCTGCCTTCATGTTCTTGAAGAACTCGAGTGCGGTTTCTGCCTTTCTGGCCTTGGACAACTTGGAAATAATGGTGTTGTAGAGGTATAGGTGAGGTGTGACACCGTACCTCTGGGATTCCTCCCACAACTCGCGAGCGACAGAAGCGTCATCCGTGGTATCCTTGGTACTGCTGATCATGGTTGCATAAGCGTCGGCAGAAGGAGCCGCACCCTGTTCAATGATGCGAGCACGGTGCATGCCGGCCTGTTCGAGATGTCCGAGATGACAAGTGGCGATGAGCATATAATCCTCTACCTGGATCCAGGCGGGGAGTTGTCGATGTTGCGGTAGCGAGGTGGCGATAATTTCGTGTGCCAAGGTGTACAGTTCTCGAACTTTGGACTCTTCACCCATTCGAGCAAGTGCCTGGAGTAATCGACCGATGACGACGGGTTCCGGGACACGGCTTTTTGCGAGAGCTTGCTTGAGAGCAGCGTATGAAGCGAGTGGGGTCGAGGTCGCCCTGGCGCCAAAATGGCCGTCGACCGTAGATGAAAGCATCCTGTCGACTCGGTAAGTGGGAGTGACCGACGTGGGAGCGGTTGACGTTTCAGAGGGCGCGCCAAAGGCTTCCGATCCGGCTTCCGACGAGACGTTGGGTGAATCCGGCTGAGCAGACAACAAGGGTGAAACCGCATCTTTTCCAAAGTGATCGAGCATGAGCTTTCGCGCTTGCTCGTCACCTTTGCGCAGAGCCACAATGTTCATCAACCGTCCCAGGTCGAGGGGATCTACGACGAATCCCGCAGAGACTGCGGCAGCGAGATCCTGAACGAGTCGATCGAGTGCGGGATCATACTCTCGCGCGTCCTCACCCCGCAGAGCATCGGCTTCGACGGCACTGGCAGGACCTTCGAATACCTTGATCAAGGTCGAAACACGGTCGTGCGTCCATGCGGGGGTTCCATTTGCGGCCGAGCCGTACTGCTTGACAAGATCTCGAGAGTCGGCAAGAGATGGGTAACATCCGTATCGGGCGAGCAGGGAAGTGATCGTCAACGCCTCTTCGAAATCCGCCGCAAGCGCAACAAATTCGGATCGATGTTGTCGCACATCCTCGGCCAAGGCGTTGGCTCCGTGATGATTCTCCTTGTCAAAGAATTGCAACGCGAACAAGGCGTCCCGTGGGTTTCCGCGTTCAAAGCATGCTCGAAGAAGCGCCGACATGCCCGTTCCAGCGCCAACAGAGGATTCGGCACGGACTTGGGGTGAATCACAGGCGCGGAGCAGGCGGAGAACGGTGTCGACTGGGAAAGGTTGTTGATTCGCGACGAGGAGTAGCGTCCGTGCGATCGTGGTTGCAAGTGCTGGTGCGTCCTCTGTCGACTGCTTGGCCCACTCGGCGTCCGGCGTAGGCACCAACCCAACCGCCTGAGCCAAGACAGCGGAGTTGGAGCTGCTGATCGCCTCGTTGATGATATATTGCGTGCACTGCCTCATTGCTGTTATGCGTTGGTTCGTATCCAACTTGGTCGCGTACTTGCCCTCTATATCCCGGGTGAGCTGTAGAGCGCGCTCGAGATCGCCATTGGTGGACAAGGCGAACACGCAGCGGGCGATGGCGTTGGATGAGAGGGGCAGTAACGAACCAGGCTTGGCGGCGTCGGTCGCGCTGACTTCAGCCATCTCGTCGAGCATCTTGAGGGCGACGTCGGGAGACCCAGCGTGGATGTATGCGGAAAGGACTTCGGCGAACAGACCTTGCACGGTCCGCATTACTGCCTTTTCATCCTGTTCCGACGTTGATTGATGGCCCCGTCCATCGACAATCACGCCCTTGCGCTCCTGCTCCAAGAATTCCTGCAAGACCTCGGGGATCCCAGAGACTTCACGCGCGTTGGCGTACGATTGGAGGAGTAAGCTGAACATCCGGACAACGGGTCGACTGTCCGACGTCTCGCGGGGGTTTTCTTCGGAATTCCGGACGGATTCGTGGTGGCCCCAGATTTGGATCGCGGTCTCCACGTCCCCTCGTCGAGCGGCGGCGCCCAGGAGGGAGAGGTAGGCAGAGCGGCGGAATGGGCGGTGGCGGTTGTAGATGATCGCAGCACGGAATAGCTTGATGGCGGATTCGTAATTCTTCTCCTTGACGAGCTGTTCCAATTCCTGCTCGTGCTGCGTCAACTGGTTCGCACGTCGGGCGAGCGACCTTGTTTCCGGGGTATTGTCACCTTCGATAAGCTGCTTCTCCCATTCCAACCACCGTCGCTTCTTGTGTACCCTCTTGACCGCCTTGTCGACCTCTTCGTCACGCTCCAATAGGGCTTGGATGACGGTTGAGTAGGTGACGATCGTTGGTAGGACGTCACGTTCCAGCATCTCGTTGTACGTGGTCAAGATTGCCGAAATGGGTTCCCCTGGCTCGCGGAAGGCTTGTAGGGCGGCGAGGACGGCGTTGTACGTCCTTGAGGTGTAGTATGGTGGGTTACTGTCTTGGGGGGCGGTGTCTTGTGAGCGGTACGCGGAGATTAGGCGCATGGTCTCGTCGTATTCCCCACGGTGGTGAGCTTCGGTTATCTGTTGCCCGATCAGGCGGTCGCGTGCGTTCAGTTCGTCCTTCATTGCTTGTTCTGCTTGTGTTAGTTCGGTCGATGCGTTGGTGGTGGAGCGGACGGCACTGGCGGTGGAGTTTCGTCGGATGCTGAGGACGGGTGTTCGGGTAATGAGGGTTGAATCGTCTGCGCTTTTTCCGTGGGCACGGGACGTCGGTCGGGCGACTGAGGCGGTGGTGATGAGACGGATGGGTTGGGTGGCGGTGACTGGTACGATTACTTGTCGGCCTTGTCCTGCGCGGATACCAACGGTCCATAATGGGCGGTCGGCCGGGACCCGTGTGGCGAGTCGTGTACGAGATGTGTGGACTCGATGGGTCGATGGCATGAGGGAGAGGAACTCGTCGTCCCCGTCGATGGAGATGTTGTCGTCTTCCCGTTCGAGCGAAGGGACTGGGGTTCGCCTGGTGAGAGCCGCGAGGGATTGAACGGTCATGGCTTCCGAGACATCGACGATCGTCAGTACTCTTTGTTGGTCCGCCTGTGCTCGGTTGGTGGTCGTGGGGAAGGCTGTGATCTGGTGTTGGGGACGTGCGTCGACGTCTACGACTTTTAAGAGCGGTCGGCCGTCTTTGAGCACCCGGATCCTCTCGTCCTTTTCTCCGTTTCTCCGTGCGCGTCCACGTCCACGTCCTTCATCCTGATAGCTCTGCAACTGCCCGACGAGTCCTCCGGAGCCAGAGGAGGACGAACCATTCACGAATGCCCTAGCGTATCCCGAATATCCACCACGTTCGCTGAATTTCCCGCTTGTGGAACCACCACTACCGGCGTTCCATGACCCGTTTGAGCCGCCCGAACCAGGATGCTGTGGGCCGACTGTGGCGAGTGCATTCTGTGCTGGAGCCGAGGCGAGGGTTCCCGATGCTGATTGGAGGTGTGTGAGTGTGCTGTTTGATGTGAATGCGTTGGGGGAGAGGGTGGAAGTTGTGGGTATCGAGGAGGGGTTCTGTATCACTCCGAGGCGGAGGATCGGCCGGAGGTGGGTTCTGGGGCGAGGGGTCAGCACACGCGAAGAGTAAAGGGGACGGCGCACTCACGCGGCCTTGATCAACATGGTTGCTGCACGGTTACAGTCAGCCAGCCAGAATGAACCTCTCTCGCTCTTCTTTCCCATGTCTTAATACTCGCTCGCCCTCGTCGCCATAGAAAATATCCCGGTTTGGTTCCGCGCCGGACGGCTGGCGATGCGATCCGACTTCTGCCGAGGGTTGCATGACAGGTCATTCCGAGGCATCGCATTGCATCGCATCGCGCTCGACGCTCGACGTTGGATGGATGACGGTCCTGCTGCGATCAACGCATCGTGTTGACCTTTCGCATGGTCTCGCAGATGGTGCAGATCTAAACTGCCGTCGACAGTACATTGTAGCTCGTCCAGCCTGACACTGCGCTCAGTCGTGACGTATCGCAACCCGGCTGTGAAATCAGCCAACCACGAGATTCGTCTTTCCTCGTTAGTGTCAGAACGCCCCGAGCTGTCGTTCCTAGCATATAACAAACAATATATCGATCGCCTGGGATGGTCTAGAGGTCAACGCTATATGTCATGCGGATGCCATACGCCAGATGGTGGTTCCAGTGGCATATCCGCGCGTGCGGTTGCGATTGTCGATTATGGACTGTATTCCCGACAGGACCGTCAATCTGTAAGGGATATCAGGGCTATCGTCTAGACTACGCATAGCCACATGGACAGTAAAGCTCAAAGCTATCGCCTTTGTAGGGCTTTTGTAGGAGGAATCACGACGCGGCACCTTATACGTCACGCCGTACCGCCTTGGAGATGTAATGGTCATGTCATTTACTTCTGTGCCTCGAGGCGCTGGTGACTGCACTTTGCCTTTGAGTGGCTGGTGAAGGCCGGTTGTAGGCATGAAGTTGCGCAATGGACTGGTAGAGGGCATCGTCTGTCGGCTGTGGAAACTGTACATGTCATGTCCTTACGCGAGCCGGGGACGACCAGTTTTGGGATGGGTTGTATTTGGTTGTGTGATCAGGAGCTTGAGAAGACCGCTGTTCTACATACGAGCGTGACGTCGTCCCTATCTGACTATCTGCGGCCGTCTGCTGTCCTGCTGTTCTTGCGAAAGCGGTTGTCGGCCGCGATCCGCGATCCGCACCAGCTATGTAGGTTCGACGAGCTCTTCTTCAACCTTCGACCTGCTTAGGTAACTGCTTACACTCTACTTCAACGAGCTTCAACGACCCAAACTTCTGAATTTAATTAAACCCGGTTATTTTTGGCCGAGTCGTGGCAACTATCCAGTCGCTATCCCCTCCCGGCCACTTGTCTCGCTGTTCTTCGGCCCTCCTGAGAATTTCATATTCAGGTATCATACCAACGGTTCCGCGGACAAGGAATATCTCGTCGTCTCGTCTCGTCTCGTTGTACATGCGTAGCAAAGCCTTCGCGGAGCAGCGCCTTCCAGCTGGAGCGGACCCGTGAAAGCCTCCGTCCGGGCAGCTATCGGAGCGGTACTGCGAGCAGAGGCGGGAGACGAGCGACACACGACGGATGTAGGAATGCGTTGTTGCGCCTGTCTCGGTGCGCCCGAAATCGCAGGCAGGGGGAGGAGCGAGGTGATCGAATGGGCGGACGAGGGATGGAGATGGGTGGGGAAAGAAAGTAAACACTTGTTTGGTAGATGCATCAATTGCCTTACTGGATGTTTGGGCTCCGTTGTCCAGATATAGCCTCAGCAATTGATACGTCCGTTCCGGCTCCGGAGACGTAACTCGTCACAGGTCGCGACAAATCTCGGCGAGCACGGACGCCGCATCCCGGATCCACGCGCAGGTGACGGTGTGTGAATTGTTCGGTCAGGGAGTCGCTTTTGACGTCTCAACGAGGGAAATGATTGGTCGGGCATAGGGAAGGGAATACTTCGGTGGGTTGCGACGAACTGAAGTTGGGATTTGGCTGATCTCTGGAGTGCGTTAGATCGCATTCGGAATCAGTACGCCGTCTCTCGGACGATCCGAATAGCAATGGACGCGAACGTGGCGTTGCAAAACGCTCTGGAGTACGAAAAGGTCGACCAGTTGATGCAGAACAACAATGTCAAGCCAGAGAATGGACATCAAACCAGTACGCATGGACAGCCTCGACAGCGCGAACAGGATCTCGAGGAGAGTGAGCTGGTGAATTATGAAGCAAATTTAGAGGATGCCGAGATGAATCAAGGACGGGCTCATCATGGTCGAGTGTCGGAATACGAGTCGGCAAATAGGCAGGGCAACAGCGGAAGTGGAGAGGAGCCCAATGCTTCCGAGGGGGAACCACATGGCGCACAAAAGGGGAATGGACATCATACATCGCACGAGACGATCCTTTCAGACACGACGTTGAATCTTCCAAACCTCAACATCCCGTACGGCGCACCTCGCCCAGATCCAGTACATCAGACACCTTCATCGGCCTCACGAGAAGTCGACCCGAGTGTGAATCAACCGAACCTCTCCGCGCTTTCTGGCGTGTCAAACGCGTATTCCCCGATGAGCGACGTCAACGTCAACCTGCAGAATATCACATCGGGAGGAGCCGCTGGAGCCGCTGGAGGGGAGTATGGAGACATGGAATCCGGCTCATCGCAGCGGTTCAAGGAATACAAGGATGCCAACATGTTACCGACGAGAAGGCAGAATGTGGCATGTGATGCGTGTAGGGCGAGGAAAGTAAAGTGTGTCAGGATGCCGATGACTGATCAGGTGGGTGACGTTTCGTGGCGCTCGGACGAGTGTTGGCTGACCGGTTGGGGAAAAAAGTGTGAACATTGCAAGTCGAAAGGGACACCTTGCACGTGAGTACCCCGCTTTGCAACACGAGACCCATACTCAGCGAGCGTCTTCTTCGCAGATCGATATATGTCACCCAAGTCACCTCGTCAAGAAAAGGAAAGACCGGCAAGGAGGCATCGTTTGGCTCGAACGGGAACATGACGACCGGCACAGCGCCTAACGGAGGAGGCAGCGTGACGGGCTTGTCGCTGGCGGATTTGAATGGTTCCGGTATATCACCGCATATTACGCCTGGCGTGGAGCTCTCTTCGCGGTTGGAGGATACAGATACGGGCAGGCCAGTGAAGCGGGCTCGAGTCGGGTACGTTGTTGGTCTTGGTCTGTGGAGAAACGTTGTTGAATCGGTTTCTTCCTTCATCTAGTGGCTCCGAGAGGAATGGAGATCATGCACTTAACGGAGCCCAAGACTTTGATCTGTCCAATCTGCTCTTGTTCATGTTCTCGCCGACGCCTGTGCGGCATAATTACTTTGGATACACGGATCGACCGCGTCGTCCCAACGAAAAAAATTGGCCTATCGCGCCTACGATTGATGCCGCGCCGACAAAGGCACATCTCAAGCTGATGACGGAGAGCATGCGCATGGAGTGAGTCCTCGCCGTGGCGCTGTATTGCGTGAGTACTAACCTGTGTGCAGCCTTGCAACGGATCTCGTCGAAACATACTTTCAAATCTGCCATATCCGAGCGCCTCTGCTCGACCCGAACAACTTTCGACGCCGATTCTCAAACCCGCACAATCCGGAAGGACCGCCGTCAGCGTCCATCATCGCCTGTGTGTTGGCATGGGGTGCAAAATTCTCGGAACATCCTTTGATCGTCGCAGATCGACATGATTGTTCGGCGGATCTACCTGGAGGGAGGAAGCGAAGTCGGCTGGCGCAGATGATGGCGTGCCGGGCTCAGGAAGTGTTGGAGACAAACAAGGTTTTCAGGACGCCATCGCTAGAAAATCTGCAAGCCTGTCTGATGATGGTCTCGCTTGGTGGCCGTGAGTCGGTCAACGGCGGATTATGCTCAGTAACTCACATCTTTTCTCCCGAACAGCCGGCAAGTATCGGTTCTGGCACTGTGCTAGCGTGGAGCTGTGCATGTCCTTGGGATTCAACAAGCGAACCGTGGTTACCAAAGAACTGTCGGCAAAGGAACGCGGACCGGCGGGATTTGCATTCTGGTTTACATTTTGGCATGACGCCTGTGCCACGGCAATTGCCCGAGATTCGCCGAGAATGTCAGTAGTTCGCGAGAATATCCGTGACGATACTGACTCATTGGCTTATAGGCACGACGATGATCATGATCTTGATGTTTCGCAATTCTACGAGGTGAACGAGAACCACCATCCTATTGGTGGACTCTCGCAGGTGAGGCACGAGCTTGTGCATCTTCTAGGTATTGTGATTGACGCTTCCTACGTGGCTGTTCGCTGTCGAATGTTCGCTTGACTTCAGCTACAAGTACGTGCTTTCCTTTTGTCTATTGGAACACAAGCTAACCAATCCCTCATCAGGCATGGCACTCCTCTGTTTCCAGTCTTTGTCGCGTCTGCCGGAATCTTGCTCGAGGCCTGTACCTGCCTAAATGCGAGAGGTTAGGGGTACCCATGTCAACGGTGAAGATGATTACAGACTCTCTGCAGATGTGGAGAACCGAGTATCTCGCCAAAGTTGGGGTGCCGACCGTATGGCCTGAATCGTGGGATTTCGTGGCAGCGGTCACAGCGTGTGAGTGTTGCTGCGCCTTGTGATTTGGATCATACCTAATCGTTCATTCGTCAGGCTCGAGCGATCTCACGTACCACGTACTGTGGGTAGTATTAGCGCAAACTCTGGACGAATCAGGTATCTATGAGTTGCGTCAGATCGAGAGGGGAGATGCGTTTGGAAGCGCGGTAGAGTTGCAGCAAACACGAATGGAGGTGGAGGCGATTCGACAAAAGGTCAACGACGAGGCTCTGCACGGTGCCTTGAGGATATCAGCCTTAGTCAGTACTCATTGTCAGAACGTATGATGGGATGACTGACGATTTGCGCGATCAACCAGGCTTCAGTGTTAACGACCAACAGTTATCTTCGTCTTGATCCGTAGGTGATGGAGAGGGTCCTGCCGAGTCGATTTACTAACCCATCTCCGCTGTATCAGAAACGTCCTGTTCTGCTCAATTCGTGAAGGCGGAAGGTACCTCGCCAAGATGGGCCGCAAAGAGGTCCAGCCATGCATCGCCGGCCTACGACAATACGGCATGTCATTCGAAGAAGCATTCGACGAGGTGGAAAATTTACAGAAAGTCATTTCGGATAGACATGCATGTGTTCAAGATATGTCTGTCGTCCGCCGGTCGTCATCACCCAATCATCATTCGAGTATACCGGTACACATGTCTGCCTCGCCAAATAGCTACAGTCTTTCCGGCATGTCCAACCCTCCGCCGAGCGTGAGTTGCCATGCCGCTTTCCCGCAAATCGATTTTCTCGGGCTGACACCAGTGTTGTTTACGCCACAGGATTTCGCCTTTGCTTTGGCGAACAGTCAGCAGCTCACGAGCGAGTTCCCATTGCCCTACCAGGATAACCATCAGCTCTTCAGCTACGGCGATCGCTGACAGGAGCTATTTTTCAACGATATATTACGGTGTGAACGGACCAGGCAAATGCTTGACATACGATATAGCATTTCGGAAGTCCCTTGAAAGGTGCCAAAGGCAAGACAGCCCAGACTTTATTCAGTTGTAGATGGTAACCGTGTGAGAACCAGGCATATGATTTGCATATGTATGTTTGGCAAAGGCAGTGAAACGCGTAGACTGGGAACGGCGTTCATTGACGATGATCGCCCAGCCAGCTGATCCGCGCCAACTGATGAACACGATCATACTCGTCGTTACTTGACATGTTCCCTGTTTTCGCACTTCATCCCATCGCCATGACATCGAGGTAACCTGGAACTACGCCAGTCCGTTCCACAATATTCCTCGCCATCACAATCCGCGCCATGGCTTTCACGCAAGACCTCGACATGCAGGTCATTCCGGGTAAGGCCGTCGGTGACTTCGAACTAGGGGACAGTCTGTGGAACGTACTCGAGGTGATGAGAGCAAGCAAGGTCAAGTATGAGGGGACGACTCTGAGATGGGACCGGGATGTGAGCTGCACGTAGCAAGCCTAGTGGGTCGAGTTGGGGCTGACGTTTGTTTTCGATGAAGGATCTGGGATCGCCAGTTGTTGTCGATATACCGCTAGGGTTCAAGCTCGTTTTCCCGTATACCACTACTCCCCATCAGCAACTCTTGCAAGTGATTACAGTACAACTACAGCCCGCGGCTGGCACATCTCCTCACAACGGCACGGATCCCTCCAGAGCACGAGCCGTCAGTCTCTCGTACGAGGACAAGTCTCTCGCCACAATCAACTCCCGTCATCCCTCTACGACACCTCTAACCCGTGGAAAGATCACACAGCTCTTCGGACCGACGTTCTCCCGACGTCCGGGAACACCATCATCAGCCAAACCATCCTCGAATCGTGAATCACCCTTGACTGCCCGTGAAGTAGATATCCGATACCCCGGTATCATCTTCTCTGCGGATATGGCAGTGCCAGCGGGCGATGTTATCAGCTCCATCGCCCTCGTCGCTCCGGGACAAGAGGAACTGGTGCAGATGAAGCAATTTATGGAGAAGTTGGATGGAGGAGTGCAGACGGGGGATGTTTGGCCTGCGTTTGAGGGGGATATTGGTTATGTGCTGGCCGGGACGGTTACGTTGTGTGAAATCTTGGTAAGTTCGAATATGATACGTCGCAACCATGTCTGACATTACATCGAGAACGTAGCCCCATCAAGGCGTGCTTTTACACTTTAGCAACGGAACACCAGGTACCGTGATGCAGTATCGTGTGCAACTAGGAGAAACGACAGTACAGGACCTATTGTGTGATCTTGGACCGCCAGCTCGTCGATATTGGAAAGAGGAGAATCGGTTCATAGGCACTGATTCGAGGTCACGCTCAGAGTCTGCGTCGGTTCGGCAGAGAAACGAATTCAAGGGTTGTGAGTCACTCTATTGCTTCAACCTTTGCGTATTCGGGACGCCGAGGATGCTTACATCATGCTATATAGGCTGGTGGAACTACTTCAAACTAGGGTTGGACTTCCTGGTAGAGGAGCAGGGCGGTGGCAGGATCAAGAAGATCATGATACACTCCAACATTGTGCGTGCCGTTCAGCTATTTACCAGGACCTTCCCGCAAAGATCTCAACTAACAGGTCGGTCTGTTCGATGGGCGGACGAGCAGCCTGGCACCGCGGAGTTTCAAAGACATGCGCGATGCCCGTGGATCATACGTGCAGGCGCATGGCAGGGCACGACAGACTTGTCACTCATCAGCTCCCTAGACGATTTTGCACCATTGACTGGAAGCCACGGCGATCAACCGCTTCAGGTGAATGGGGATGTCGGCAAATCAAAGTCGGTAACGAGATCAACTGGTGGGGCGGCGGAAGACACAATACGGACCGTCGTTCTGGACAGGTTGGAGGAAACGCACATGTCTGGCTTACAGGATATTGAACCTAGTCGTAAGTTGTCGGCCTCTACGGCTCCTGTGATTCAATCTGACACCCTCGTTGCCCAGATTTACTGGCGTTGAATGGTATGATTGTGGAAGGGGGGACAATGGGTATAATGAGCGTCCTGCTTTGGTGATGAGAGGCGACCGTTTGCGCGATAAGAGACCGATATCCAGAACGGACTGCATCGAATGTCACTTGAACGTTGTATATCAGAGGAAAGGACGTTGTAAGCGACTAGTACCATTCATATGGCTGTATCATCGAAATTTCAGGTGGTATCTATACATACAACTTGCCGGATTGCGATGTTCACTTCAAAAACAACGGATGACCTCACTGCTCAGAGTGGCTCGCTCCCAGTAATGGTAACTCGCTGTCCTGATCATCGCTGGTATATACATCGTCATGTTTCTTCCCAAAATGGAAAACGTGACCCCGGACTTTGTAAAGGTACGTAGAATAGGTTGTTCCCTGGAAACACGGATTAGGGAACGATGAATGAGGAAGTCGCAGGTGCTTACAGCGACGAACACAGCGACAAGACTAATCATTGCCGTCCACTTGTACTGATCTGGCTTGTTGAACACGAGCACAACCAGGTACTTGCCCAGATCGAAAATATTCTCCATCGTCACCTGCATCGCCGAAAATTCCGATCTTTGCGGATGATGCTCCAAGGCCACCAGGAGAGCTTGCAGCTGCACGAGGTCAAAGCAGTAGAGCCATAGTCGAGAAACGGACAGGGCCGCGAAGAAGATGAGGGTGTTGATGACGGATGGCAGACTGGAGGCAGCGGATGGACCTGGACCGATATACAGGCACAGCACAACTGGAACGAGGCTTGCTACTTCGCCCCTATAAACGGCGTGATGAGCTGAGAGCTGCGAACGAGCGTCAAGCGGCTTACCAGATACTCCACGCCCCAGCTCGAACCAGACCCAATTTCTTTTCGAGGACTGGCATCACCGCTGTGCCAAGCAGTCCCATTGCTACCGAAACCCCTCGCATTACGGCAATGAATAGATCGGACAGGTTGCTTTCCGCCTTGAGATAACTGATAAGGATTGATTCGAAGCTGAGTGTGGTGAGGTATAAGCAGGATCTGCAAAACAGGATGGAAATCAGATAGGTCAAAGCAAGGCTGGCATTATTTTCACTTACATCGAGATTGAGGCTGTGCGGAAAGCCGGCGGAAAACGAATCAGTTAAACTCGCGTCCTGGTTGCTCGCCGGTATGAAACGTCTACTCACTCAGAAAGACGGGCATTTTTCGAAACTCGTTCCATGGACCCAGCGCTCGTTTCACTGACGACAGCAGCCCCACCTGAAGCCGACCGTGTGGCGATTGCGGTGCACTGACGTCTTCGAGTGCATCCGCCCTGACCTGCACCTGCCTTTCCATCGACGAATCTTCTATCGCCCGCGGACGTTGCCTTTGCCCTTCATTTTGCTCCAAGACGCCAAACTTACGCCAAACCACCCCAATCCAGATGATCTCCGAGATCAAGGTTAATCCAGCGATTCCGAGGAGAACTGCCGCTGTCGATCGGTATCCGATAGCCGTTGTCAGCAGAGAGATCAGGAGAGGTGATACCAACTTGCAGATGAGGGTGATGCGGCGGAGAGAGGTGGTCAAGAACGTGAGAAGGGTATTCGGCTCGCCTTGAGCTGCTGACGTCGTCGAAGATGGATCACTTGCGATCACCAGAATCCAGTCTCTGCATACCGCTAGGTCGATGCCTGTGGTAGCGATCCTTCCTCCAGATGCGAATATCGAGAGAAGGCCGACGGCGAACCAGGCTATCGAGCGGGGATCGGCTGTTATTGGTTCTTGCACTACGGGGGTGCTGAACAGAAGCAAGAATATTGCGTAACAACAAGATTGAGAGATCTGAGGATGAGCCCGTCAGCGTCAGCGCCGGTAGAAGAGCGAGTCCAGTAAGACTTACCTTTTGTACGAGGATCAGCTTTCTGACAAGCAGGAATCGCGGTTCCGTGTCAACCCTGTGCCCTACCGCTGTGGATGCTAACACGGTAGAGATGGTGATCGATAGACCCAGGAACGATGCAGGGAGGAACGTGAACGGATACAGGGTGATCAAGAAGAGATAGGCAGCGAATTCTGTTTGCAATAGGTAGCAAGATTAAATCCTGCACATTTCGAACATTATTGACTCCAAAACTTGCCCAAGCTTTGCTCTCCCCACGCACTGTCGCACGGTAATCCTTTCGTAAGCTTGTATCCCCGTGCAACACATGGGGTCCTCACCTGCTAGAATGCTGAAGCAAAAGGCAAGCGATCGCAGTCTTGGAGACGGTATTGGACGCAGACATCGGTGTTTTCCGCTGCGAGCTATTTGAAGCCTACGACTGGTGTAGAGTCAACGTAAGGAACGAACCACAGATGCTGTTCAAGTGTGAAAGTACACTGGAAGTCCTCCAAGCAGAGAACCCGCAAGCCAGCAAGCCGGTCGGGCAATCGCACAGTAAATAACTAGCAAAAAATTGAATCGTCCGTGAGGAATTGACGAACGCCGATGTCGAGCCACCGACCAGAGTTGGTCATATCGGCCCCCGCAAACAAGTTGGCCCACGCGTTGACAAGTTCGAATTCCGTTCTGATACTTCTCCTTTCCGCTTCCTTCAGTGTTGCAATCACAGGAGCGTCTCCCTCGACATGTTCTCTGTTTTACCGTCGGATCTCGACCCTCTGCTATCTGATGAAGCTGTCGACGGTCCCAATTATCCTCCCGGCGCGGGGGCTTCGTGGCCCGCGTCTG
>JANGFJ010000062.1:0-51445 GCA_025758675.1 Naganishia antarctica
GACTACTCTCGCTGCGCTCGGGAGACACGAGTCTAGCCTGCGGCGCGGACTACTCTCGCTTCGCTCGGAGAGACGGAGAGATAGCCTGCGGCGCGGACTACTCTCGCTGCGCTCGGAGGGACTGGGAGGAGATTGCCTGCGGGGCGTACTACTCGTCCGTCCTACGACGGACTCGGGAGAGGCGTAGCCTGCGGCGCGTACTACTCTCGCTTCGCTCGGAGAGACGGAGAGATAGCCTGCGGCGCGGACTACTCTCGTCCGTCCTACGACGGACTCGGGAGAGGATAGCCTGCGGCGCAGACTACTCTCGCTCCGCTCGGAGGTGTCCGACGCTCGACGCCCTCCGCTCGACATCCTCTTCGCCGTTCCGCGGCTCATCGGATATCTCGCTGCGTACGTCTCACTCGCGAACTCACCTCTCAGCGTACTCTCAATAATCTTCCAATTGCTCGTATTACTCAAGAAATCCGAATACCTCGGCCCGTACGGATTCTTCTTTGCCTGTCCATTCGAATGATGCTGCGGCTGCGCTCCTGCCGGTGCATTCGACTCTCCATTCTGCTGTCCACTCGAGGTAGGAATCGCTGGCGCCGAGGTATCGATCGGAACACAGTCTTCCTTGGAGGGCGGTGCTGCTGGGGTCTCTGCGGGGGGACACATGGTGGTAGTTGTATGTGAGTGGGATACGAACAGGGAGCCACCGGAGAGAGAGTTGGCCAGAGATATACCTATTGGCGCCCACCGGATTCGCTCGCTCGGCAGGCGCAAGCGACGTGTCGAGTCACCAGCGCAAAAATTTACCCCAGAGTTGGGGAGTTGGCAGAGTTGGGCTACGGTGCCAAGCGTCCTTGTAGTTTAACCGCCTATTTCGGCCGACGATGAGGTAATAGACGGGTGGAAATGAGAGGGAGGGAAGGAAGGGGGAAATAGCGGTCCGAGGTGCTGCAACAAGTGGAGGCCGTCTATTGTTCTCTGAAACACGCCCATATCATCTTGGACTGTACAATGGCCACTGCCATCACCCAAAGGACCGCTCCCTCCCAAATGACGGCCCCCATCGAGTCCTGGACCAACCTCCACATCGCCGGATTCCTCGCACAGTACAAGTGCGCCCACCACGCACCCGCATTCGAGCAGAATGACATCACCGGGACCGTCATCCTCGATCTCGGCCAGGACGAGTTGCGCGAGTTGGGCGTCCTAAAGGTTGGTGAGCGGGTCAGGTTGCTGACCGGGATCAAGGAGCTGCGGAGGCGGAATGCGGGCAGTACGAGTGGAAGCCTCAGTCCCGGGACGCCAACAAACATGGGGAATACCAGACGTCCATCAACACGACGTGTGATTCCCCTCGGGCGGACCATCCGCTCCGACGGACTGCCCACAGCGCCCGTGGAGCTGCAGTTGAATGGACAGAGCACGCCGACGGGGGACGAACATCCGTTCATCGCCTCGGAGAACACACCATCCGGCCTCGCGAGCACGAGCGGCTCCATCAAACGTCTCAATGGATCCAGGCCACCCCCGCTTGATCTGCAACAGACGTCGCATTCCCTCTCCCCTCACCCGCCAAGCATCCGCACGAAACTCTCCTCCAGGGGACCATCATCATCATCATCGTCATCGTTGACCCCCGCGCTCCAGACCCCGACACCACGCAACACAACACGCACCGAACCATCCGTGCCGGGGCCGCAACTTCTCCCTCCGAGCTCACGAAGACTCCGAGCGCCCGGGATCCCTTCCAACGCAGCATCCCCGACCGGCCCCATCAGCTCCCCCGCAAACAGGAGGTCCCCATCCCCGATCACACACCCACAAGCCCAAGCGCAAGCCCAAGCCCGGGAATTCATGGACCGCCCGTTACCTGCCCGACCGGACCTGCCTCCAACGAACAAGAGACCACCCCCCCGCGCCGGGCATGGGACCGGGAAGGGGTTGTCTGTCGGGAGTGTTGGTGGTGCGGGGCATCCGTATGCGATGGGACGGACAGGGACGTCTCCTACCGCTGATAGGTCGCCGAGGAAGGACAGAACAGCGTCCCCTGCGCAAGAGTATGCCTCTGCCGCCGCCACGGCCACCGCCGGGCGTCCGCGGCTACACGACCGAACACCCAGCGCCCAGGTATTCACACTCGATGCCGTCCGTCGGCGGTGCGTGAAATTTATACTGGCAGACGATGGGTCGACCCGCGTGGTTGACTTGGAGAGCTGTGTCGATGGGGTAGAGGTGCTGGAAAAGGTGTTGAAGAAGTTTGGAAAGCCGGGTGCGCAGCGGGGGATGTCGAGTGGGAGTGAGGGGGAGGCCGAGGATGCGTCCCGTGGTGGACGGAGGTTGATCGTTGATGGGTGGGCAGTGTTTGCTTCTTCCCCCGGCCACGAAACAGGTGCGTCGTCGGTCGGTTCGGCGGCAAGGGCGTTGCTGATCTCCCGCTCGTAGATCCGTTGACGGAACGAGAACTCATGACCATCTGCCAAGCCGCGCTTGACGATCCGATCCGCGCACACGGGCTCACACTGCGGAGGATCCGGAAACTCGGAAACCGCAAGGATATCGAGGGTTTCTTTGGAGAGGTTGTGCCCGTGACGGTTATTTCGCCGACGTCGCCGACGTATATGGTGGGTCAGACGGCGGCGGGAAAGGGCGGAAAGGCGAATCGGGCGAGCATGTCGAGTGTCATGTCTGCCTTGGGAGTCAACATGGGGCAGGCGGCACCTACGACGCCTACACCTCTGCCGCTGCCGCAACCCGCACCACCGCCGCAGAAATCCCCATCGTCTGGCTCATTCCTCGCCAGTCGGGGGAAAAAAATGTACAACTTTTTCGGACATCGTCCCCCGAGCGAACTAATCTCGACCCATCTGGCCGACTACTTTCCCGCTGCGAAACGCAAAGATCTCGAACGTGGGTATCGGAATAGTATGTTGCGGATCGGTGGCACGACGGTCGCGCCCGTTGTGGGGGATTCGAATCGTGCGAGTTATGCGTCGTCTCGACGGAGTAGTGTCGAGCAGAATGGGTTACCTTCCAGGTTTAGTATCGCGAGTTCCATCAGTTCCGGTGGGGTCTCGGCGCATCGTGCGAGTCGGGTATCGACCGAGCCGATCGTCGACTCCCAAGCTGCACGGCCCCTCTCGGACACAGCGCATGACGCACCATCAAGCGAAGCCCACACCTCCGAGGACACAACCCAACCCCTCCCCCGCCGCCCCCGTCCAGCCTCCCTCTTCTCCACCAAAAGCCGCGCCCGCGACCGCCGGGAATCCGAAACGCCAAGCATTCTAACCGTCGATGAGATCACTGCCGAATTCGAACAACGCCGGGCGAGCGTGATTACGTTTGCAGAGTCGGAGCAAGAAGCCGAGGAGGCGGCCAATCGGTTTTCGACTGTTGGAGGGGTGATTGCTGGGCCTGTTGGAGGGGTACATCATCGCTCGAGCAAGGCGTTTCCTGGTGGGTTGACGCCTCAGCCGGAGAGTGAGGAAGAGTGGAACGAGGATTCGTTTGAAGAAGAAGAGGAAGAGAGTGATGAGGGTGACGACGAGAGTGAGGAGGAGGAACAGGTGGAGATTGAAGACGAACAGGGCAAGGCGTTTACTTCGACCGGAGGTGAGCTAGATTACTTGCGATCGCGTTGTCGTTCCTGACTGTCTCCTCCAAGACACCCGCTCAATCAAGTGGATCAAAGGAGCGCTCATCGGCGCCGGATCCTTTGGCCAAGTCTACCTCGGCATGGACGCACACTCTGGCTTGCTCATGGCCGTCAAGCAGGTCGACCTCGGCATGGGCGTGCAAAACGAGGAAAAGAAACGGAGCATGATATCGGCTTTACAGCGCGAAATTGAGCTTTTACGGGACTTGCAACATGAGAATATCGTGCAGTACCTCGGTGCGTCGCACGGTCGCAAACGGTTCGCTCAGCTGACCCGCTCTTCATAGACTCGTCCGCCGACGAAAAACACCTCAACATTTTCCTCGAATACGTGCCCGGTGGATCCGTCACCGCCCTCCTCCGCAACTATGGCGCATTCGAAGAGGCGCTCGTAAAGAATTTCGTGAGGCAAATCTTGACCGGACTCGAATACCTCCACGACAAGGGGATCGTCCATCGGGATATCAAGGGCGCCAATATCTTGGTGGATAATAAAGGCGGGGTCAAGATTTCGGATTTTGGAATCTCGAAAAAGGTGGAGAATAGTGCGTGACGTGTGTCGGAAGCGGGTGCGACGTGTGCTAACGACTGCTTGGATAGACCTATTATCAACGATGCGTCTGAATCGGCCATCACTCCAGGGCAGCGTCTTCTGGATGGCCCCAGAAGTCGTCAAACAGACAGCATACACCAAGAAAGCCGACATCTGGAGCGTGGGGTGCCTCGTGATCGAGATGTTGACGGGTGAACACCCGTGGCCTGACCTCACCCAAATGCAAGCGATATTCCGAGTACGCCCCCCCCCCCCCCCATCCGGCCCCTGCGCATCGTGACGCAGTTGTGCTAATCCCCCGGTGGTGTAGATCGGACAGATGGCGAAACCTACGATCCCTGTTGATATCTCGGGGGACGCGATCGACATGCTCGAGCAGACGTTTGAGATTGATCATCTTGCGCGACCGGATGCGAGCGAGTTGTTGGCGAGTGCGTGGTTGAGCAGGGTATAGGTAGGGTATGAGGTGGGCGTATCTGTAGTATTAGGTTGTATGGTATGAGATGGGCTGAACGAGTACAGGTTGACGAGTATAGGGATGACAGACAGTCGCAACAGGTACACCCTCTTCCGTGTGGGCGCACCTTTCCGTCCTCCGTTTCCGGCGATCTGTTCGCTTTGGAGATCCGCGATCGTCTTGAGCCATCTTCGGTTCGCGCTTGACGCGGGCGGGGCTTTCTTTCCGCCTGCGAGGGGATGATGATGCGGTGGGAATAGCTAAAGGAGATGGATGGCCAAGAGAGCGGTCAATACGGAAGAGATCCCATGAGCTGAGGGTCTGACCAAGCATTGCTATAGCTGATTAGGTTGCGATGAGACGTCTTGGGGGATGCAATGCGCGATATGAATCCGCGGACTGGATGAGCGCGGTGTATTTCAGTCCTTCGGGCGAGCGGCGGGGGTACATCGCGAATGTGGAGAAATCCAGGCTTTGGGTGCGTGGGCTGGCGGAGGAAGGGACGGAGAGGGAGTGACTGTCCGTGTGGGATTGAGGATACTGGGGATACCAAGTGACTGGAGGATAGACATCTGACATCGGTACTCACGCCAACCACTCGCACTCGCGCGGGAATCAACGAATCAGAGTCAGGACGCGTGAGAGCAGTAGCGCGGACAGTTCCAGCGTCTAGCCTGAATACACCAACTCCTTCCTGCCTTGTTCCCGGGTGTCCCTCCTCCCTCCCCCTCCTCCCTCCCCCCCATCCACCACGCCATGCCCTCGGGTTTCCTCGCAAAGTTTGGGAGAGACAAGTCCTCGCCCACTGCAGGTGCTTCACTCAAGCACCAGCAACAACGTCCGCCCTCACGTCCTCCAGCCGTGCCTCAGCAGCAGCAACCCCGACAGCAACAACAGCAGCCGCACTCATCCTCGTCCGTCGACTCGTCCTATTCATCACCCGCAGTCGCAGGCTCATCCGCAGGCGGATCAGGATCGAGCGCTTCCAGTTCGTTGATTGCTGGGCATTCGCAGCCGCCGTTGGGACAGAGCAGGACGCTCAGCACGATTCTCGCGGGAGACGACGACGTTGCTCCACCACCACCGACGACGACGACGACGACGACAGCGGGACAGATGATGTCCTTGCAGCAGAACGCGGCGGCCGAGGCGAGTGCTGGGGTTGCCATGGCTGGTATCCCGGTAGTACACGTCTATGAGCCGCACACCCCTTCAACCGCGTACCAAGAGGACCAACACGGCGCACGACAGATGAGCGTCGATATGATGGATGTTAGCGGATTGAGCTTGACGGGCCAGACGGACGATCAGGCCATGTCTGCCGGTTTTCCGTCCGGAGAGCAAGAACGAATGCGGGAAAAGATGAGAGCGGCGCAGGTGCAGGTCAGTTCGGGGTTCCGGTCACCCGCGACCTTTCATCCGCTAACCACCTTTGTGTGACAGGCCGCGCAAGCACTAGCAGCGGCAGAATACGCAGCTCAGCAGGCCCGTGTTGCAGCGCTCAATGCACAGGCTTCTCAAGCGGCGTACGAACAAGCTCAAGCTTCCGCACATGCGCAAGCACAGGCACCAGCTCAAGTTCAGGCCGGGGCTCAGCAGCAACAGCAGGCGGCGCCAGCAGCACCCCTTTCCAAGCAGGCTCAGGCGGCAGAGTTGGGCTACGTGTTGACTAGTAGTGGGGTAAAGGTTCCGGCTGTGCCTTCGGTTAGGAAGACGGCCGGGCGGTACGGGTTGAATGATTTCCAGATTGAGAGGACGTGAGTATCGGGCCGTGCGGGATTATCGGTGGGTGCTCATCGGTTGCGTGTAGTCTCGGGACAGGTTCATTCGGTCGTGTGCACCTCGTTCGATCCCGACACAACGGAAGGTTCTACGCCGTCAAGGTCCTCAACAAGGAAAAAGTAGTGAGGATGAAACAAGTCGAACATACAAACTCTGAACGGGAGATGCTCGTCCGTGTACGACATCCGTTCTTGGTCAACCTCTGGGGAACGTTTCACGACGTTAATAACCTGTACATGGTGATGGATTTCGTAGCTGGTGGCGAGTTGTTCAGCTTGTTGCGAAAGAGTCAGGTGGGCACCGTCCGCTCGCCCCCCATCGTCCGAGCTAATCCTCCCCTCCGCACCGCAGCGCTTCCCCAACTCGGTAGCAAAATTCTACGCGGCAGAGGTCGCACTCGCACTAGACTACCTCCATTCCCTCGACATCATCTACCGCGATTTGAAGCCCGAAAACCTACTCCTCGGCGCAGACGGACACGTAAAGGTCACGGATTTCGGGTTTGCAAAATTCGTCCCCGATATCACGTGGACGTTGTGCGGAACGCCGGATTATCGTGCGTCTTGTTGTGGTGTAGCTGGTCCGGGTGCGCTAACGGATCGATGTTCTTTGGTTGTGTAGTTGCGCCGGAAGTCGTGCAGAGCAAGGGCTATAACAAGAGTGTCGACTGGTATGCGCTCGGTGTTCTCATCTTTGAAATGCTGGTGCGTTACGAGTAGTCTGTCGAGCGGGCGCGGATTGCTGATGGAACCGCGCTTTACAGGCTGGCTACCCGCCATTCTTTACGGAAGATGGAAACCCTATGAAGTTGTATGAAAAGGTATGTCGTCTGTCTCGTTGTTACGTGATATAAACCTAACCTTCTCGCCATCCTTGCAGATCATCGCTGTAAGGCCTTCGCCACGCGAATCCACTTTCTCCAACTGACCCACCTCTCCTCCCCCAGGGCAAAGTCCGCTACCCGACCTACTTTGACGTGACCGCCAAAGAACTGCTCAAGAACCTACTAGTCGGCGACCTCAGTAAACGATTCGGAAACCTGCGAAGCGGCGCAGCGGATATCTTCTTGCACCCTTGGTTCAATGAAGTCGATTGGGAAAAGCTTTACCGACGAGAAATCCCGGCGCCGTATGTGCCCAGGATTGAGGGTGATGGTGATGCCAGCCAGTGAGTGGGAGGGCGTCCTTGGGGTTTCGTTCGTGCTAACCGGGCCGCCGGAAATCGCTAGATTCGATCGATACGCAGAGGCAGATGTGACCGAGTACGGCAAGACGGGTCGGGGATCCCACGATCATCTCTTCCCTGACTTTTAGGTGTCGGTTGACATGGACGGCGGCAATGCGCGTGTGCGTTCGAGTATCAAGTTTCCCTAATATAGTCCAACTATGGCAAACAATCATCAAAGTAACGGACGAGGAAATAATGAGCTTTAAAACATATGTAATCATGCAAGCTACGCTTTATGCAACATCGTAGCATCTATGTGCATTCAATCGCATCGCGATGCGACGCACCCTTTTTTCAGTTCTACAATAATGGTGACAACAGTACAGATTGCCTCGGCGTTGAAGCGTGCTTTTCACTCGCGTGTATCGTTTCGAGCGACACATCATCTCTGCGGCATCGGTGAAGCGTTGGCTCCTGTCATGAACCCGGGCGGAGGTGGCGGCATAGCCCCAAACCCAGGCTGCATTATCCCCATCGGCATGCCATACACCCCTTGAGGCGGAGGGTACCCCATAGGTGTTCCAGGGAGCCCCTGCTGCTGCTGCTGCTGTGGCATTCCATAGCCGGGCATCATACCTCCAGGCGGCGGCGGTGGTACCCCCGCGTATTGACCACCAACGGGAGTGGCACCAGGCTGGAAAACGGGCATCCCCATGGGTGGTGCTTGTGATATCGTTGTATTCTGCATAGCGAATCCCGGAGGAGGTGGCGGAGGTGCCAGTGCACCGGCGAATTGGCCTGCAACACGTGCGGAGCGTAAATACGTCGAGTTTGTATTGATGCTCATTGGATGCTTACCCTGATAACCACCCGGCATGCCATTCGCGCCCGTGCCCATACCTGTCGGAAGCACCGAGTTTCTCCTGCACGCAGAGTTTCTGTGAGCTTGTTCGACCAATCTAGAGACCGCTAAACGTACTTTGCCTGATTGGCCAACAGCCGCTCAGCCTCTGTACCATGACGTTCGCCCTTTCCATCCTTTTTGAACGCATACTGCACGGTGATCGGCTTGTTCATCAGATACTGGTTGTTCATGGCTTCGATCGCGGCATCAGAGTGATCAAAGTCATTGTATGAAACAAAGCCGTAACCCTTGGATTCTCCGGTTTGAGGATCCCGCGCAACCTGGAATCAAGCAAAGGTCAGGTCTGTTTCGAGGTGCAGCTGGGGATCTGCTCACCTTGGCTGTTGTCGCGATCGGACCAAACGTCGAAAATGTGTTGAAGAGCATCGTCTCGTCTACGAGAGGGTCCAAATTACCAATGAACAAGTTGGCACCGACATCGAGCTGCTTCTTGTCGTACGAGGCCTGGAATTCGATTACAATGAGTTATTAGCAGGGTTACGTTGTGAAAACGGAGCCACCAGCGAACAAACCTTGTTGACACGGATGGGTTTACCAAACAGCTTTATCTGATTCATAATCTTGCATGCGTAATCTGCATCCTCCTCTGTCAGAAATTCGCAGAAACCGAATCCTTGATGCGATTGGGAGATCCTATCTTTTGGTAGATGCACGTTGGCTGTTCACAGATAGAAGGGGAGTGTCAGCGTTCTCGTTCTTGACGCAGTACCCTACTACATACCAACGGGACCCGCTTGGCTATCGAATGAGAACGGCGTGAACATGTGGACACACTCGGAATGCAGACGAACTCACAGCATCAATTCCCAGATCAACGCATCCGTACACCGTTCGTCCAAATTACCCAAATACACCGTCGCCTCCTGATTTCTGTCCTGGTCTTGCGGCCTCGACATTGCGTTCGAACGAAAGGTATCCTCGAGCGAGCGGGTCCCCCAGATATAATCAACATAAGGACCAGTCGAGACACTTGAACTCGGCAACCAGTCCAGCGAGGGCAGGTGAGATCGAGACTCGGGCGCACCACTTACACGTGATTACAAAAAGTTGGCTTCTAGCTACTGCTTGGGCTTGCGTCAATAAAACGACTGCTCAAGAGAAGAGCAATTGACTGTGTACAAGGACATCACACACCACCACACCACATCATGTCGTCCCTGCTTAAAAGTGCCTCAAAGCGCGCAGACGCGATCGCCGCCAATGGCAAAAACAAGGGAAAGGGTAAAGGCTTGCCCGTGACCGACGTCGTCTCCGCCGAACAAGACATGGCCATGGAGCTGGACGAACAGGAGGAATCCGAGGCGGAGGGAGATGCAGCAGAGGAGGAGGAAACACCGACGGGCAAGGCGCAGAAGGCAGGAAAGGGAAAGGAGGTTGTGAAATCGACGGCGGCGGGCGTGTTGGATAAGACAAAGCCGAGAAAGGACAAGGTGTTGTTGTTGAGTTCGAGGAACACTACGGGACGAATGAGGCACTTTATGTTGGATCTGCAGGCTCTGCTACCGCATACCAAAAAGGGTGAGTCGTAGAATCCGGTGGCAGCGCGACTGTCGCTAATGTGCCGTGTGCGTTCCTCCCACTTGTAGACGCAAAACTCGACAGCCGATCTTCCTTGTATCTCGTAAACGAACTCGCCGATCTACACAGCTGCAACAATTCGATCTTCCTCGAAGCTCGACGTCACGAAGACTTGTACATGTGGATAGCCCGTACACCCAACGGACCATCGGTCAAGTGCCATGTGCAGAACATCCACACCATGGACGAATTGAAGATGACCGGCAACTGCTTGAAGGGTTCCCGGGGTATCGTCTGCTTTGATGGCGGTTGGGACGGAGATGAGCACTGGAGGCTGTTGAAGGAGATGATCACACATGTAAGTCTCCCAGTCATCAACCGTGCACCGACTCATTTACTCACCTTTCCACTCGCCCACTAGACATTCAGCGTCCCGAAAACATCCCGAAAATTGAAACCATTCATCGACCACATTCTCACATTCTCACTCCTCGACAACAAGATCTGGTTCAGAAACTACCAAATCGTCGAAAAGGACCCTCTGAAGCCTTCCGGTCCCCCACAGACATCGCTCGTTGAAATCGGGCCTCGATTCGTCTTGACCCCGATCAGAATATTCGAAGGTTCCTTTGGTGGACCGACCGTGTTCGAGAACCCAGGTACGGATCCCTACCCACCCTTAAATCTGGAACCCCTCGTTCTAACCACCGTTTGTTTCGTCCCACCCACAGAATTCATATCCCCTGCCGCGACCCGTGCGTCCATCAAGCGGGACCAAGGCCAAAAGTACCGACGACGTCAGGAAGTGCTTACGGACAAGGCGGAGAGGATCGCTCTGCAGCAGGAAGAGTTGGGAGAAGACGAGCTGGCGCGGGATCAGGTGTTTGCTTAGTTGCGAAGTGGGGGTGGGGAGGGGAGGGATGTGGTTTAGGATATGTTTTATGCATCATTGCTGATTGGAGATTATTGCCGGCAGGGTGTTTCCTTGACGACTGCATTACTGATGAATGTTCCCCGATTCACTCATTGGGCGACATCGGGGAGGACCCTGTGACCGATAGTCAATGCTACATACACCATATCTCGACAAAATTTCATCCTCTCGTCTCCTGCTACCGTCCCCTCACCCTCGCAGCGCGTTGGCTGACTTGACAAACAGAGCCATCACTAACACATGTCCGACGTAAAATACCACCGAACGAAGGCGTGACCATGGTTTGGTCGTGGTGTTGATATAACAAACATTGTAAACCAGCCGAGAAGCGAGGTACGCGAAGCAGCTTTGTCAAGGGAAGTCAGTGCCGTGCGAGTCCTTCGCTTGACCCGGAGACGGGGAGGGACATACATCGTGTTCAAGGTTGAAGTCGGCAATCGAGCATAGTTGGCCGCAACCTACGTCAACACCGATTAGCGCGGACACATCACCTCCGCACCAACCGGGCTACAACGTACCACTCCAGCAGCTACGGAACGCAAAGGACGGCAATATATCAGCTGAAGCATGGACCCGATGGATCCGACGGAACTTGCCGAACAATGGAAGGTTTTCCAGTCCATTCGAGGAGGCTCCTGCGGCTCTACATCGATAGGACGAGGAAACCCCAGCGCGTCAGTGATCGTTATGGGATAGAAGCTAGCGTTCACCATACCTCGTGATCCTTCCGGCGATCTGTTCCCAACTCAATCAGCGATAGGACTTGTCCAACGCCGCGCACGACCACTTACATCCTCCGGTATCCTGTTCGCCTTGAAACTCTCTGGTGTCAGGTTTGTCCGCGGTTGAACATTGTTCCATCCTAGTCCATCGGCGCTCTTGTATCGGTTGAACGTGTATCTGAATAGGAGATACCGGTTAGGGCGGTTCGTTGTGTGGAGAGCCTGTCTAAGAAACGTACAGTGCGTAGCCTTGAGGAGATGCACTGTCGTGGACGAATAAGAAGAGCCGTGCACGGAGACCGGAATGTCTTGAGATGGTTTGACTGCTCTGTGGAATTGTGGACTCACGCAAGAACCCAGGCCACGGGAATGGTGTATAGGGAGTAGTTGCAGGCTGTCGAGGACATGGTGATCGCTGCTTGATGCACTGCGGCAGTGGGTGGGATCGCTGCAGCAGGACTCTAGCGTTGAAATCTCGTGTGGTATTTCCGTAGTATCCTTGTCTCCTTCCCTTTCGCAGTGAGAGCCTGAATGAGCGTGAATGCATCACGTTCACGTGCAAGAGGACGACGTTTCATCTTCCCTCGAGTCGGGCCGAGCGTGCTGGCGTCCTGTAATTTATCTGAGACATTCGATTCGCAGCAGGGCATCATCCAAGTGGGTCAACTTTGGCTTTGACTGCGGCTGCGGCTGCCACAGGATTCGCCATATATACTGGTATCTCGAGGGTGGCTCCCCGTGCGACACAGCTTGCCCTCTCCCGTGGGAGCATCATGTCCGCCTCCAGCCATCGACCGACGGATCAGTCGACATTGCGACAGCGCACGATCTACCACGCAGAGTTGCCATCGCAAGAGGTATCGACAGAGATCCTCCAGGAAAAGCAACATCCTGAACATTCTCACACCTCGGCGCCCACCGCTCTATCGCCCATCTCCACACTATGGCTCCTCTCTCGTCGATCTCCCTCGGGTACACTGAACCCACCGGGTGAAGACCGCGCGATCAGCATCTCCACCATCAAGCTCGCGTTCCACCTCGTCCCCTTGATATGGAAAGACTTTGCCACCTTGTTCTGGCAACGACATCCTGCTCGACTCGTCGCTTTTCTGATCGGAAAACTCGTCAAGGGTGTGCTCCCGGCTTTCAAGATCTGGGCAGCGGCAGCGTTGCTCGATCTCGTACAGGAGAGTTTTGTCGGAGCGAGTCTACAAAAACCGGTGGATGAGGCCAAGGTGGTCCGTTTGGCCGTGGTTTCCCTATTCGCCTCGGCCGGGAACACAATATTCAACTTTATCAGCTCGACAAACGATACCCTCGTTCGCCAGTACCTCACGCACCATGTCGAATCACTATACATGTCCGCCCAGCTTTCCCTCGATATTCCTACCTTGTCGGATCAGTTCGTCTCGGCCCTGATGTACGAGGCGGGCTGTTTCGCCGGATTCGAGTCCCGCAATTCAAGACCCGGAGCCGGGGGAGGTCCGATGGGCAAGATGATGGGTGGAAAGCGGAGGTCTCGTCCGAGTCCGTTCATGACCCTCAGCACATTCTTCTCAACCCTGACGACATCGGTCGAAGTTGCATCTTCCGCAAGTCTGCTGCTGCAAACGCTTCGTCAAGCGGTTCGAGATGATCCGAAAATACTGCAACCAAAGGACACCAATCGATCGTTCCCTTTCAACGTCCTTCCCTCTGAATCGCTCCTTTTAATCATCTTTGCGTTCCTACCTGCCACTCTATCAATGTTTGGCACATTCTTCACCCTTTCCCTCCCCGGCCGCAGAAAGGGAGGCCCGCAAAGCCTGTTCTCAAGTAGCGGGAAATGGAAAGCCAAGAAGAGTGCAAAACAAGGTAGTACCACCTGGCAAGAGACGCTACGGGATATCCAAGAGGTTCGAGACCTCGGTAGGAACGGCGCATACAAGCAAGAGGTCGTGCTCTTTGGGCTAAAGGATTGGGTGCTCGCCAAATGGGAGGGATTGAGAGAGATCCAGATGCGAGAAGAGTTGCAGTCGATGAGTCAGGCGGGGTATTACATGCTTGGGCTCGGGGTTGCAGAGGAGATGGTTCAAACGGCGTTTTACGTGAGTGCCGGGGGTCGATCTGATATCAGGAAGGGAGCTTACTTCGTTGGTTATAGGCGCTACTCGCTCTCAGAACCTTTTCCACGTCGATATCCCTAGGCTCTATCAGGCTCTACCAGTCAACGGCAGACAGCCTTCTCTCTTCCATCCGCACACTCACCAACAATCTCGAATCGAGCGTCCAATCCATCTTTTACATGGCCGCATTTTTTGAAATGATGCGCGTCACGGAAAAGCTGAACACGGTCGGCCGAAGGGGTTTGATTCTTGCTCAAGAACCGGTCAAGCTGTTGGATTACGAAGAATGTCGGGTTCAAGGTGGGATGAAGATCGAGGCGAGGAATTTGAGCTTTACGTATCCTGGCGCGGATAAACCAGTGTTGAAGGATATCAACTTGGTGATTGAACCTGGCACAACGCTTGCCATTGTCGGCTTCAATGGAGGGGGTGAGGCTCCTTGGTTTTTCGACATTATGACAGTGAACTGACACTTGAACCCTTCCCGCAGGAAAGACCACCCTCATCAAGGTCCTCATGGGTCTTTACGACCACGATGGAGACTTGCTCATCAACGATCAACCCATCGAGCGCTTTCCACCCAATCAAATCCATGCCAGAACAACATGTTGCTTCCAAGACCATTCGAAATACTCTCTCACCCTGCGTGAGAATGTCGGGATCGGCAATGTACCGAAAATCATGGATGATGAAGCCATTCACTCTGCCATCATTAAAGGTGGAGCTACCGCCGTCGAGGCAAAAGTTGGGCTAGAAGGCAAGTTGAACCGAACGGGCGTGCCGGATGCGTCGCTTGGCGGCGGGGAGGCAGACTTTCCTGCAGATGAACCGGCTGGGGCTCATTCAGGTGGTGCTGAGCACGGACCACCGCCGCCTGGTTTTGATGGAGGCGGGCCAGGCGGACGAGGTCCCCCGCCCCCAGGACGTGGTGGTTTCCGAGGAGGAAGCAGCCAAGGTCTCTTCAGTGCGACCAATTCGTCCACGCAACGAGGTCCGCCTCCAGGTCCTCCACCGCCAGAAGTAATGCAAATGATGATGGCGCACGATCCGGGCATGCTCAAGTTGAAAGAGCGTTATTCTCTTTCTGGTGGGCAATGGCAAAAGCTGGCACTTTCCCGTGCGTTTATGCGAGCCGACGAGGCGGATCTCGTCGTCTTCGAGTAAGTTTTTCAATGGGGGTTGGTTTTCGATATCTCCCAACAAAATCGCTTTCTTTTCCTTTTAGTGAACCCTCCGCCGCCTTGGATCCTAGAGCTGAAGCGGAATTGTTCGAGCGGATTCATTCATTGTCAGGTAGCAATGCCTCGGGCAGACAGACAACAACGATCTATATTTCTCATAGATTCTCAACCGGTATGTCCTCGTTTCGTCATGTAAAGGCTGATGCTTACTCTTACTGCTTCGTAGTGCGACGAGCGGACAAGATAGCGGTGGTTGACAAAGTGAGGTGCTGCGTCATGAACAGCCGAGCTCTACTAACCTATCTGTCTCTATCAGACCATCGTCGAATTTGGAACGCATGAAGAGCTTTTGGCGAAAGGAGGCACATATGCGGAATTCTTCAACCTGCAAAAGGGTCAATTCGAATAGACTGATTACCGTTATACATGACTGTTGCATGTCAACATGAACCCCTACGTTGTTACAAGGAAGACAGACTCGAGGTACAAACAAGCAATAAGACAGCATGACCTTGCCACGCTGATTCTAAGCTGCTAGGCGACTCAACAGACTTCCCCTCGGGCCTCTGTTTCCTGCTGGTCCTCGAGGGATTTGACCGTTACCTCCTGCTTGACGTCTCGCCGCTTCGACAGTTATGATTGATGCACGAGGGTCATTCTGCAGGATTTCGTCCGAGTACATTTTGCTAGACGCCCAGCAACAAGTGTTAATTCTGTCAAGGTCCTGACTAGAGGCAAGGGACATACCTGACAGTTCCCGTGGGCAACAAGTCAGCCGGAGCTTGCGCAGGGCTCTCATCAACTTCCATAGCGTTTCCCGGTTTAGACCTCATCCTATCCTTCAGCGACAACATTGGCGGTGGCTCGATTACGGAGACCTTCAAGGGATTGCCGTCCGCGATGATGCCATTGAACTTTTGCACCATTTGTTGAGCCACTTCTCGGTTTTCAACAGTGAGTTCTGCGGAAACGCTCGTCGGACTCGATGAAGGGGCCAATGCAGCGGCGATAATGTCGACGTGTTGTTTGAATGCAAACTGCAGAGATAGGACAGGGTTAACGATACAGCTCGTAGAGCGTGATTGAGAAACTTACTTCGACATCCACAGCAGTTGTACCTTGCACCAGACCTTCGATTAATACCTTCATTTGCGGATTTCCAGCACCCTTGATGCCAAAAGACGCGTTTGCAGCCGCCTGCTCTTGTACGACGGGTCGAGACTCAGCGACAGATGGCACTAATTTTGCTACAGGTTTCGGTTCCGGTGCAAGCAGCTCGATTGGGGCATCGTTGACGTTGCGTTTCGGGATGGCAGCGGTTGAACGTGCAGGAGCGTTACCGATGGCATTCTGGAACAGTCGATTACCGCTCGCACGTGTCCTTGTGGGTCCGGCACTGCTTGCGTTCTGTCCACCGAGAAGTTCGACCGGTTCGTTGCGCTGTTGTTTCCCGGTATCCGCGAATCCCCTCATCCCCTGCGAGCGGTTTCCAGGTAAAAGCTCTTGGCTGCCTTGCAACCTGTCCGATAGCCTGCTTCCTTCGTATAGATCGTGCCTCCATACATCATTTGGCGCTCCCCTTCCGTTACTCGGGATTCCACCTGGTGCCGGTCGCTAAATAGATCGGGGGAATGTGAGCAAGGGGAAGAACGGCGACTTTCAGCAATCTCCTTACGTCGTATGGCCTGCTACCTGCTACTGGAGATGCTCTACCCTGAGGCCTTCCATGAGTCTGTGCATTCTTTGCTCGGTGTTTGTTCAATATGGATTGTATCTGGAGAATAGGTACAGATCAGCAGCGTTTCGCAGGATTCAACTGGGTTCAGACTTGCCAGAGCATCGCTGTTGTCTTTCGCCATTTTGACGTTTCGAGTTCCGGTCCACGGCTTGTGCGTTCAATTTGTAGTCCTTGGTCGTCGTGGCTCCTACTCGGGTTATTGATGCAAGCAGCTCAGAATTGAGAGAAGTTCAGGTCTGGAAAAGCAGTTGAACGCGTGATGATGCTTTGTTGAATTGCCCAGCAAGGAGCGAGCGACGAAGCGATCGACCGGCGTTCTGGACGCGCCATTCACCATTCACCGACAACTAACAAGCGGACTGCGCATACTAGTCACATAGACAGCTTCACTGACTACCGACCATCCAACCACAGAGTGTGTCGCACATTCTTGTTCACCAGTGTCTTTGATCTTTGATTGGCATGATTCTCTTTATTTACAACTTTTGCGACACTATGGAAATCACGAAGCGGTCCGCAATCCTGGATCACAGGCTTTGAATTACAGCTGGTATCATATCTCGTCAGCGGTCTAGGGATATACCGAATCGTCAGGACATCTATCTTGCAGACGACTCCCCTCGCGGAACTCACTTGTTCAACGCTCAAGACTTCTTCGACTGCGTCAAATCTCGGGGTAAATTGGACTTCGTAGGGCAACGGATGGCTATTCGCAGCATTCGTAAACGCGAGCGTATCGATTGGCTTTTCTTCCATCTGTTTGATAGTAAAAGACCAGAGAAGGTTCGACGTGTTGATAAAGACTGATCGATCGGCGATATGTTGACCAGGGCATACTCTATCGAAATACCCCATCAGTTTCCGGCTTGGCTGTCTGCATCGCGCCGCTCACCTTCTGCCAAACCCAAACTGAAAGTGTTTCGTATCCTTGTTGAGGG
This sequence comes from Naganishia antarctica, assembly GCA_025758675.1. Classification (NCBI taxonomy): domain Eukaryota; kingdom Fungi; phylum Basidiomycota; class Tremellomycetes; order Filobasidiales; family Filobasidiaceae; genus Naganishia; species Naganishia antarctica. The sequence continues at coordinate 17,670 of JANGFJ010000062.1, forward strand.
TATACTCTCCCGAGCCATCTTTGACCAACCACCTGTCAATGTTGAAAGTCTCCGGATCAGGGTAATACGTAGGGTCTCGATGGATACCCCAGTGGTTTCCCAAAATCGGAGTTCCGGCGGGAATGAAGAACCCTTTCTATTGGCGGAAAGGATACATTGCGTTACGTCAGTTGCGGAATCACATAATTGGATGGTATGAACCTGACGTACCCAGTTGATATCCTCGGTAGTCTTGTGTTGGAAACCTAGACCGACGATATCACATGTCAACGAATGGGATCGGCTCGCGATCATCAATGGCACGAACCTCCAGAACTGACAGGTCTCCACCTATATGACTCCCGTATAAACGCCCATGTCACGGGCAAGTCATCCTGGTCGGCAAACGTAGGCACTACGAGCAAAAGTATGCTATTGAGCAAGATCAATCAATCTCACCTCGCCGGCCACACTTACATCTTTCCCGGCCAATCACCCTATCCAACTCGTCCTGCACTCGTCTTTGCGCTTCCGGAAACACCGCTGCGGCCATGATTGCGATGTTGATGGCGCTCGCGGACTGACGATATATCGACGATCAGTTCATCGTCGACAGGCTTGGCGCGGGAGGCTGAGACTAGCACTCACGGTGTCACTTCCGGCCCCGACTACAGTGTCAATTTTAGTTAGCGATGCACGGCGTGTTGGAGACCAAGACACTCACAGAGGCTTCCACAGAGGTAGGCACATTCATTGTCAGACAATCGATACTCTGCAAGTCAACTGGCTTAGTCGCGGACCGTACAGTCGTGCAGGGAGACGCTCCGGTCGCCTACCTTGCTGTTTCTCACTGATAAAGCGTGTGAAGCACGGGACTGAGGAGCTTTTCTGAAATGCCCATCAAGCGAAGATATCAATAACCATCCCAAGCCCTATAGTGACGTGCTCACCAGCTTTTCCCTCGCCATGTCAAGCTGTCCTCGGAACAATCTCAACTCGTCCGAATGCCACTGGTCAATCGTCTTGGTGTAGCCAGGGATGTGACGTAACCAAGGCAGAGATTCCACTTTGAAGGATCCAGGTCGCAAGGTTTGGCCGAGTCTATCGCCGCAACGGTTGACCAGCTGGATGTCGGGATCCGAGTAGGAGACTTTCTCGGTCCGGCCATAGGCGATATTCACAACGATGGTAGCTGCGAAGAAAAGTATGAGCTAGTGTCGGAGCGGCGGTAAGTACATAATGATTCCAAGCTCACCAGCATAGGTCTTGACGTGGTCTTGATGCCCTTTCGGGGACGATATTATATCACTCAACACTCTCTTGGCGGCCCGTTCTTGGATCGGCTCATAGGACTTTGCAGATTGAGGTTGGAGGTGCGAGTGAAGTGCCCTATCGAATTTGGCCGGATAAGATGGCGGTACATGCTGAGACTGGCCAAAATACACAACACTCACTTTCGAAGCTTTCGCCAGTGTTCACCATATCCAATGAGCAAAATCCGCATACCGCCGCTCATGATATTGCCGGCGATACTGCGAGGTCTATCAGCGGTTGCACCAGCTTGCTTCTCTAGGAGCTCTTGTGCACTGGGCGAAGGTTACACGAAAGATCAGCCGGAAGGCACAATCCGGATGATGGAAAGACTCACGCTGGAACTCTGCCAACAACGACCAGGGGGGTTTGGCCCTGCCATATGGTGATACAGCCTTCTCCTCCCTTGTCTCCATACTGCTTCGTCAATTCCTCGAAATACCGCCAGGGATACTTGCGGGGCAGTTCGTTGCCGAGTAACCAGTGTGGTTTCGGACCAGGTGGCAGTCGGGCATATTTCGCTTGGGCGCAAGGACGATTGAGCCACAGACAGAGAAAGACGGCGGGGAGAAGGAGGCAGATACCACTGATGAGAAAGGTGGTTGAGTCTGAGAGTTGTGCCATTGTTGACTTCAATCGTCGGCGTGTTGGGTTTGCGGGTGCGGGTTTCGAGTCGGAACTGGACTACTGGGTTGACATTCTTCGAATATATATATCATCGAAGCTAGGTCATGTCTTTAGACTCTCACTTCTTGCGGTGCGGCAACCATCTACGACGGCGCGGATGACAAGTACGTTCCGAGAGAGGTCTGGACAGGCATATGCAGCTGCCTATGCATTCTCAGTCTGAAGCCGGGGAGGTTGTTGCGGCCGTCAATGTCTGCCGATTTGCCGGGAACTGGGTGCCCCGCGGAGGTGCCGGAAGACAACCTTTATTTTCTTTTTCGAGAAATACACGTCACGAAGGCTTCGTAGGCTTCTCCAGATATCCATCTGTCAAGGATATCATCACAAGCTCGATGTACGCCACGACAGAGGTTTAAGTTTTAACGCAGGTGATCGTTAACCTGGCAATCGGGCGGATGCTCAGGGCATCGGCTTGGTCAGAATGTCGGAGGAGTACACGCAACATTCTGATGTCAGGGTTTCCATAGCGTAGGTGGGTGTTCTAGTCTACTTCTGAAGTTTCGGTCTAGTCGTCTTCGGAATGTAATCTGAGCGCTGTTCGCGCCTCTAGCCATGATCAACTGTGCATATCAGCACTGAGGGAAGGAGGTCAGCGGAACAGGTATGGAATAAGACGTGTTGAGGGAGCGGAGCTCATTGCGACTCTCTTATTTTATGCGCTCGAAGGCATCCCTATCCAGTTACGCTGCAGGTAATCTGATCGCCACATGCCCTCCGTAAGGCAGACAACAAAAGCGATATTCGTCGTACATGAACAGTGTCGCAAAAGTGTGTACACAACGCGGTCGGTGGTCAAGCCACTCCAACGTGAGCAACTTTCAATCTCCATCTCCTTACTTCTTCCCGCTTTACTCAGATGCTTGCTAAACTTTTTCCCGAGGAGACTGCGATCTACGTGTGCATGTAGGTGCAAGTTTAATAGGCGTTAGTTCAACTCGATGCGTAGATCGAAAGTACATCCTCACGCCTCGTTAATCTGATGGCCCTTCCGCTTGTACGGAAGGCTCTTACCGACCGTCCTGACTTTCGCTCACTTGCGCTACGAGCTCAAATTCCAGGATCTGTTGCTGCAGGCTTGGACTGTTGGTAGATTTGTTGGCCAGATGACAAGCGCTGGCACCATCCCACCTGTCTAGATCATGTACGCGGATTGACTGGCCGAGTAAGGGCACGGACGTGTTGTCATATGTCAAGGATTTGGAGGCGAACGCCACAGCCTCGGACTGTCGCTTCATAGCAATGAGGCGGGCAAATTGACGCACATGTTGTTGAATGCGAGGCCGAGAGTGAAAGGTGAGAGATGTCACGAAAAGTGCGAGGCAGTGGGGATTGGGGATTGGGGATTTGCCAATGGGTTCAAACAGCAGCGATGGGCCAGCTAGAGCGACCACCTGCCGGCTATATCCTGAGCCAGCGCGATTAGTACCAAACCTGCAAGAAAGGACCAGCAGGGCGGATGGGTTGACACTCCTTTGTCGTGATTTACCTAGATTCCCCTTGGTCGCCGTTGACTAACCCCTTACCTTGCCGCTTGGATGGGAGCCCTAAAAGGAGAACGACTTGGTTCCACTGTAGTCCGTACCATTCACCCTTGCCAAACTGTATGGTGATAATCGCACGGGGCAAATCTCGACCGACTCTCCCATAACATTTGCAGAAGGGGCTTTCCCTGGCTATAATGGTTCCCTTCTTTTATGGGGCTCCGTTCCAAGGGACAATCAGCTGGACAATCCCATACGCTCTCAAGCACTCATCTTCACTGTGCAAAAAGCCCGAACACCCGACGGAAAGCAAACATGATAGATGACCTCCCAGAGTCCTGTCAGAGTGCGAGTTTATAATGTCATCTAAGGAGGCTGCAACAAGACTATCTGACTTTCTCGGTCGAGCTTTGTAATGAATACTGTAAAGGGCGGCCCGCGGCAGGTTCGATTCCGGACGGAGGGGCCCTAGCTTTATGTCGCGTCTGTTGGCAGGGTGAGCTGGGAATCACGCCAGTCTTATGCTTGGCTTCGACCGGAGTCCTTATCGAATTGTGGGCAGAAGCTGAACGCTGGATCAATGCTGGTTGTCACCCTGTTGGTAGGACCGGGCTCGGGACAGCTATGGTGAACACGTTGATGACCGGCAAAGACGATTTTTCTTCCAAGACAGCGCGGCGTAAATGATGTCATCGATCGCCGATCGAGCGTTGTTATCTCTAGGCCAAAGCCGAGAATTGCGTGAAGATAATCTCGAGGATTCTTAGTTGGATTCTTATAACGCTGCAGTGGGCATGACCACCCGCATTCATCCTCTATAGAACATCATCGTCTTCCTGCTCCTATCAGCAACATGGCTCCAACTCTCAAGATCCTGCATCCCAAGGGCGATCCGCCGTACCCACCGGTGGAGCCAGTCCGCGTCAACTCGACGACACCGATTCCGATCAAGACATCCGGATTCGATGGTGAGATGTCTGTGTGGGTCAAGGATTACCGTGGATTGGACAAGCAAGGTGATGGGACAGAATACTTTGGGGAAAAGGGCAGAGAAGGAATGACGTACGGGATTGTGGTGAGAGGTCAGTGAGCGCCAGTTCGGTGATCGCGCAGCTACTTACGCCCCACACCTCAGGCCGGTTCCTGAAACCAACTTCGGCCGACGATATCCTATTTGGAAATGTATTCGAGAAGCCTATTCGGGATAGTTTGCCTTGGGGCACGTCGATAGCGATGCGTTTCATAAAGTAGGTTGACGCTCTTCGAGGTGAAAGGCCAATGCTGACCTATGACTTCGATCAACAGCTGGGTTGATCCAAATGTAGCTATGGATCCATACTGTGACAAGCCGTGGGCGCTGTAAGCCTGTCAAGCTCTAACTGTAATGACTACGAAGCTAATCATCAAGCCGCTCTTAGCTCGCCTACACTAGCCTCCATGAACTATCTGTCGATACATCGGGTTCACGACTCTTCACAGAATGGGATGGCCAACGGCAATGGACATAGTAAACATTTGAAGCCGACCACCATCACCGAAGACTCTTACGACGGCATCCTGGCTCTGCGGCAGGAGAATCTCGGAAACCTCTCGGATGACGTATTGGCAGCTTCGCAGGACCCGATAAAAGATTGGGGAGTTGGCACGCAGGAAGCAACGAAGGCGAGAAGACGCTGGTTGACCAACAAGGAAAATCGACGGTCGTTGATTTTGGATGAGAACTGGGAAATTGGGATGGAGTTTTGTAATGGATTGCTGGGTGAGCCGTAACTCTTCACTCGGCATAGGCAGTTACTCAGTGACGTTTGCGGAATTTCTAGACTTCAACACGTTATGTGCTGTCCTGCCGCAACCATTCGCCCTCAGAATTCCGCTTCTTCGATATTGGGACGGCCAACCTGCTACGTACATCTGTAAAGCCCGAGACGACTTGACAGTCTTCTGGTGTATGGCGTTCCAGATTCATAAGAAGGATGGCGACGAGTCGAGCAGTGACGAGGAGAGTAGCGAGAGTGATGACGAGACCACCACGACCACCACAACCACCACGACCACCACGACCACCACGACGCCTGCCGAAAGCACGGACAGGGGTGACGATGTAGATTGAGACTTTCATTTTTGATGCAGAGTCGTGCAGGAGCAGCAATAGACCGAGTCCCCTGAGCAGTTCGCTGCCCTGATTGTGTTATAGAATAGATGCTTGTTTTCCATTATATATATCATGCTTCCCCAATACAACGGTGATGTTCGTCTGATACGGGTTCAACGTACACGTTTCTCTGACAACCGCCTCATGGTCCAATCCAATTGGCTATATTCTCCCATTCATAGGGATTGCGACCATATGGGATCGTTACATCCCGCACAGTCGCCAAATCGAGTCCCATACCCGAGTGCGCAGTCATCTGACCTTCGTGATTCTGGGGACGAAGAATGGTTACCGCTTGATCGGTAGGCGAGTCGAAGGCACCGGTAAGGCCGAACCCGAACCAGTTGGAGTCACTCGGCACTACTGGTTTTGCAGCCTTAGCTTTGGTGTTCAAAGCTTTAACCAAGGTGACGTTGGGTCCTTCCTGTGCGATATCCAATCCAGCCGTCCCCACGCCTTCTGCTTTCTGCGTCAGTGCAGCTGTGATATACCGCACACCTGCCCAATAGAATTCCAAGTTCTTCAAAAGCGACCTCATCCTTTCATAGTTCTGCATCGCAGATGACTTTAGCAACGCAAGTGCCGGTTTCGATTTGCCGGTAGAATCCTCTGTCGACATGTGAACGTAGAGGAGGGTTTCCTTGACTGCAGCAATGTCAGTTTCCGTAATGAGCGTACTGTCACCGATACGATACCTAAGCAACTTACCAAACAGTCTGCCAGCCGTAAAGAACGGATAGTTCACAAACGGCTGAGTTATGGCTTTTGGGTCGACAAGTTCTGCAAACGCTGCAATATCGCTTATGGTTTTGGCAGAGCTGAGAGCGATATCACGGCCTTCCTCATGAACGACAGCCTGACTGTCATTGACGATACTAGGCGCGTAAAGCAATATGACCAATCTATAAAGTCAAACAGGTCAATTGTATATCTCAGCGGGTATTTTGACTTGCGTCGCCTACGTGTGGAACCACATCTGTATATGGACAAGACGTCAGCCCGGAATAAACATCTTTGGGGCACAGCAGCTACTCACATGCATAAATATGAAGCCAGTGCTCTTGCCGACCGAGACATATGGCTGCAAGTTTTGAATCGAAAACTGCAATTCCTTTGGCATCAAGGAACCGATATCAATAAGTTCCTGTTGAAGCGCTCCAAGTTCATCCGATCGAGCTGGCTCTCCAAGCGTGTTGATGGAGTGGACAATTTTGCGCGCCAGAGTCATCAAACGGACCAGGAAGGGGAATGGGTCGTGCAGGGTCGTGCCCGCGAGCAGTGGAAATGCAGGGACTGGAGGAAGGACGTCTTTGAAGCTACCTTGTCGACCAGCTGAAATAGGGACGTACAGGTTAGACGATGTTGGCGTGATACACAGACCATATCAGACTCACTGCCGATAACTAGAATACTATCCATCAAGTGTAGGCAGTAGAAAAGCTTGAGGCGCATCCAGTCCTCTTCCGAATCCAACTGAGGTGGTGGCCAGTCTAAGCCTAAATGAACAGTGTTTAGAAACGGACAGTTGCCAGCAGATAGTTGGTACTTACCGCAATCAACGGACATGCGTTGTGCCATGCCGGAGTACCTAAAAGCACCCAAACTCAGGGTCGCAAACAAGCATTTCGCAATTCCGCTTACATCCACAACCCCTAACGACAGTAAACGATAAGCCGTCGAATTCAGCGACTCAGTCTCTGTGTGACGTACGGTATCTCTATCGCATGCAAATTCGTTCCAGCTCAATATCATCAATGCCGCGCAGACGTCTAGATCCGCCACCGCCAACACTTTCAACGCTTGACGCTTCGCCTTTTGAGCGAAGAGATCACCCGAATATGCCGTAGCACGAACCGTATAATCGTGAGTTGAGGATGACGAAGCCTGTATTTCGAGACCATCGGGTATCTGGGATGCGTATTTGTCGCAATATCGAGCGGAGATGGCGCAGATGGAGTTGAGGAGGATGGGCGAAGCTTGTTCATTCCTGATCTTCTCCAGCAAATTGGGCACGGAGATGAAGCAGAAATAGTATCCGAAATGTTGTTCAAATATCGGTAATAAGTCCTGCAGTGTTGTTGCGTTCTGTGGCAGCAGAAGATCAGCACGTTACAGACCACGAGCACCTTTCAGCAGGACGTACAGGCACCTCCCCGGTCGCGTCAAACCAGTCGTGGTGATCCATCGAGGGTTCAAGAGAGAGCGAGGCATGCGTAGGCGAAGGTGGAGCCGAAACTTCACAAGTTACTCTGCGAAAGCCAGGAGCTATGGCTGTTCGTCCACTAAAAGGCGATGTCAAACAACGACGTCAGGGTGGAATAACGGCAGTGTTTCTGTAACATACAAGTATCTGTACACAACGCCAGCGAATCTTAGTCCTATGGCCTTGAATGGAAAAACGGCAAAGCTCACCTGAAGTAAGGGATCTTGAATTTTCCAGCTCGTTTGCTAGAACCGTTTGACATTTGAGGCGAGATGATGTCTTGCGCGGCTGTCTGATTTGGAGATTGCTCTGTCGAAAGCTGTCGCTGTACCTGAGCTTGTTCTGGGAGCATTCTCGGATAAGTAGATTGTCCTGGAGGTACCATCTGTGGCCTCAGTCCTGATTGCAGTGCAGATGGTCGCCCGCCGGGCATGAACACCTGCGTCAGAAACAGCTGTGTCCATTCGTCCAGCCCTGTCTGATTCGGTAGTCCGTCGGTCATTGGATATGGCTGTTGAGCTGCATTGCCATAGTTGTTGCTATAAGACCCCGAATTGGTTCTTCCCAAGCTTGGAGCGTTGAGACGAGGGGCCAGATTATTACTTTCGTTTGGAGATTGCGAAAGACTCGTACGTGGCTGGAGCTCCCGGTTCCATTCATTCGGATTGAAGCGGTAGGCAGAGTTTTCACGATTATCATGCGGCCTAGGACCTAAAGTTGGCGCGTTCAGCCTTGGGCTTTCCAGCTGTTTGAGCGGATCGAATCCTTGATAGTACAACTCCGTGGCCAGCATTTGATCGACAGGTATAGGGAGCTCTTGCGGATGTGGATTCTGAGGTTTGGCCAAAGTCGAGTTACTGGTATTGGATGGCCGTGTCGGGCCAGACGACGGCTCGCCTGGCGGGATTGCATAAAACTCAGCAGTATACTCGCAGTTGCTGCTGGTCCGAACACATCTCTGGCACCGAGGTCGTTCCCCATCGCACCTTCGCTTCTTTTGTCGGCATGCTAGACAGGCCAAGATTGTCCTGGGCCGTTTGTTCGGTTTTGAGGACTCTGTTTCGTCGGTCGGAGGCTTGCAAGGGCGTTTGGACGCCTCATCCTCGGTCATCTTCGAAGTCGATTCCTCCTTGGTGGTACTGCCGCTTCACGTCATACCTATGGTCGTAACTGTCCGTTTTCCCATCACCCGTTGTCGATTGTCGTTCGTTGATGCCAACGTCATACCATATACCTCTAGTATATTGTTACAAACCAGGGAGTAAGTAAATTGCCAGGCCTGAGGAGCGGGTTTGCAGACACGGAAGCAGAAGTTTGAGTCGCGGGGCCTCATTCACGTGTCTGCTTCATGCGACTCCGGCCTGTACATCGTTCTTGCTTCGGAAATCATTTGAGGGAAACCATCTACAACTTTATAATAAACGTAAATTCATATATAATCAATTCAAGATGTCGCTGATGTCGGAGTGTTACCAGGTGGTGTCGCCGGTAAGAGTAAGGCCATTCGCGCCAATTTCATAGTTCCTCGAAACCTTCTTCTTCTTCGTGGTTGCGGAATCTCTGCCACGCTGGTACTGAAGGCTCGTCTTCTTCATCGCGATATGTCGTGGGCGGCGGCAGAGGAGCGTCATCGTGCTCCTCCACAATCTCGGGCGAATCCTCTTTCTCTGGTTCGTCTTCCTTTTCCGCTTCATCCTCCTTGTCCGAGCCTGGCAAGAACCGAGGTTAGTAAAACGCAGTGATCCCATACTGAGTCATGACTTACCGTATGCATGGTTGTCAGTGGTAGCTTTACGGCCGTTCTGTTGTGACGACGGCGCCACACTGGACAATCGTTGCAGCTTGCTCGTATCGAATTCTTCGTCACTGTCTTCCTGCATGAGCTTGGCGAGTTGATCGTAGTTCATTTTTCGACTAAACTTTTTGTGAGCCGCCAGATTGTGAACGGCTTCCATTCCTGTAGACGCCGGACCGAGCTTGTTGTTCCTCTTCCTCTTGGACTGCAACGATGAAAGCTTAGCAACATTCCCGCACTCGCTGCTACATGATACCTTACCTTGGGTGGCGCTGACGGGTCTACTTCACCGGCTTGTTTGGCTTGCTTGGCTGTACGCTCAATCAGTTATGTTGGCCTGGAGACGTCGCACTGATCGGGCTTACAATACAGCTTGACCAAATATTCCCTGTTCATCTTGTTCCATATCATCGTCTTGACCTTGACCGCGTGCTCGTCCAGAAGATAACTGTCGAGTTCGCCATCATCCAGGCCCGTAAGATCCTCGTCTGGACTATCGAGTTTACGTTTGAGCTGTGTCATCCTCCGCTGTTCATGTTCGTCCAGTGTTTGCCCCAACTCGGCCGGCCGTCCCTCCCGCATGTAGGCTTCTATTTCTCCCGTGACTGCTTGATCGACGACCGGATCATCGAGGTCTTGTTCGAGGACGACACCAGGGTCTTCCTTCTCCAACTCATCTTCCTTGTCATCTTCCACGCTGCGTAGTTGTGTATCGAGCCCTCGGTCGTCATCTTCGATTCGCTTCAAGATGTTGTCTTCTGACGGAGCTCGCGCCGGCAGTGAATCCTCTTCGTCTGCCTCGTCTTCCGCGTCCAAAGCTGCTCTTTCCTTGTCCAGCCTCTCGATCTCTTCTCGGATGTTCCGCAAAGCGGTATTCTTTCCGTTTGATTTTGGTCGTGTCGGAGTTGGCGAGTCGTGCAAGCGGCGAAGAGCGGTTTGTTGGAGATCTGGAGTCGCACGTGCTGTGGACCCGGCCCTGGATGACCGCGTAGGCGTTCCCATCTCACTTTCTCCGTCGCTTTCCCGGATTCCAGCCTCCATTCGTAGCCGCTTTGCCCGTTCCTTTTCTTCCTTGATCTGCTCTCTCCGCTTGTTCCTCCGTAATTTCGCAGCCTTGACATCCTCGTCCGCATCTTCGTCTACCGTGCTCTCGTCCGAATCTGCACCCCTTGCTCTTCTCGCAGCTCGCTTGGTCTCGTCAGCTTCCTTTCTCTGATTCTTGATCATCGCTGGAGGTTTCTCCGTATCGGCCAGCCAGACTTGTCGAAACTGCTCGACCGTGAGTTGACCACTCGCAGTCGCGCCGAATTCTGCTAGACGTTTCCGGAGGGTGACGTCGGCGATTTTGACGACTTGAACGACTTCTGCAACTGATCGCCGGTAGTTGTTCATTCGGGCCGCAAGGATGAGACAGGCTCCGCAGATCCCGGATGGACGTCGACCAGTTTGCATCCAGTCTCGTTCGAATCGCGCAACAAGTCGAGTCGCATCCATGGCTACACGTTTTGTGTCTTCTCCAAACTCGAGGAGGCCGGCAAACCTTGCAATGTATATAGAAGGGTCGATGAGGGGGATATCCTTCAGATTCAGCTTGCGAACGAGCTTGAGATACGTGCTGCCCAGTTCAAAGACGTTGACCTACGAAAAACAGATCAGCCCCGCAAAACAGACTCGTCAGGCCATGCTACGTACATGCAGCTTGTCACTAAAGTCGATCAACATCACGTCATTCTTTACCTTTCTGCATGCGATATACAGGCATGCCGCTATCACGTATTGCTGTTTCCTCCCTTTCGTAAATTCGTATGTGACGGCGAGATTAAACCATCGGGATGCGGCGTCGGCGATACTTTGACCCAGATTCATGAGGTGTGCAAGAGCATTGCAAGCTTTTCTACCTGTGGACATAATCGGGCGAGGGTTAGCGAATCGATCTGTTTCGTTACCGTTGGCACTTGCCATTTGCCAACGTCTGTTCACGACTTTCTGTGCCACCTTGTCTTCTTCCAGGACCAGCAAATCGCGCACCAGCTATCCCGGATCCGTATGAGTTCAGTGGTCGAGCATAATCCGGGCATCCTCCCACTCACTAGCGTTATCAGCAACAAACGAACCCTGAACAAAGGCTGCACCACCGCCTCCTTCACCGAATTCGATCTCTGCTGATAGAACCGTATCACTAACGATATTGCCACATGTCATACAACTGGGGACGGGCAGATTAGCATGAATGCACGGCAGAGGTAACGCAGGGGACCAAAGAACATACACGATGTGACCGGCGGTGGTATCCGTAAACAACTGATTGCCATAGCATTGCTGGCACACCTCTCCTTTCTACGTGAGGAACAGCCAAATCAGACTTGGTAAATGAAAGACTCTGGAGCATTACTCACAGCCGACATCTCTTCAGATTATCCAATGCTGAAGACCGCGGCGAGTATCCCAGACGTCCTGATTGATGATGCCGATTTCGCGCTCGGAGCGACCGGGAAGGACGACCCCACTTGAAAACTTTCGCGCCCGGCAAACCGGAAGATGGGGCGCTGATGTTCAGGCTGTAGACTTGAGGTCTTTTGCAAGAAACAGTCGTGCTGGAATGTCAAGAAGATGGCTATACTCTGTCGCCCTTGCTTCATAGCAGAAGATTGACAAGTTTTCGTGTTAGCGAAGGGCATGATGCACACAAAGCTGAGACCGCCGCACACAAAGCGGAATCAAGGCGTCTCGATTGCCGGGCAGCTTGGACTAGTATTGGTGTCGATCAGCTGTCCATCAAGTATCGTGTCTATATAATGCAGTGGCTCTATACAAATGCTCTAATTCTATTACAACCTTCTATCCATCTATGGGCGTCACCGTCATTACCGCCCGTCATCCGATACAGTCTATACCTTTGCCATCAGTCTCTTCGACTGCATATACCGCGCACACAACGCACAACATGCTCCTATCATGATGACACTTCCGTTCAATGCAATGGCGTACGGGAACCTCGCCATTTGCGATGCTGCAGAACCAGATGTGCCGAGGATGTAGCCGGAAATTGGTGGGCCGATCAGGACGGCCAGCGCTTGGAAACCTGGAACAGATCACAAGTGGTAAGCACATGGAGAGATGATGTGGCAATCAAACGTACCAAATTGCTGTCCAATCAGAGTTCCGCTCACCCCCAGGTGTTCCAAGTCTTTGGTTGCTTGCACGACGCAGACGCTCTGCAGAGCGACATTCCCTCCTGTCATGGCGCCGTACATGACCGCAACGACGAAGAGTCCTGTCAAAGAGTTGACGCCGAACCATGCGAAGAGGACAACTGAGGATCCGAATGTCGTGAAGAACAGGACATTGTATCGTCCAACTCGATCGGCAACGACTGACGGCGGAGTCGAATAATCAGCAACTAGGACGCCACAAATCCGTCGAGCCGGTACTCACAACCACTTCCAACCCTTCCGATCGCACTGGCCGCATTACATGCAATCAACACGTACGGCGCCTCCTTGACCCAGCCCTTCTGGATAGCAAACGTTCCACAAAAGTACAGAAAGAAGAAGAATCCAAAGGAGAAGCAAAACGAGGAGAGCGAAGTGAGGAGGTAGACCGGATGTGTGGCGAACGCGCGCCAGTAAAAGGTGTGTTTCTTGGCCGCCGATGACTTTTTGAGCTGGGCTGCGGCTCGCGGTCGAAGACGCAGCAGAACAGTCGCGAGCGATAATAGGAAGAATTGGCATAGTGCAATTATACGCACAGTCCAGCCCCAACCGACTGTGTTGAGGATCAACGTGAGCATGGACGGAAAGTCGGAACGGATGTGTACCACTCACGTTGCTGTGGCACGTTTGCGATGATTAGAGGCCAGACGATGGATCCAGCAGATGCTCCAGACACTGTGGACGAGAAAGGAATCAGAATCTATGGCACGCTTCTGCCCGCCGGCCGCACTCACTAACAACACCGCTCGCCATCGACCGCCGTGATTTGAACCAGCTGAAAGGACAGCGTTGGAATTAGCCTCTCAGCGAATCCGGAATCAAGTCCTGCAGGCGCACTCATTGGCAGATGTCATGGGACAGACAAACCTGACAGATGGCATAGCGACGATCAGATTACGGATTCGACTTCGCTGGATGGCTGATCAATCTACTCACATCAACGCGATACCCGACGAGATAAAGATCGATTGACACAGGAAGAAGTGCCATAGTTCGGTACACTATAGTCGCGGTCAAGACAGGCTCAGTCAATAATTCGCAGCTTGCAACAGCGGTACTCACCCAACTCAGGGCAAGGAAGCCAATCGCCATAATGGACGTTCCGACCATCATCACCTTGCGTGGACCAAGTCGGTCCATCACCGTCCCTCCGATAGTAGCGCCGGCAAACGTGATACAGGAAGAAACAGATCCTATCCAAGCGGTCACGGAGCTTTCAAATTGCAGCAGTGTCAGGGATCGCTTGAATGCAGTCGAAAGAGGTGCGTGGCTTACAGAGGGTATTGCGAGAGCAGATTGTTGTGATAGTAGGTATTGAATGCTCCATAACCAGCAATCATCTATCAAGGGAGACCATCAGCTTGGGCCTTGCCGGTCATCTAGCGTTGCTACCTACGCCGAAGCCGCAGAAGGTTGTGAGGAAACCGCCTAACAGGACCAACCAAGCCTGCGGGGTAGCTATGTCAATGACAGGTCTTCAAACTCAAATATCACTATCTTACCTGCAGTCCGCCATCCGGGAACACATCCTCACTCTCGTCCTCCAGTTGCGCTTCAACTTTCGTCAACTGCTTTTCAAGAAGGACAGGGACCAGATTGGCATCTATTATCTTAATGCCCGCGATACCTTCCGAATGGGAGTTCCGCTTCGAGCCTGAGTAGAATTCGCTTCAACAATCGCCCGTCCTTCAAGTAGACGGATTGAGAGGTAGGCTTACCTCCGTATAATGTCGCCTCGTCACCCCAAGGGATTTCATGAAGCGTCTCTGTCGGCGAATCGGTCGCGGACTTGAGAGAAGATGACGAGGACGATTTGCTGAACATTCTGAACAGGATGCTGCAGCTTTTGGGGTGTATAGTCAAATATACAGGGCACTGTACAACGGTGACTTGAGCTTCTGTCTTCAGAAGGTTCTCTCCTTCCTACGATATCTCAGTTCTACTCGTTATACTTATGTCAATTAGGGAAAAGGCTTGAACATCACTGCTTGTAACCAGCATGGTAGAAGGTTCAAACACAGGCAAAGGTCAATATTTTCGCGAACCAAGCTCACGGCGCTCACGGCTTTATCGCTGTTGTCGATTATGACGGTTTCGTCGGCCTTCGGACGTCGCGGCTCGCGGCGTGACCGTACTCTCCCACGCGTCCCGCGCGTCATCGTCACCGCATTAACGCGCGGCGACCGGCATCGTTGAAGATAGTCGCAAAGCTTTAATCGCGTCATCGCTCAGTCAATAATGTGAGCATTTGAGCGTCCTCTACAATGACACCTCGTAGGGCAGTCCCGGCGGTCGAAGATAGAGCCGTCTCCATTCCTGGTATGCTGTCCGACGACCGGCATGCTCATGGTTCCAGTTGGAGAACCGAAACAATGGATGAAACAGCTGATGAAACCGAGTTACTCCTTTCCGATGTGCACCGTGTCTCTGACTCCCTGCATTCTCCCTGCAAAACTTGGCAAGTAAAGGAAGTCATGAAAGGTAACAAGCGGCTGAAGCGAGGAGCTGCTCGTCTGATGCTCCTTGGAGGTGGTGAGGAGATCAAGAGATGGTCCCCTCACTTATAACTATATATGCCAAAAGGGGCGGAGAGACCACAGCGGGGCATTGACCCTTTCTCTGCAACCATACTCTCTTGCGCTAGTTACCTTCATTAATCCCATTACCTCGAGTCTCGACATTCAGTGATTTTCACCTTCGCCTTGTCGTTCACCGTTCCAACACAGGACGTAAAGCTCACATCCATCATACACCGATTTCCATTCACTTTCAAATTATGGCACCCATTCAACTTGATTCAAAAGATATGGCCTCCAATGGCTTGACCGCCTCTTCTTCCGTCACCTCCTACGGACACCTCTCGACATCCCTCGTCCGCAGGGCTACTGCAGGCCTTGCAGAAGTCTACAAGCGAGGGACAGAGGAAGCGAACGACTCTGAATCCTCTGGGATGAGTGATACTACCAAAGCAACGATCGGGTACAGTGCCGGGGCTGTAGCGGTAATACTCCTCGTTATTTTGGGATGGATGTATCACAAGAAGGTTGAGCATGCCCGAAGGCTCAAGACGACGGAATCACGGCAAAAGCGTGAACAGGCAGCTATGAAAAAAAGGCCAAAATAATAAGGGGTAACGCACAAGCGACGCCTCCGAAGAAGTGTAGAGGAGGGCGAACAAGCTGGCTACGCCGAAGTCATGGGATAAGGTGCAGGCAGTGCCACGTCGTGGACGCGACGCTTCGGGCCGCCTGAAGCTCTGTCATTGTCCCTTCTGTCCATGATCCTCTTCGTTGTTTAATCAATACCATCTGCTACCGTATGGTAGAAGCTGCGCAGTGTTGCCAATGCACCTGGGGACAGTGCTCCCGGTGTGAGTGAGGACAATGCCGATGATCAAGTTATCCCTGCTGGATGCACATCTTCAACCCAATATTAAATATACATCCGCAGTTTCTCCCGTTTCTCCGAGACACTGCGCGATCGCAGCTCGTCCTGTTCTCCTCTCTCAATATCCGTTCGTCAACTCTTCCTCCACCCAGCACTCCTGACAAGTCCACAGAGAATGCAACGGTCTGGCACGAGTAGATGAGGCGGAACTACGGAGGCACTGCCCAGCCAGGAATCTGGCCAGTCTTTGTCCTCTTCCTATCTGCCTTTGTCTGTCTAGTCGATGCCCAGACTGCCAACTCGACAACCGCGAACAGCTACAATGTCACATCTCTTCCTGCGCTGATCACATTGAACGGATCCGACACTTCCAGTTCAAGTACGACGACCTTGACGATACCCGGCTCGGAAGCCGGTACTACATATGTCACGCTCAACTTTTGCTCTTTGGCCTCGTCGGACGGCACCCATTCCCCATCAATATGGCTCACAAACTCGTCAGCTATCGCCGAATTGGGCATATCAGCAGTCTTGAACTATATCGAAAACTCCAAGAAGCCTGGCGCTTTATGGCAAAAGGACACGAGCACCGGCATGGTACAAGCCTCTCGATACAACCAGATGATCGCCGTGAATGAAAACGACGTACAGAAGATCCTAGATGGATCCAGTGATGGCTTGGAACAGCAGATGGGAAAGGATCGCACGGCGATAATTTGGCAGTTGTGTGCTTGGAACGGGTTTGGGAATTGGACGGGGATCGGGACGGATGGTGTTTGGCTGGAGGTGGATGCTTTACTCGACGGCATGGATATCGAGATTGGTGTTGATGGCGATGGTGAGTTTACACGTACTGCTGTGGATGTTACTGATGCCTTGGTCTTTACAGGTCCCATACATGTGGTATCGACGCTTTCCGCAATGCTGGGCGACACTACCGCAACCCAATCACTCATCCTCTCGCCGGTGATGGCGGACCTCGATATCACCCAACCAACATACCCAGACTACCGTATCTCCTCGCCGTATCCATCCAACGCCAGCATTCACAACGGCCTAATATCTATGCGGGTCGTCATCATTCCAACAAGCGAATCGCCAAATACGGAAACAGAAACGACCAAGAGTCTGGGAAACAGCATGTGTGCCGTTCTACGAGCTGAGAACAAGACGGGATCGTTGGCGCACAATGTGCCATCAGCGTCCGAATATGCGGAGAGGACATCGATCAGCCTGCAGCAGAGGCCTGAAGGATGGCGATGGGCGTTTGTGACGGGCACGTTGGTCGCGAATACCAACTATACCGCTTGGGTCGTCGACGGTGGTACGGGGACGTACGCAGATTTGCGGGATCGGGTCGAGATGTGGCAGCCGATCATGCTCAGGACGAAAGAAGGTGGGTAATCCTCGTTGATCGATAGTGTTCGTGGAGCTAGACACCGCAATTTCAGAATCCTTTCCGTGCCCGCTGGCACATTCCTTGGCACTATGCCCGTCGATAGCTTACGCGGCAGCCCTCGATCCTGACAACAGTTCCAACAACTCGACATACGCTGTCACAGACAGCCCTCTTGCAGTTTCCGAAACGCTCACATCCTCCTTGAACGCCTTCTCCTCCTCCCTCCTCGCTCAAGCATGCGGAAGAGACCTCTTCTCACCTGTTTGGACCTGTCAAGACTGCTTCGACGAATACCGAGAATGGCTCTGCCGGACGCTGATACCGCAATGCGCATCCGGGATCGGTAACCCCTCGACATCGACCACTCAAAAGACGATTCAACGGACTCCCGAGGCGCCATCTGCCGGCTACGTCTCTACGCCATCGTACACCTACACCCAGCTCTTACCTTGTCTTTCCAACTGCAGGAGGGTGGATCGGAAGTGTCCCGTCAATCTGCAATTCAGGTGTCCGCTGAGAGGCAAGACTGCAAACATGACTTATGCGTATGATGGCAAGGATGAGGAGGATAGGGGCAGGGGGGAGGGGGAGGAGAATGGAGGTATTGATGAATGGGGGAATAGATGGTGTAATGGTGGTCTTCCAGGATAGATGTGTATACGTCCTCGAGCGGATGCTCATAGATTTCCACACGGCGGTACAACGCTCTTCTGCAGAGATCAGGCTTGGCAAGCGGGGAGAAAGACGATGCACTGGCTCCGCGCGGCAGCCCTTCGATGAGGTCGAAGAGACGTTGATGACTTCTAGGACGCGTTAGCATTGGACTAGCTCAATGAACAACGACTTGGTCCATTCTTCCACACCCTATCGATCATACGCTAAATAAGCTTTCGGCAGCTCGCTTCTCAGAAGCGCCCAATCGGACGGTGTTCTTCCATCGTTGCTTCTCCTTGAAGGAGCGTCTCACAGTGTCTCCGCCTTGCTTTCGACAAGTTTTTCTCCGACCTTTTGGATCTTCAAGCGCTTGCTTAGCCTCTGCACATCTACGAACACATCCACCACCACCACATCGCCCGACTCCGTCGCCATCGATTCCGCTTTTCGAGCTCCTGTAATTCCTACCTTTCTAGTCGAGGCGATATTTACATGCAAGGCTCCTTAGCTCCTCAGCTCCGCGGCTCCTTTGACATGTCATCCTCAGGCGCGTTCCAGATGTGTTTCGTCGAACTGGGTGAGATGTTGATTCCCCATTTGTTACATAAGAACTGGACCAAGACGAAGGGAAGGCCGAGGGTATGGGTCTCGCAAGTCTAGTCACTACACTTTTTCGCAACGATCTTTCAGCACTTCTGTGACCCCGGTCGGTTGCTCCAAACGATAAACCTGCCAACTACTTCTCTTGAGAATACCCCGTTCGAAACTATCTCTCAGCAGTACCGATCCCTCTCCAGGACAACATGCCAGCAATGATGCCCTCCGAACAAGCGGCAAGCAGCGCCGCTGGCAATTCGATATTTGCATCTCACGCTGCAGTAAGTTCCTTCTGTGCCTTTAACATAAGTGCTTGAGACCGTTGAATGGAAAGTTGATCACCTCGCCCTGCACTTCACAGCTGGCATATAAGCGCTCCAATGATACCACAACTTCTTCCTCGACGGCTGCGAGCGACAGCTCATCGAATAATGGGGTCATTATTGGTGGAGCTGCCGTTGCGTTTTGCGTCATCGCCGTCGTCGCCGGTTTGTGGTGGAAGAAAAAGCACGGAGCGAAGAAGGCGAAAGCTGAAACAGCGGAAGACTAGGTGGCGAAGTGAGCGACAGGAGACGGGTGGAGGGAGATACAGGGTGCATATACCTTGTCAAATAAGCACTGACGTGCAACTTCACATAATGTCCGCTTGTGGCTTGCGTCTCAAGCCGCCGAATGTACACACGGTGTTACTAGAGTTTTTTCGAAAAATCCAATTGAGATCAACGTTCAGTTGCCCTGTCATTCTAGCCCCGCGTGACGCTAGCGAATAAGACACAATGAAGACGAGGAGGGGTCCGCTCACTGAAATGATGACTGGTATAGCTTTTCTGTTGAACAACTTCAAGCCAATGAATCTGGCTTGTTGCACGTTGCGCCGTCCGTCAACTTCGTGTTTCAGTCAACAGCTGTGCCGGGAAACCTCTGTGCCCATCAAAATCGACATGAAGGACAACAGTCGCACGTGAAAGGATACCTGAAACTCACCCTGGCAAGTTGAAGGGCGATCCTTTCAAGAAGTCTCCGCAAATCAGGAGGATTGTCACTGGACCAAGATCATAAGGAGGCGGTCTTGGAATGTGTGATGGTCAGCGCAAGGCGTTCGTGGCAAGATAATAAATACCACAAGAGACGGGTTCGCAGATTCCTGGGGGCATGCTTCTTCGGTCAATTGGCGGTCTTCAACTACTCATATCATCATATATCAACCTTTCCCGTCTTGACCGATAACGCTTGCCTCTTTGGGCACACATACACAAGGACATATAATGTCGACATCATCGACTCTTCTAGCAAGTCTAGCAGGCCACCCGGGCAAAGCCTCGGTGGCGTTGCCGGTGAGCGGAGGGAAGACGCATTCGATGAGATCAGACTTCTGACGATATCAATCTCCATTGCAGCATCTACACAACCGCGCGGAGCAGGCGTTAGACAGCTCAGAAAGCAACTCGTCGCATGAGAAATTGATCTATGGATTTCTCTATGGCGCGCTCGGATTAGTCGTGGCCGCAGGCCTATTCGAAGTTTGGAAACGCTACAGAACCGTCAAGCCTGACACCCACGCGGAAGCTGGCAAATCGACTTGAAGAGGAAGCGTCAGGTGAGGAGGGCGGCAGGGGGTGGTCTGTGCATCGAGAATTTCAAGTCGAACAATCCGCGTTATTGTAGGAAGGAGCATATCATTCAGAATGTCCAACACTTGATCACCTGATTTGCGGTGGTGATTGTTTTTTAAGTCGCGCTTATGGCGATGCTTTCAGGCGCCCAGGCGCAGGGTTGCGTGGAAAGGAGGCGTGATCGCGGTATTCATCTTCCATCAATCCAATCATCATCATATTCAGACATCTCGCAAACTCCCACTACCAGGTGTGAGATATACCTCGGACAGACCTAAAGCTCCGATCTGTGTTGGCCGTCTTGACAACTCCCGGACAGGAAACGCCGAAATCCGTTGGACCTTCTTCTTCCTGACTCCGACATACCTCTGACCGCTCATCGCCTGCGCCACCCTCCTCCGACGATCAGTTGTGCGAATCACCCTTCCTCACTTTCGTCGACCTTGTCCCTGTCGACCACGGTTGGTCCCTCGCGTGCGGATCGTCGTGCGTCTCTTCCCTCAATTTTCTCACACATACCCACCAATATGGAACCCGACAATCCCGAAGCGGAGGAGAATGCTACTGCTCCCAGGGCGGATTTGCAACCTGAAGACGACGGTGGCCATAACGGATATGCAATCATGGGACTATTCGGGAACTCTACATTCGACCCAGGAGAGGCGATATACCTGCCTCCAAGGGGACCTCTCGCGAACGGGTATGTGCAACATGATACTTTTCCGGAAGCAGTAGCAAAGCCATTGCACGGGGCAATTAGGATCTTCAGCCAACCTCAGGGAGCGAATCCGACTGAGAATCTGCAAGGGGACGACTTTTTACAACTGGAACCCGAATCCAAGGGAAACATTATTGCAGCCGGCCCATGTGGATCATCCATCACATATCATCGACTCTCAATTTTGACTTGCTCCCCAGATGTCGAAAGCAGCATCATCTCGCTCTACACTGCAGGAAGAAATATCCACACACTACTCTGGCATCATCCCGTCGTATGCAAGCTACTTTCTTGGCCTGATGACAAGTATTGTGAATGTGAATATTGCCTAGAACTGAATGGAGAAAGAATGGCAATGGAATTGCCGACGCTCTTGCGATTTCCACCGGATCATGTCCCAGACTTTGAAGCTATTCGTTCGTATTATGCAGAGGCGGCTGCCTTGAATGCGTTGTCTGGATTGGCGGGAATGCAACAGATCATCGGGTACGAAGTGAGTTTGGCGTTTCGACTTGCGAGAATCGTCAGTAAGTGTCAGATCTGCTTTTGTATTTTTGAGACATTCCACTCATTATCTTTCTGATAGCCCGCTTGGAACACGCGCAGCCACTGCCTGCTGCGATGCAGAGACTTCCCTATTGGTACCGTTATCAGCCTGGTGAGTAAACTGGCGCGGCATCTCTTTCGGATGATAGCTGAGTCCTACTCTACCGCTAGAGTTTCCCCTTGTCATCTTTGCGGTCACTATGCACGCACTTGCCAAAATGCATTCCCGAGGAATACTGTACAACGACTTCACTCAACGAAACTTGCTTTTCGACGAGAACCTGAATCCTCTGTTCACCGGGTTTGGCATGGCAAACCCGTTCGTGGTGGACCCGGAGAGTGGTGTCGAGTTGCCGGCCAATCACCATGCCAGGTCAGCGATGAACGTATTCGTAATGCCGCGTCACTTGGGTCCTCGAGGTGAAGATGGTTCATATGTGCGCTACACGTCAACCGACCAGGATGTTTATGCTGTCACAGCCGTCTTGTTCAAATCGATCTTCTGTCCCCACCTCGTCGTGCATGGAGTTGCCTCTTTCCCCTGGGAGCAGATTCTCCTACAGGACGTCATGAACATTCATCCTCCACCGATGCAAAGCGTTCTTTCCCTTTACCAGCGATTTCTGAAGCATGAATGCAGGTCGATACCAATGGCCGAGACAGCATTTCAAAGTGCCCGTGCTTGTGCGGCAGAGCTTTTGTCTCCGGAGAAATACGCAGCTCTCAACGAAGTGTTGCACGGAAGCAGCCGACGATATCCATGGTTTGGAATCTGATGGACCACTCGTGGCGGACCCACTGCAAAGACACTGCTTCTCCAAGAGAGAGCTGATATCGAGCTGGAATTCTAGTGGTGATCAGCAAACGGCGAGTCATGCTCAGCGAAGCGATACAGTCGGCGGCTGCAGCGTGCAATCTTTTTTGTTCTTGCGTTCGCGCCACGTATATCATCAGTAATATACTCTCACCGAACCAACTCAAACCGTTGTACACCCTTGCTATACGACATTTTATATATTGACTCGTCGTCCGCATCATGATACTGCTCTAGATCTGATCTCATACTTGCAAACAACTAAGCATTATGATCATTTGATACAAGAAAATTTGCGCTCGAGAGTCGACATACCGACATAGACCCTGGCGCTCTGGTGGTCTGAGGCGACGCTACAGAGCAGCGACGCATGCATGTTGATCGAGCATCTCACTCAATCCGTCTCGATGAAACATAAGTGATCCGCCATCCCGGGCCATAGCTATCCTCTCACCAGCGACATCCTCCGGCGTCACTCTCAAGTCACAACATCGCTTGTCGTCCTTCGATTCCCCTGCTTCGCCATATACGTTACAAACCTCGAAAACCTTCACTTTCGTCGCGTGTCCCCGGTAACGCTTCCCTGCAGGAGACGACCCTCGATCAGCAGCGCTCTGGGAGAACAATCCTGCACGAAAGAAACGGTTAGCGTAGACACACGAGCGAACGAGTCTGCCTTTTACGCTTCTATATTTCTATTTTCTTGAATATGGCAGATACCACTTTCAACCCCGCAAACTATCGGTCGTGATGCTTCCGAGCCTTTCCTTGATGCTAGTGCGACTTCAACCACGCGGCCTCCGCAGCCTACAATCACTTGACACTTCACCTTTTCTGCTGTAGATAGTTCTCGTCATTCGAGCATGAATGTGCTATGCTAATGTCGATGCTTTACAAGTTACTACCAAAGCCGTTCCCCGGCATTCTATACAGACTCGTTGATCAATCTAAGCGCTTCCGCCTGTGCCGACTTCTCCAAAGACTCCAATAACTCATCCATATCTTCGCCCATTGGCTTCACCGGCGAAATGTCCTTTACCGAAATTGTTCCAAAATCGACGGGTGATGTTTCTGGACTCGACGACCACAGCGCAGCGGCATGTTCGACTTCATCGAAATCGTCGTTGATGATTGGAGGCGAAGAGGGCGGGAGTGCTGAAAAGTCGAACGGTTGACCGGCAGGTGAAGAGTTTGCTGCGCTTTGTGCCTCTGATGGGATATCCTCTTCAAATGGATCTAGGTCGAGCGTAAAGTCCGTTTCGTCTTGAAACATCGATTCATCCTGCTGATCATTCATTCCCATCGTTGCAAACTCGTCACTACCAAGATAACCTGCAAGGTCCTCTACTTTGACGATCGGCACCTCACGTTCCTGGCGTTGGCTCTCGGTCGTTGCAAAGCTTCCTACGCTTTCCGCCTGTTGACTAAACTTGAACAACCCAGCCAAATCGGGCGCGTCTCCCCATTCCATAGCCTCGTCCGCGGAATGAATCACGCTTCCGATCTCGGTCGGACTGGTTGCAGGAGAACGAGACCGAGTGTTGGCTCGGGATTCTCGGGAACCATCGTCGCTGAGAGGCATGTTACCGGCGAGTCCAAAACTTATCACCGTTTCTCCTAGGTAACGTTTGAGAACGGCTTCGGGGCTCTCTTTGTCATGTGCCAAAGGTGTCGGGGGGACTTCAGTTGGGGGCAGGTTGACGTTGACCGGACGGAGGGTGGATGCCGAATCCCTGTTCGGGAGAGGCTGGGAAGACTTGTTCGCGGCGCGGTCGTTCCCTGCATGGCGCGCTAAATCTGCTTCCATCGGCCCATCGCGGACATGGTGCAACGGATTCTCCTTGTTGCCGCGTGCAGGGTCCGGCATGTCGACTACATCCTTTTGCGTACCAGCAAGCTGTTCCTTTCGCGATTTGGCGTGATGATTCTTCCGATGATCGGCATGCAGCTGTGCTTCCTTCTCGGCCACGGCAGACAGGTTGCGTTTAAGGCTAGTCGTCGTTCCTGCTTGCGGGGGAGCCAGGTTTGACATGTCGTAATGGGACGCGACTGCCGGGGGCTTGGAGACTGATAGCCTCTGGCCAGACGAACCCGCTTCAACCTTGACGACAGTATCCTTCGCTGCAGGTATCGCGGCTGTTGTCGCACGACCATCTTTGGCAATCGACTCCTTGGATGCAGCCTTTGCTCTCCTCTTCTTCCATCTCGCGATATCCTTTTCCCACAACTCCTTGGGCCTCATTTTGCCTTTATTGTTCCAGTACAAACCGCAAGCTGAAGTGAACAAGTCAGCTCACCGAACGCAAGCACGCTCCGCAAGGACTTGAACATACCATTGCAGACCCTCTGACCACCCCTGCCCTTTGTCCTCCACGTATTCGACTCTGTAATCCCGCAATTCGAACAGATGGGCAAATTCCTCCCAAAGTGAGATTGAACCTCCGCCTCGCTCTTTGCCGCTTCCGTCGTCTTTCCCGAGACCGCAACACGCGCGCCCGCTTCGACTTTTGCGGTCGTCTGCCCAGGTCCGCGATTGACAGGCACAACATTGACCGTTGCCGAGGTAATCCCCGCGCCCCATCGCACCGGTCGACCATCTTCATCCAACACCACACTAACGACCTTGCGCTTCTTGCTCGACCCTGTCGCAATATTGAGGGTCTTGACCGTACCCGCACTCCTCGCCACCTTTGGCAACGCATCGATAGTAAACCCGCTCCCATTACCCTTAACCTTCACCGGACTGGTCGCCGTATGACCTAAAAGGAACCGCTCCACAAGCGCCGAAGGATTCTTCCGCGCCAATCTAACCACGTTATCCACATTCGCGACCTGTTCGAGCATTGTGCCCATTCCCAGCCGGGTGCGGGATCGCGTACGGGAAAAGATGTAGGAAGGCGATGTATCCTGTGAATCCGTGGCGCCGGTCGAGTCTGATCGGAGGTGGAGATGCCGACGTCGTCCGTTCATACCTTGGTTCCGATTACGAGATTGCGATTCAATGATTGCCATCTTGGATGATGTTGGACGGAACGGTCGGGATCCCGGTCCACTAGAACTAGGTACATCTTCACGTGAGATCGTACCAGACGTTTCCATTTCGCAAGACGTCGACGTCTCATCGAATGGCGTAGAAGCGAACGGCAACCAATCCAGCTCCGATTTGACACGAATACCAGAATATGTTTCCGTCGGAACATCTACGGAAACCGCTGACATGCTACCGGACTCGCTCACCAATCCAAGCGCATCGTACACTGCTCGTTCTCGCTCCGATTCCAGATACGCCCTCGGAGCGATACCTTCCGTCTTGATAGGCAAGGAAAGCACGAGTTCCACATCCAACATCGCAGCAACCCCACTCCCCGCCGCCAGCTGTGCGAGCGCTTCCACACCAGATGACGCGGAATCCTCGAATGAACAGTCTCCGAGCATGGACGAGTCGACGGGTACCAATCGGCCTGTAACTGTTGTTTTTCCGGTGCCTTTTTCGAGGAGGATGGAAGCGATTGTGGATCTCGGTTGGTAGATTTGTTCTTCTCGTCTTGTTTCCGTTGGTGGGAGGCGGTTGTGCGTCGGGAGGATGGGGAATCCGTGCGGGATGTACGGCGAGGAAGAAGGTCCGTACTGTCCGATGTTTATCAATTGATGTTCGTGTTTTCCTGGGAATCCAGCGTACGGATCCGGATGCCACGGCGACGAATGCGCTTGATCGGTCTCTATCTGTTGTGCAACGGACGACGAGCGAGATCGCGAGGATGAAAGACCTGGAGTGGAAGTGGGGTATGCGGAAACGGCAGGGACGGGAGGACGGGTTGATCGGGAGGTGGCGGGAGACTTGACGGTCGTCCGTGTGTAGATCTTGAGATCCGACGTTCTTTGTGATGGGATAATCTCGGGACTAAGGTAAAAGGCAGGTTTGGCAAAGTTCAATGGAGCAATCGTTCACGCGGAACTCACCTCGACAGACAAATCGCCTTTATCAGACTTTTCAAGCAGACACTGGCCACCCTCTCCGCCTCTTTTTCGACAGCGACACCATCCTCTTCCTTGACAACCTTTCGCCTATTTGATCGCCTGTTTGATCCGTCTTGCACATCATGTACAAAGACTGGCACCAGCCCTTGACACGTCGTTGTGTAGCTCGGTTCGAGCCTGGCAAGAGGTTGCGGCTGAGGACATGTATATCCCGTCGAGTAGTACCGCGGTTCGCTGTTGGATTCGGGAAGGGAAGGAATGGTGTACGTCACGCGGACTGCAGGGACGAAAGTGTCAGGCAAGCAAGACTCTGGGAAGGGTCGGACGTACCTGGTATATGGTGGATCTTGTTGGATTCGAGATGCATGGCGGTCATGTGAGAACCCAGAATCAGCAGCTTGCAGTACGGCGATAATGATGACTTCGTATCAACGCCATCCGTTGTTGTCGTCCTCCTCCTCCAACTAGAATGATGAATGATGCACTGAACGCGTTTCATCTACTCGCATCACTTTCCGACGCGCCGCCGTCATGTGAAACCCTTTCTCCCAATGTGCTGCACTTTCTCCCTAATTTGCGCCATCCACAAAGTAAACAAGCGGGACCAATCTGCCGCAATTCCGATTCGATGGCTGGTGGATCGTTAGTATCAATCGCTCTCCCGCTGAGACGTTAGAGTAACCGTATGTCGTCTTGTCTGCAGTTGACATTGGTAACATACCGTTCAACCATTTAATTCAAGCTGTTTCCACGCAGATATCTCGCAAACCTGCTGCTCGGAGCAAACGCTTCTTCGAAACTCGATTGCCCACGCCGTTCCCTTTGCCTGTTCAGTTCTCACCTCAAACCCTCCAACCTCGGCATCTCGTGTATTCCACAATGCCGCCCAGGAGGACAATAGGCAGGCCCAAGAAGGAAGATGGTGCTGTGGCTGGAGAAGCTGGACCGACAGTCCAAGAGCCGGTTTCCTCTTTCAGTGCGGACAACAAGGCAGACGTTGCATCCCAAAAGGAGGACACCGTAAACGGGGACACCAAGCGCAAAAGAGGACGCGCAAAGCCCGCCCCCAAAACATCAGACACGGAACCAGACCCAGACGCCGCACCCTCCAAACCCGCCAAAAAACAACGCGCCTCCAAATCCACAGCGAAACGCGATCCATTCGACCCCGATACATTGGCGACACATCCCGCCCGGATCGGAACCACCACCTCCGTCCCGATGACCCATATCATCGGCGCACACACGTCCACTTCAGGAGGTCCAGAGTTCGCGTTGCTGAATGCGAGTGAACTGGGAGCGAACGCGTTGGCCATGTTTCTGAAGAATCAGAGGCGGTGGGAGAGTAAAGGGTTCGAGGAGGCAAGTGTGGATTGTTGGAAGCGGATGATGAAGAGTCGGGAGGAAGGAGGTACGTAACGTTTTCCTTGAAGAGGGACATGCGACGATCTGATGGGAGACGGGATAGGTCTCGGATACCAGACGGATTATATCTTACCGCATGGGTCATACCTCATCAACCTCGGTCAACCGGACGAGTCAGTAGCATTGGGACAGGCTTATGGTTCCCGGCTGATACAGACTGTGCTGCAGAACCAAACGGGAGACATCGTATAAATGCTTTCTGGATGATCTGAAGCGATGTGAGCAGCTAGGAATCAAGCTATACAACTGGCAGTACGTGTCACCACAACAGCCGTTCCCATTCGGAGCTGACGCTGGATCGTGCTCGTTATCAGTCCGGGATCCACTGTTGGCGCATGTACGAAATCGGAAGCGTTGAAGAATGTTGCAGAGTCGATCAACAGGGCGCACAAGGAGACGGAAAGCGTCGTCTGTGTAATCGAGAACATGGTGCGTGTTGCTCTGGCCTTGTGCCTTTTTTTTTTATCTGACCGGTCTTGCGCTATCAAGGCTGGAGCAGGCAACGTTCTCGGTTCGACGTTTGAGGAATTGGCAGAGATTATTGACCAAGTCGATAACAAGGATCGAGTAGGAGTGTGCATCGATACGTGTATGTCCGACATACTGCTCGCCACCGATGCGACAGCTAATGCTTGGACGATGTACGACACAGGTCACACCTTTGCAGCTGGCTATGATCTACGAACAAAGGAGACGTACGAAAAGACGATGGATGATTTTGGGCGGATCGTAGGGTTCAAGTATCTAAAGGGAATGCACCTGAATGATAGCCAAGGCGGTGGACTGGCATGTCACAAAGACAGACATGAGAATATCGGGCTGTAAGTCAACTATATCGTCAATCCCCCCCGCTCCCTGCCTGGCTCATCCGCTTCCCGTTTCTGCTCCAGCGGCGAAATCGGTCTCGAATGCTTCCGCTTCATCGTCCGCGACTCCCGCCTCGCTTCAATCCCACTAATCCTCGAAACACCGACATTCGAAGAAACATCGGTATGGCGTCGAGAAATCGAGATCTTGTACGAACTGCAACACGTAGATGGGAGTGAAGAGGAAATTGCGGGCAAGTTGAAGGAGATGACCGAGGCTTGGAGGACCGAGTTGGCCGAGATGAGGCGGATTAGCGGAAAGGGTCCCAAGGAAAAGAAGGCGCCCGCCGCGAAGGGCAAGAAGGGCAAGAAGGCGGCCGACGAGGAGGAAGAGGTCGACGGGGATGCAGAGTCGGCCGTGAAAGGACGAAAAGCAAAGGCAAAGCCGAAGCCCAAGGCTGCTGCGAAACCGAAAGCTGTGGGTGAGAAGAGAGGAAAAGCGGTCGACGAGGAGTTGGAACATGGTGATGGGTCAGAGACCCGGAATTGACCGAGGAGGAAGGTTGAAGCCTGAAATAGAAGCTCGAAACTGTAGACGACATATGTAGAGGTGTCACGCTACGAATACATAATGCTCAAGCGAAGGAGTTGAATTTGTTTGACCTAGAGAGGACGTCCTGAGCGAAGGGTCGCCCGTCGTGTGTATATTACTGTTACTGATAAGGCCGGCCCCTTCCGGCCACGTGCAAAAGATGCACAACATGTAGAATCTTGTGCCATGGTCGCAGATGCGATCGAGCTCGCAAAGAAAAAGAATTGCTTCGTTTGCCCTTTCTGTGGACCTGGCGGAAATTCCTGGAGATGAAAGTGGTTTATAGTAATCGCAAGTGGGCTGAATCGTTCGAGGGATCATCTTGGGTCTGGCCGCCCGGCGTGGGATGCTGTCTCCCCAACCCCGGACAACCGCAATCGCTGAATCCGCACGCTGCAGAACGCCCCTCCCCGTCTCCCCCATGGAACTCCTCTTCCTGCAGGATCTCCCATGATGCAAATATACTGTCTACAACCGATTAACGCATGCTAATTCACAACCAGGCCATCTAATTTACACCGTTGTTCCAAGCTACACCTATCCTCCACCTGTCTTGTAAACCTCGAACCCCGAACCTCAGAATCTCAGACACGTCAACCGCTTGCCACTAACCGCTCCAATCCAGGCTCCTTCATCCCCATCCCTCCCCCACGCCAAGTTGTTGACTTCGCCGTTATTCGCGGTCCAAGCCATATGTGGCTGCTTCTTCACTGTCGGTTTCGCACCGGGAGTGGGAGTACCCGGAGAGCCAGGCTTCTCGCCTTGTTTGAGCGGTTTGTCGGCGGAACGTGGGGCGGTACTGGGTGATTGGTCGGACGCGTCGCGTCTGTTGGTTGATGCTAAGGGTGCGGGTGAGGAGTTGGCGGATAGTGTAGTAGCGGCCGGATAGGGAAGGGAAGAGGTGAGGTCGTATAGTAGAAGCTGAGAATCGTCACCTGTTCGTAGTGTTTTGGTCAACGTTTGAACCATGATCCGCGCGTCGATCCGACTTACCACAAGTAGCCACCCAACCTCCACCACCGTGACTTGCTCTACTCTCACACCCCCATCCAACGGCACTCAACCCCTTTTGATGTCCCACCAATTCAGCAACCGGCGCCCCAGGATTCCGCATGTCAAGAATAGACGCCGAAGTATCCCCAAACCCGAAAATGGCAAGATAATGCTGCTCCTTTTGGGAGAATGAGATCCGTGCGAGCGGCTTGTTGGGGATACTGGTTGTCGATGTTGTGGAATCCGTCGCTTGATGACGAGAGTGACTTGATGCTCCAGTTGCAGGCGGACTGGGGGATATCGCAGCGGCCGTTTCGTACAGAATGGTTGAATGCTCTAATGCTCGAAGATCAAACGCACGTAAACTTCCGTCGGCGCCAACACTGAGGAAGACATCCTTGCTCATTGGTAGGAAGCTGACGTCGTAGACCGATCGATCGTGCGCGATCAGCTGGGTGAGAGCGGTAGAAGTGGATATGTCCCAGATTGTACATGTGGTGTCTATCGATGAGGTGATGAGTGACGAGGGTGAGAATGAGTTCCAGGAAAACGAGGTGAGTGGTGGGAGTTTTGTGGCGGGAGATTTGGACTGAGTTGAGGGTATAATCAGAATAGTCCAAGCGGTGGGATTGGGTTGAACATACGTTTGAGAGTTTGCTCCGCTCCTTTAAACGCCAAGCAGGTTGGTTGTCATCGCTGCTATCAAGACTCTTCCTTGCCGCATCATCCCTCCATGGGTTCTGGTCCTTGGCATACTGCGCCGCATCAGACAGGCCGTTGTCGGCGCCTATTCTCCGCGATGAAGGAGGAGCATTCCAATCCTCTTGCAATTCCCATATCCTTAACAGATCTCCAGTCGTTGCGAGCAATTCGCTGTTCCCCCCTGCGCTGGAATCTGCCGATGATCCTTTTCCACGATGTGACGGAGTCGAAGTAAGGGGATTGACGGGTTCGAACCCGATTTTGGTTGGAGGATAGGGATGTGACGCGGTAGTGAGCACGCGAAAGTCGTCTTTTAGCGAGGGGGACGAGTTGGCCTGGATGATATGAATTTTGTTGGTTGCAGACGAAGAGATAAAGGACGTTAATGCCACCCGGGGCGTAGCGTGGTCTGGCGAGTGCGAGAAAGCGACGCCGTATAGGTTGACTGCAGGAGATCGATCAGCAACGAGGTCAAGCTGCGGAGAATGGACTCACATGGGGCATCGTAGTACAAGGTATCGGGCAGGGAACGACGCGGTGTGCGTTGTTCGGGGCTGAAGCGATAGTCCTCGTACATCGCGGGGAGTGAAGGGCGTTCCCCAGGATAAGAGACAGTCTATACCGGACAAAGGCTCTTGTTCTTTGAGAATGCTGATATCGCTAAGTACAGCGTCTCATTCAGCCAGTCGTTCGCGCATGACGTGTTTCAGCTGGTCCTGATCCATCCACTCATCTTGCTCCAGTTGCGCGTCTTGGCTGTAGAAAACTCATTTTCGCGAGTCTGCGTGCTCTGTGCAGTTCGCGGTGTCGCTTTGCGACTCGTGATTGGTATCATTCGATTCTCATATGTCAGGAGAGTATACGAGTTGTCCGGCGAGTCTTGTCCGTCGTCTTGACTTCGTCTTGACAAGACAAGAATGTGCGGTAGGGGGACTAACATCTCAACCGGCGGGCGCTCGGCATCGGGCGTCGTAGGGATTCGCAGCTACTAGGAGGGGTCTCGTACTCTCCGAGAGTGAGTCAACAGCAACGTTGCCCTTCACATATTTATGCTGACCGTCACACCTATGCGATTTGAAACAGACTTTCAGTTCCGCGATTCTCACCAGCATTCCGAATCCGTTCTATATCACATGCGAGCCATCCCATTAGCCATCGCCTCAGCCAAAACGAAGCATGATCAACAAGAAGAGGAACAACGACAGCATGTAGAAAGCATTCGAAACGACTGGAAGGCCCTTCGCAGCTTACACCCGGGAGTTCGCAAGCCGAGTAAATATAGACCGAAGCCGTTCTTCAAGAAAACGGAGGAAGCGATCACCGCGTCCTTCGAAGCTGAGAGGGGAAACCTCAGCCCAACAATGCTGCTGCCGTATTCTCACAAATTCATTGCCAGCACTTTCGATGTAATGCACAACCTTTTCTTAGGCAACGATAAAAACTTCTTCCAAATGGGGTTGGTGTAGGGCGTTTACAATGGGCCAAGTATCGCAGAGCCGGCGGCGGTAGCCAACACGGACAACCCTCCAGCCGTAGTGCTGGAGTCGCTTCCGGCCGGAACTGTCGTCCCGGACGCGGCTGAAAGTGACGCCCAGAACGACGATGGTCCCCTACGACCTGGAGAGCGTCACTCCGGCTATGAAGAGTCGGGTCATGGAGACGGTATTGCCGATCAGGAAGCCCGCGACGAATCGTCGCAAGTGAAGCAAATCACTCGGACACCGATTCATATGCGATCCCTGGAGGAGAGGCGTCGGTTACACTGGTCGGTAGTCAGGTCAATGCTCAAGCGCTTCAAGAGCAAGGGATATGTCAATTCACTCCCCGTGTCACTGGAAAACGCAAGGAGCTTAAGGAGGGTAACGGGAAGGCGAGGAAAAAGCGGAAGACGAAGCCCGCTGCCGAAGGAGACTCCGAGATCGATGGGCTGCTTAGACCATTTGATCTGGAGAAAATATCTCAGCTTATGGTTAAGGTCAGTGGACAAATCACATCTTTCGTCGCCGGAGAAAGAAGATCGGCTGACAAGCCTTCGCTCAGACCATCGTGCCGTCGAGAACGGACATGTACAAGGGATTGTGCCACTTTTCAAAGGCCTAGAACAGGATCGAAGACGGCAGCTGAATGGAATTCGTTCATGTAGCTACGCTCCTCTCGTCTTTCCCATACTTTGGTGGGTGAATGGAAACAATCTATCGGCCGCTTTGCGAGCAGGCAAGAATCCTTTGATGACCGATGAAGAACTGGATTGCATCATGCTCCTGACCCAGATCAACAACCTGGCCATCCGTCGGATGATCAGTAGCGTGCAGATAGGCAAACTTCGACGAGCGATCGCCGAATATATTCCTTTGGTGCTACGGCTTCACCCGGGTATCTCGAATACGAAGAATCTGCATCAAATGATGCACATACCTCAGGATATAGAGCTGCACGGCCCTGTTTACTGCCATTGGTCTTTCAAGATGGAGAGACTCAACAAAAAGCTCGGGAACGTCAACAATAACGGAAAACCTGGGGAAAGGGAACGGACCGCTTTGAGAGCTCAATACCTCAGCACCCAGATCGGTCTGCTACATGCACAACTGTAAGAGACCACAGTGGCGTTGTAATAAGTAGATAGATAGTATGTATACTATGATCAACTAATTACAGTACAGGTTCTTTAAGTGAGAACAGCCAGTGAATTATGCTATGCGACTGAGGTTATGTTGTAGTTGACAACAAGTAGC
>JANGFJ010000062.1:51481-98279 GCA_025758675.1 Naganishia antarctica
CGAACCTATCTGAGATTACTCGGTATGCTTGTAGGTAGTCAAGGCGCTTGCGGCGGGAGATAGGTGTGAAGCAAGCGTGATTCAATAAGAGCATGGAAGAGGGCTAAATGTTACAACTGATTTGGCTCGCTATATATAGCAGTCAGGCCACTATGGAGGTGGCGACTTCTCCTAGGGGCTCCTTGGGGAGTCGGAGCATCCACACAGATGCACACACGTTCGGTGACCTTCTTGTGCGTACTTGTGCGCATCTTTACCATTCTTAGCATCACTGTGCACAGATAGACACAAGTTTCGGGACAAGTTGCTATTGTTGGCAGATTATTGCACAGAGTGACACAACATCGGAGACAAGTGACACAGATTGACACAAAAGGCTCTTGTGTGCATTGGTGCGACTATATCCCATAAATAGCATTGTTGTTCACAACTACACGTCGAGACGATTATCGTACGTCGGTAACTGGAGACGAAGGCAGGAAACTTCCAGATAGGATACGGGCGTTGTGTTTTGTGTTTTGTTCATACCGTACATGGCAAAAGTACAACATGACGATAGGAGGAGTCGAAGATGGAAGTCGCATAGAAAGCCAGTTGAAGGTGAATGGTGTCACCTGTAAAGTAGAATGGGATTAGTAAAGAAGGCATGGCTCTTGCAATTCGGTTGATTGCGATAATGGTGAATGAAGCGATACTTACCGATTCCTAGCAGCAGGCTGATGGCCAGGACCACCGTGGCTTTTCTGTGCTGGACAGTTGCAGAACCACTTGCCCCCGACTTTGGTGATCGGACCATGTTGACGGGGCCAGCAGTTGGTAACCCCCGGTGCTTGCTGGCAGACAGCGCATTCGTATTTCTTTCGCATCGCGGAATGCAACGAGGCTGCTTGTGGTGAGCGTGGTTGGCGCTCCGGATACGGGAATCGATCAGGAGAGAATCTTTCCCCATTGTGTCAATGCGAAACCTAGGACAGCAAAGTCATGATTGAAGCATAGGGATGATCATGAAACCCGCGATTACACGCCTCCATGCGCGCGTCAGCTTTGTCCGTCGATCGAAACTTGCTACGACAATGATTCATCTCATTGAGCTCCGCATGTAGGGAACTCAACTGAAACGCTTCTGTCCATCGTCCAACCCAGGAATCACTATACAACTATGTTCTAGATCCTCTTACCACTCGCTATCACTGGCAAAGCCAATCCGTCCGGTTCTCAGCCTAGACGGAACCGCAGCCTGTAGTGCCATCGAGCATCAGATGCGGTCTTTTCGACAGAGTTGAACAAGCAACATCAGAACATTCGGACCTACCGAGCGAGCATCCAAATCGCCTGTTCGTTATCCTGCTGCGGTGCTGCCCCTCCCCTTCTCCCCCTTTCCCGATCCGCTCTCGTGTAGGTAACAGGTCGTCGGCGAGGAGGGGTTGGATGTCGAAATGAGGACGAGGCGTTGGCGGAAGGAGTGCTCGGCAGAGCTAAAGGTGCGGCGGGCACTGTAGGGCTACTGGATGGGTCCTCAAACACCAGTACGACTCCGGAATTCACGAGACGGGGAGCGGGGAAATCCCCGATTTCATCTTCGTCAACCTCTCGCACAGAGCTGGATGAACGGGTACCGCGATCTATTCGAGATCAATGCAAACCATTTGTATAAGCATGGGAACCCTACAGGTCATCTTCCAGGTGCTGGTGAACAGCTCACCCAGCCAGGGATGGAGACACAGCGGACAGTCATGTGGGTAGTATGTCGCCAACCCTCCCGTGTCTCTCGCCCTCCTGAGCACTCCTACCGCTCCCACTATCTGCCCGATGCCCGGTCCACGTGGAAGGGCCCCGAGGTGTCGAATGCAGAGCTGGCGGTTGGCGGAGTGCTGGGAGGGAGGCCTGCTACGATCGCTCGTGCCCCGGTCGGCATAGGAGGCACGGGAGGTGTGTTCTGGGACGGAAGGCTGACAGCGTAGGCTGCCATAGAACTGGAGCGCACGGGTGTCGAGGGAAGCTCGAGGGACATAGCTTCTCAATTCTATAGACAGACATACATCCCTAAGGCAAGGCCTCCCAGGCAGAACGGAGCACGAATATATAGGTTCAAGAATGGCCAACGCTTCCTACGCAGCTTCGGAGCCCTCTTTGGAGACGTTGCTGACGTTCACTGAATCGGGCAAGCTACTACTACCTAGTACATCAGCCTGAACTGCTTGGGACCATCAGCCAGTTCAGCTTCCGAGGTGTCTGGAAGCATCAACTTTCTGTGCTCCCGACGCCGAGATTCCTACCAAGACAGGGTAGCTGGGCTGCGAGCAGTATGAATCCGCCGTTGGCTGATGCCATCTCAAGAGCTTGGGTCATCACTCAGTCATCGCCCATGGTGCGGTGTGCGTAGGAAGAGTGATCAGACAAGGTATCGGTGAGACAAGCGGAAGAGGAGTTGCCGAATACTTACTAGTGGCACAGAGTTTGTCACAGGTCCTGCGTGATCGGTTATCGGGAGCAGACGTAGATGACCGTGGCCGATGACCGGAGCGAGGCTCGGTCCATCAGCCCGGGATGATTCGATATCCGAAGTACGGAATTTAACGTCCACGGTGTCCACTCGCGGCCTTACGTGATCCTCCCTGACACACGGATTTCTCGATCGTGCCTGGCCGCGACCGGGGGATCGTAGTAGAGTATCAGGGTTAGGATTTGAATGGATTGCATCGACCCTTTCTGAACATATACAACAAAAAGAAAACGGCCTCGATCCAGGTCATGTCGAACCGTCTGGACACCTCCATCGTCATAACGACTTGCGGTACCCACATATTCTCGGTCAAATGAAAGGGCATCATCCCACGCTCGCTCCCGTCGGGCTCGGTGCAGCTCTGCCCATACTCCAACACAACAACAACAACAACCTCGATCCCTCCTACGCACACACGCAAACGAACATGGATACATATTCAGCTTCATCTTCTCTGATCCCCAGTTCTTCCGCCAGTCAACGCAACATCCTAGCATCGGAAGAGCGAGATGTCGTCCCTGTCACCCCGACCTACGTCGCTGCTGGAGAAGGAGCGACAACTCGTCCAACGAACGGAAAAAGGCGAGGTAGCTTGCTCTCCCGCGTTGTCAGCTCCGTCCGTAGTCAGCACAACCCCGACAACGATGCCGACGACGACGGCAGTGGATCCGACACCTCCTCCCTCCGCGAATTCAACCGTCATCTTTCCCGTCTTCGATCCAACGCAACCGACGGATTCGATCTCGACGCCGTCATGGCTGGAAAAGCGGAGAGAGAGCGGAAGGAGGGTAAGAAGGAGAGGAGGATCGATTTAGGTTGGAAGGGGTTGTGTGTGAGGGGGGTGGGGGCGGATGTGGTTTATGCGGAGGACTTGGGGAGGTGAGTTTGCGGTTGGGCATGTATTTGTGCTGGTGTGGGGAGGAGGGAAGAGGCACCGTCGTCTTGCTTTTTCCTCCTTTCTCTGTACAAGACCGTCGTCCGTACATATCCACGCGAAGCTGACCTCCTCCTTCCCCCCATTCTCCCATCTTCCTCCTTCCCCTCCTCCTTTCCCTCATCCACCCCTCATTCAAACACAAACACAAACAAAATCATACAGCATCTTCAACCCCACCACCAAGCGAAACGACCGTAAACGAGCGGCGGCGGGGAAACTCCCGAGCGCGACGCTCGAATCAGCCGGAGCTGCTTCCGAGAAGTCGCTCGCTGCGCATGGAGCTGGTCATGGTCACGGTCAACCGGCTCGAACTTCGTCGTCCGCTTCTTCCCATACCATTGCGCCCACACCCGCTCAAACCGACAAGAACAAGGCCGCCGGCACCGAGTCCTCGGACTCGACCGAGTCCGAGTTGGGCAAGAACGAGAAATACCTCGTGAGGGATTGCACGGGCGTGTTGAGGAGTGGGGAGATGTGTTTGGTCTTGGGAAGACCTGGGGCTGGGTGTACGACGTTCATGAAGGTGCGCACAATGGCCACGCTTATGCTTTGCAGCTTTCCTTTCGCGAGGTCTCAGGTGAGAGTTTACTGATGTGAATTGCGGTGTCCCTGATCTTGCCGTGAACAGGTCATCTCGAACATCAGACAGGGATACGCAGGTGTCGACGGAGAGATCTTGCACGGTACGATGGATACGAAGGGGGCGAGGAAGCATAGTGGTGATATCGTCTTCGTCGATGAGAACGAGACGCATTACCCGGAGTGAGTTCTCGCATCCACCCGCCCGATCCGCTCAAACTCGGATAGCCGAGGGAGCAATCTGTGCTCATCATCTTGGTGATTTTTACCCCTACTTCTAGTCTCACCGTCGCTCAAACCCTCAAATTCGCACTCCACATGAAGACTCCCTCCGACAAAGGTCGTCCGGAGGGCGTGTCCAGAGAAGAATACGAGTCGGATTATTACCAGTTGTTGATGAGGACGTTTGGGATTGAGCATACGTCTGATACGAAGGTTGGGGATAGTGCGGTGAGGGGTGTGTCTGGTGGGGAGAGGAAAGTGAGTTTTGATTATGGAGTTTGAGTTTTTGGTGAGGAGGGTTTGGTGGCTGATGTGCTTGATGTTGGGCAACAGCGTGTTACTTTGGCTGAAGCGTTGGTCACCCGTGCACCGGTCATGTGCATCGATCAAGGATCTCGAGGACTGGACGCCTCCAGCGCCCTCGAATTGGTCAAGACCATCCGAGCCTTCGTGAACCACACCAAGTCGACGAGCTTCATGACGTTGTACCAAGCCGGTAACGACCTCTACGAACTGTTCGACAAGGTCCTCGTCATCGCTGCCGGGTACTGTATCTTCTATGGACCGCTCAAGGACGCCAGGCCGTATTTCGAGAACATGGGGTTCGTCGTTTCACCCGGAGCGAACTTGTCGGACTACTTGACCGCCGTGACGGTCGCGACCGAGCGAGTGATTGCGGATGGGAAGAAGGGCGAGGTTCCGAACACCGCGGAAGAGTTTGCGCAGGTTTACTTGAACTCGGAAGTCCGTGCGAACGCGGTCAAAGAGTACGAGGAATTCGTTGCGGACGAGCAGACGAGGCAGGCTCGGACAGAAGAGTTCAAGGAGAGCTTCGTGATTCAGAAGAACAAGCACGTCAGCCCGAAGAGCCTGTACACGACGACGATCTTTACCCAGGTCGCCGCGGCAACGAAGCGGCAGTACGCGTTGACTTGGAATGACAAGGCTTCTTTGGGTGAGTGGCGTCTCGTTCGGCGGATCTGGTGGTGGTCAGCTTGACTGATGATGCCCAATCGATACAGGGATCAAATACGGTGGACTCATGATTCAGGCCATCATCTTGGGTTCGCTGTTCTACATGATCCCGCAGAACACGAATGGATTGTTCACCAAGGCCGGGTACGTTCATCGTCCTGTCTGCTGCATTCGGGCTCGTGCTGACACGTTCGTGGTTTTGATCACAGTATCCTTTTCTTGATTCTGTTGCTCAACGCTCTGCTTGGTCTCGGAGAGGTCGTCAGCAGTTTTAAGGGTCGGTCCATCCTCGCCAAACACAAGAGTCTCGCGTTGTACCGCCCGACCGCGCTCATCCTCGCGCAGGTCATGGTCGACATCCCCGTCGTTGCTGGTCAGGTCGTGAGTTGCGTTTGCGAATTCATCTCTGGAGTCTGGCGAGCTAATAGTTTTGGTTTTGCGAAGACCGTCTTCCTTCTGCCGATCTACTTCATGAGTCAACTGAAGCAGACCGCCGGAGCGTTCTTCACCCTCTGGATCTTGACATACGTCACCACGCTCGCTCTGTTGGGGCAATTCAGGCTTATCGGTTACAGGTATGTCTTGCCGTGGACCGACATCGGCGATCATGGCATACTGATCTCTATCCTATTCCAGTTTCCCTTCGTTCGACGGTGCCGGAGCTGTGTCTGGCATCTTGTTGGGTGTGAGTGATCGCCGGATATAGCGGAACTCGGCAGGCACTGACATGTCCTGTTACCATTCAGCTCAACATCATCACCATGGGTTATCTTGTCCCGGCTTCGCAATTCAAGCCATGGATCGGGTGGGTGAGTTTCGCTCTGGTACTGAATACACGGAACGTCTCCGCTAACATCCGTGGTTCAACTCCGCACTTTGCAGTTCCGCTGGGTATGTTCGATTTACATTTTGAAGGTTTCGATGCCAAGCATGCTGACAATAATATACTGCCTCTCAGCTCAACCCTCTCTACTACGCGTGAGTAGTAGTCGACCCTTTCGACTTTCGTCAATCCTACATGCTGACCTTAGAGCGCTCACAGCCTGGAAGCAGCATTCGCGAACGAGTTCAAAGGCGTGGATCTGCCCTGCGTCACGCCTTCGCTCATACCATACGGAGCCGGTTACCCCACGAGTGGTACTGGAGTCAGTGAGTTAGGCTGCTGTCGGCGTGCAATCAACTCCTGAATGCTGAGACGTTGTCTTTCTCAGCGTGTACCGTACAAGGATCGACGACTGGGTCAACGCAAGTGCTAGGGAACTCATACATCAAAGCCGCTTACGGCTATTCCGTGTCCAACAAGTGGAGAGGTGGGTCATTGAGTAGAATTAATTATCGTGCAGTCAGCTGATTTGCTTGCCCGCACCAGACTTCGGCATTGTGATTGTCTGGTGGATCGCCTATCTCGTCCTCACATGTCTTGCTGTGGAGCGGTTGAAAGCTGCAGGGAGCGCGAAGAGCTACCTGCTCTTCCGTCGGCCAAACAAGCGATCGGAACACATGGCAGCTTCTGGTGCCGCTGACGAGGAAAAAGGTGCTGGTCGGTCGGACGTCAAGCAGTCGGCCAACGTGCGAGCAGAGCAGGATATGCAGATTGAGAAGTCGGACACGCTGTTCGCGTGGAAGAACCTGAACTACACCGTCACGGTCAAGGGCGGTCACCGACAGCTCCTCAACAACATCCAAGGCTACACCAAGCCTGGAACGCTGACGGCGCTCATGGGATCCAGGTGAGCAATCGATATCCTTGCTTGTCAGCTGCCGGGAAGGAGCGCTAACCGTCCACTGAATTGCGCTAACGCAGTGGCGCTGGAAAGGTGAGCGCTCGTGCGACGTTGTCATGAATCAGTGAGCGCTGCTAATCGATCATCTATCTGCAGACGACTCTCTTGGATGTGCTCGCCTTGCGAAAGGAAGAGGGCAAGGTCGAAGGTGACATTTTGGTTGATGGCCGCGAGCTAGGTCCTTCGTTCCAGCGGACTTGTGTGAGTTGCCTATGCAGTTTACATATCGTTCCCGCTTGACTGAACTCGACTTCGACATCGCTCAGGGTTACGTATCGCAAATGGACATTCATGAGCCGACCCAGTCCATCCGAGAGGCGTTCCTTTTCTCCGCCCGCATCCGTCAGCCGGCAAAGACACCTCTCGCCGAGATCGAGGCGTACGTGGAGAGCGTGATTGACATTTTGGAGCTCTCGGAGCTGGCGGACGCATGTATCGGCGTGCCCGGCGCCGGACTGTCCATCGAGCAGAGGAAACGTTGCACTATCGGTGTCGAGCTTGTCGCCAAGGTGAGTAAAATGCCTTGCATCTGGGACCGCCATTTACTGACCGCTTGGACTCCCTTACAGCCCAAACTGCTATTCCTCGATGAGCCTACATCCGGTCTCGATGGACAGAGCGCGTTCAACATCCTCCGTTTCTTGCGAAAGCTTGCCGACGCGGGTCAGTCTATGCTGGTTACTGTGCATCAACCTTCCGCCCTCCTCTTCGACCAGTTCGACCAGCTGCTCTTGCTCGCAAAAGGCGGACGGGTGGTGTACAACGGACCCCTTGGCGAACATTCGTCGACGATGAAGGAATACTTTGCCAGCAAAGGCATGGACTGTCCTGAAGGTGCGAACCCGGCCGAGTTCATGATCGACGTCGTCTCGGGCTCGAAATCCAAGGGCAACGACTGGGCTCAAATCTGGCTGGACTCGGACGAATACAAGCGTATCTCAAAGGAGCTCGACTCTGTCAATGAGGAGGCTCGAGCGAAGCCGCCGTCTTTCAAGGAGGATGGCTTGTACTACGCGGCTCCGCTCAGCATGCAGTTGAGATTGGTCATCGCCCGACAATGGAGTGCAATGGTCAGGACTCCGCCGTACATTCTTGGCAGGTTTGGTCTTGTTGTCGGTTCGGCCTTGATCACCGGTCTCTCGTTCTTGCAAATGAAAAACGACATTCTATCAGTGCAGAATCGTCTACTCGCTGTTGTGAGTGCTGTCTCGCCGCCGACTTGCCGGGCTTCGCTGACGGAATTTACAATTGCACTCTTCAGTTCAACGCGATGTTCGTCGCTCCTGGAATCTTCAATATTATCCAACCCTTCTTCATCAGCGCCAGAACTTTGTACCAGACCCGAGAGGCGCCGAGCAAGATGTTCGGTTGGTTCCCTTGGACAACGGCCATGATTATCACCGAAATCCCCTGGATGTTCCTGGCAATGACCGTGAACTGGACTGTTTGGTACCTAATCGTATGTATCCGTGCAACCCACCGTTTCTCTGTCAGCGGAGCCTGACCTTAACCTCGCAAGACAGACGTTCCCGGTCGGCCAGATGACCAACCCGGCTCACGCTGGTGCATTCTACGTACAACAGATGATTTATGGATTGTGGATCGCCTCGTTCGCCCAACTCGTCGCCGCGATATGTCCTACGCCTGAATCAGCGGCGTTGCTGAACTCAATTCCTCTTGGGTGGGTCTGAGATGACCAAGTAGGCTGAGCGCCTCGGCTGACATGTTTGAAATCACCTTACCTCAGTCTGCTGGCTTCGTTCTCTGGTGTGCTCGTACCATACCGTCAGATCACCGCGTTCTGGAGATACTGGTTGTACTATCTCGATGCTTGGTGAGGGCCGGCGCGTTCTTTCTCGAAGGGATCATTGTGCTGACGTTGTTTATTCACAGGACGTATATTCTTGGCGCCGAGGTCTTCTTCGTGAACCATAATGTCGAGATATA
Organism: Naganishia antarctica; assembly: GCA_025758675.1. Lineage (NCBI taxonomy): Eukaryota > Fungi > Basidiomycota > Tremellomycetes > Filobasidiales > Filobasidiaceae > Naganishia > Naganishia antarctica. The sequence continues at coordinate 60,429 of JANGFJ010000062.1, forward strand.
CTGCACCGAGGAGCAATTCTCGACGATGGTTGCACCAGCCGGTCAGACGTGCGGAGGTAAGCAGAAGAAGAAGGCTCCCGTTGCGTTATCGTCGCTCGTGCTCCCCTGTTACTGACACTGGGTCTTACTTGCATTTCCCTAGCCTACCTGTCCAATTTCCTTGCGTCAGCGGCCGGCTATGTCGACAACCCAAATGACACCGGCACTTGCAGGTATTGTCAGTACAGGAACGGCGATGAGTACCTCGCGACTGTCAATTTGTCACCGTCCTACACGGGCTGGAGGAACGTCGGCATCGCCATGATCTTCGTGATGGCGCAGTGGGCCGGCACTTACGCTGTGATGGCGTACAAGAGCAGGGACAGGAAGAAGCGATAACGCCGTGAAGTGGAGTGTGATCCGTAGCGATAGATCCATAGACAGCCCCCGCGACGGGTATGTACAGTCATCTAAGATATCCATAATGCCTGGCCTCATTATTCAGTTGGATGCTCCAGTCCTTCCGATATCATGACAACGCTTCGCGTCGTCACGGTCTCAGGGTGTCAGGGTGTTACGGCTTCAAAGGGCGGAACATCCAGCCACCACCGAAGCTATTTGATTTCTTAGGCGGTTGCCGTCCGTATGATCCGAAGTAACTTCTAACTAACCTGACTCGGTGTTGACGTAGTAAATATAACAGTGCATGGATGCATACAGGCCATGCTCCGATCAAAACCTCCTCAACTTGCTCCTCTGGCTGATTGCACTCTTCTTTACCTTGTACGCCCCGCTCTGCGCACCCTCGCCACCCTTGTACACGGCCCGTTGACTCCCCACCATACGCTTGGCCTTCTCTCATCGGAGCTTCTGCTTGACACGCGGGTTTCGAGAAGCTTTGGATCGGTGTTGCGGTTCTTGGAGATGGCTCGAGTGAGCGAACGGGGACCGGAGGTGGTGTCTTTAACTTCGCGGTCGTTTCTGTAACGAGTTTGAAATCAGTACATGCAGAGCGTCAAGCGACATCGGAACTCACTTCTCCGCAGCCACAGCATCATCGTACTCCTCCTTGCTCCTCGTCTTCCCCTCTCGCTTCTGCCTCTTGATACTGTCGTAACCCGCTTCTGGCCCATCTTCATCATCCTCGCCTCTACTACCCTTGGATTGTTTCCCGCCGGCAGTGGATTCCTCCTCCGCCTCGCCACCCATATCCAGATCCTCGCCCTCGTCCGCGTTCCTTCCCGTACTCTTCCTAATCGCATCATCTCGTTCTTGCTTTCTGTTCCTATAGGGTAGGTCCTCGTCTCCTTCCATATCACTTCTCCCGCCAAACCCTTGAGCCTTCCTCCTAGCAGCTTCATGTCGAGCGCTCGTCGCGGCGATTCGACTCGTGTAGAATCGTAATGACCGGGTCTTCTTCTGCTTGTCTGATGCGTCGGATTAGGTGAGGTGGGTTGGTCACCGAGATCGTTCATGTCGGCGTCAAGGTTGCTTCCTGCATCGTCGGACAAGTCTAAGTCCGAGTCCTCGAGTCCACCAGCTGCCGATCGTGACGAACCACTCTTCTTGGACGTCTTACTTTGCCTTGAAGACTGGTTCCTCCAACGCGTACTTTGGCGCTTTGGCGATCGTGACCTTCTTTGTGGATTTCTTAATCGGAGCTGCGGCCTCGAGATCCAGACCGTTCTCGTCCATGTCGTCAAAGTCGTCTTCTTCTTCATCCTCACTGTCAAGCTCGTCTCCATCTGCATCAGCATCAGCCACGAGTCCGTCCAACTCCCCATCCTCCAAATTTCCATCCCCAAACCAAGCATCCTCATCATCATCCTCATCCTCATCACTCCCGAGCTTGACCCCATCATCCCAGATCACCCCACCCTTGGAATCAACCATCTTGCCCAACATGGATTTCTTCAACTCTCCGAACTCTTCCTCAGTCATGTCGTCCTCTTCTTCATCATCGTCCTCATCACCAACCTCGAACCCTTCACCTTCACCACTCTCCTCTTCGCCGTCGTAGAGCTCGATCATGTCCTCCTCATTCACACTCGCAGCATCGAAATCGAGGTCCTCGAGCATGGCTAGTCCTTCTTTGAGCTGTAGCAGACGGGAAAGGATCGGGTGGATGGAGAAGTCGGGTCGGGAGAAGGCGGGGAGGGAGGCGAGGTGGAGGTAGAACGCGAGGGTGGTGGTGTAGGTAAGGAGCGTTTCTGAAGAAAGATTACGAGATTGAAAGCGGTTCTCTACGGCCCCCCGATGGCGTCCAGTACCTTGCTACTCACGATAATGCAACCACCCCAAACCCTCATGCAGTTCCCCTCCCTACTCTCCTTCCTCTCCTCCTACATCCTCTTTAACCCACGTTCGGCCTTTCGTAATCGTTCGACTACTAGAGGGAAATCTTGTGCGAGGGCGAGCTTGACGGGGTCAGACGAGGAAAGGTGGGCGAGGAGGAAAGGTGGGCGAGGAGGGAGGTGGTTGGGGTGGTGCTCGATGATCTGGGCGCGGTGGATTTGCTGTATGTTGACCACAGCTAAAGAGAGCAACTCCATCGAGAAGCAGACCCACCTCTTGACAGTCCCCGCGATGACATCATCCGCATCCTCCGCCTCGATGAAATCCTCCAATCCCCATCATCACCCTTGACACTCTCCCTCATCTTCCTCGGGCGTTCCCCAGGATAAGAGACAGTCTATGCCGGACAAAGGCTCTTGTTCTTTGAGAATGCTGATATCGCTAAGTCACAGCATCTCATTCCAGTCGTGTTTCAGCTGGTCCTTAGCGCCTAGCCGCCCACCCCCCTTTATACCTAATGTTCGCTCGCGACTATCTACCAGTGCTACCAATTGCTGCCATGAGTGCAGGATTGGCGATAGAACGGGAGTTCTGCCGTGAATTCAGGGCATAGCGGAGCATTTTGACGTTCTAGTAGGTCTCCCAGATCTGCTCCGGGTCCGGTCTCTACCACCAAGACGATCTTCTGCTTGAAGAAAGATCCCTCCTCGGCCGCGCTTCTTCTCACACTGCGCCGCGCTTCTTCTCACACTGCTGTTTCATACTGACTCGATACTATGTAACGTGATTTCATCCCGACATAGCCTCCTTCACAAGCAATCTTGTGAGTCCTCCTTGAACTGAACATCAGTATTTTACCTAAACCGTCTTCCATGTCGGCCACGATAGATCGAATAGGTACCCGACTTTCGGAATTGTTTTGAAGCATGACTACGAGTACGGGTGGCATGCTGAGGCCTCTCTGAGTAAGGCGACGCCACTGCTGCTTGACGGAGCTGTCTGGCGCATTAACCGTCAACAATTTCCGGCCCCCACTACTCACTGATTATTGATAGCTTGACGTTCCGACTAGAAGGGTAGATATCTTAAAGAGGTTCTAGAACGAGAGTACCGCCTTTTTCCTGAAGTGTCGGTCACATGTAAAGCAGGGAATCGCTGAGGCTGAGGAGGAAAAGGGCGGCAAAGCGCCAACAAGTAGTCGGTCGGTTTCACTTTGAAACAGGCAGGCGCGACGTCGAAGAAATGGTTGCCTTAATATCCAAAATCTGTCATCCGTAATTTACAACTCTCCGCACACTGGATACCGTTCCAAACCACTAGCTATAAGGGTGCCGTATTGTGTCGGGTGACGATTATCCGCGGCAAGTTCTCCTCCCACCGCTTCTCGATCTCCTCCGCCATTTTCCTACATTCCTCTTCAATGGCGGCATCAGAGAGACCACATAGGTTTTTCTTTCCCACATAGGTGTAATACTCTGCAGGCCCACTGGTCTCAAAACAATCATCCGCCTCCACGAGAGCAAAACGAACACTATCTTGCAACTTTCGTTCCAAGCCCTTGTTGAGAGCCTGGCCCTGAACGTCCGAAATGGAACGGGCGCGCGCTTTGCCGTACCATTGGCGTACAGTCTCGTAGTCGGGTGACATGATCGCCTTCAAAACGGTTTGAAGAGTTTCACCGCCAAATATGACACCGGAGCCGACAGAGACAGGGGGACCAAATGTAAATGTTGTCGAAGCATACAGAAAGCTCCCCCCGGTTGAGGGGCGGATGTGCGCAGACTCCGGGATGGACGTGAATCCCGAGTGCCTTAGGAGGCTGTATGCTTGTTCCACCGTGGACGAGCCACCGGTGTTTTCCGTGTCTGTGGAAGCACGTGTGCCGAAGGTTTGACGATTGACGCTGTTCCTATTTGAACCTGAAGTGGAGTTGCGCCAATTCACTGATGGCCGACCATTGAAGGGAAGCACTCTGGTTGGTTGATTCATGTCTGTTAGGTGTCCGGTATACTATGCTATGGGGCAGTCCAAACGTCAGTATGAGATCGGCCCAGTCGATAGTGTTTTGGCTTCCTCATCTTGGTCGGTGTTCTTACAATTTACTTTCCGGAATCAGGATGCACTTCGGAAATACTTGAAAAGGACGTGGACTGTCAAGGATGAAATTTTATTCAGTTTATTACGCACGCAGAATAAGTCTCATGAACTTGTGCTAGAAATCGCGTTTCAAACACTAACAGTGGTGTACCGCTAGGAGATGAAGAATGTGAGTGTCTGGAGTTATCGACAGACTACTATACGAGTAGTCCGCGCTGGGTGGTGGGTCTTATACACCTGACCAGCCGTTCCCCGAAAATGCTTATGCTCCTAGAGCTATATTCAATACAAGGCTGTGATGCAAATCCTGTCTGCACAAAGGTTGTCGCGGACCCACGAATGCTCCCCGCTGCACCTATAATCCTGTGCCGAGGCCACGCCATACATCCCATCCCTCAATTCCGTCGGTCTCAGGAGGAATGTAACAAAGGGAGAGCTGAGCGGAGCATGCCGAGCAAGCATAGCGACTTGCCCGACTGCTCCGACCCTCAGTAGAAAGGCACCGTAGGCACGTTCTCCCTTCACAGTTGACACAGCCTCTTCTTCGGGATCGCGCTTCAGCAATTACGCCTTAAAGTACCCTTGTATTCTATTGCATAGCACCACCTCGGGCGTGATTGCGTGATCAACCGAGCGTAATCGGCAACGACTCCTTTGACAAACCACCCTTGCATTAACCCTCCATCCCAATTCTCCATGCCTTCACCACTCCTGAGCGATCTCCAGTCACCAGCACCAGAGCGTTAGAAAAGGGCGTCTCGAAACTGGCGATGGCAGTGACCGCTGTCAGATGCGGTCGGAGAAGCTGTCGATTGTGATGTGCAGCCGTCTGACCATCCTCTCGCTCTTGCGCCATGGCTCTGGCCAATTTCGATCCAAGCGAATAGGTGGGAATAGGATGATGATCGGCAGGCTGTTCAACTATCAACCTCGCGCCCAAAGCCAAGTTGTCCGCTGGTAAAGATCTGCCAATATTCGAATGTTTAGGATTGTGACGATTGCACGAGATGAAGCCATGGTACTCACCTGTAAATTTTTTCGGCATCTTTGCCCGAGCCGCTAACGACCATTGAAGCGGATACGTCGTTCATGTTCCATAGCCTAACAATCCTGTCTTCACCGGATGTGATGATCAGAGCCGCTTGCCTGAACGTTGAGCGATCATACTCCTTCCTCGACTCCACTTGCACTGTTCGAGGTGTCTCGTGGACGGTACTGAGTCCTGTCTCCGCCAGATCACTGTTCGACCTCCCTTGGATGCAATGCACAGCCAAGATATCTTGAAGCAAGTCTTCTTCGTTCTGCACATTCTCCTGCGTAAAGGGGTCAAGGTTCTGTTCCGCGTTGTCTATGGCCTCCTGACGTTCCACCACAGCCTGAATCTGCTGGTGAGGAGTCGGTTTGTCGTTGTTGCCTGCATTGTGGGTCGCGATTGAGACGTGCGGCAACGAAGACAGAGAAGCGACATCGCCGGAGGTAACGGCCAAGATCTGAACGACGTTCGAGGTAGAGGTATCGTAGACGTATAAGACTGATTCGGTAGGTGCTGAATGTGCATCCGCAGCTTTGCTGCGTGACGCGCAAGAAACTATTATCCATTTGCCGCTGGTATTTCCGGGATGACCTTGGATAAGCAGGACACGACCTGGGCTCGACCACGTGCGAACAGTAACACCGTATCTCAAATCCCACAAGGTCAATATACCTTCGCTTGTGCCGGTAACAGCCCAGTTATATCTGGGATCGACATATGTAGCTGTTATGCGGCCGCATTCAGGAGGCTGTTGCATGTTCTGCTTGGTCTCGAATGTCGTGAGATCGACTACTCGCAGGCAACCGGTGGAAGTGGCCAGCAGTACGCATGGCCGGTCATCTGGAATGCCTTGCGATCCATCAGCTATGCAAAGGAAGCTCCAAATCAAACGGACTCACCGAACCTCAAAAATGCCAAGGAAACCGCATATCCTTCATTCGACATCAGGGAGTACCTGCGGTGCGATGCTACGCGCAAAGGTTTGGACGACCCCGCTGTAACCGAGACCGAGACCTGTACTCGAACGATCTCGATGATACCATCGGTGGAGGCAACGGCGAAACAGTGAGTCGAATGGATTGGGCAAACCGCAGTGACTTTGCCAGTACTAGTGAGATCGAGGCGAAGTCGAGGTTTGGTGGTAACGCTACGCTCCAGTCGATTGGTTTCCCATATGGAGATTCCCCCCTGAAGGTCGATGACGGAGAAGTAGGATAACTCCGGCGAAACGACAAAACCAGCAATTGCATCTCTATGCTCTGCCAAATTTGCAATCAAGGTCACCTCTCGATTAGAATCCCGCGCCAGGCGTGAAGTGTTGGACCGTGGTGTTCGTCGTTTGCTGCTAGGACCGGGAGATATCACGGTTCGAAAAGCTTCATCGATTGCTGCACCAGTTTCTTGCCAGGCAAGTTCCAATAGCGAAACGATGCCGGGATCTCTCCCTTCATAGGTCGTGCTATATAGCTTGCCGTCGGAAACATCGGCTGTCAAGGAATCTTGTTTCGCTTCCAGTTTGGGAGAACCAGGTTCAGATGGCCTCGACTCGAGCCCCACCAGCCGCATGTGAGCCGCTATCTCCAGTTGTCCTGTCGCGATGGCGGGTGAGGCTCCGACGGCAGGCGCCGCTTTGGTGCTCTCGGCTCCTATTGAACCTTTACTTCGAGCCGTCCTTGCCGAGACTGACTTGTCCTGCATATTCGTCGACGGCGCTGATGTGAGAGATTCGGTGCGGCCCAATGCCGGCGGTCGCGGTGTGGCCGGCCCTTCGGAATCAATCGGAGTGATCACCGCATCGAGATCTTGCTGTGACATACGCAAAGCGTCAAGCGCAACTAGGCGTCGCCTCAACTCTGTCACCTGTTCTGCATCACTGGCCGAAGAATCGTGGCTCGTCATGCGATGACGGGCCGGCCGACCTGCAAATGATGGTCGTCTCGAAACGTTATTGGATGGTTTGCGATTTAGGTGTCTGCGGGACTCTGATGCTTCCGAGCGACTGAGAATCTGCTTTTCGTTTATGAATATTGTGAGAGGAGTGACTTGCATCTCCTGAAGCGAAAGACTACGGCCACCAAGCATCGATGATTGCTCGACTTGACTTTGGTCCAACCCTTTGCGACTAAACGGGGAACACCAGTTAACGCGGTTCACACCGAGCGCGTTTCAGGAATGGCTCACTCTCGAGTAACAGCCGCTTGAACAGCCAAGTACGCTTTCAAAGCAGACAGTTTGACTTCGGCTTTGCTCTGCAATCCTCTTTGTCGTAGAAGCTGCAAATATCGCCGGTCACTACGGTGCGAACCTTCAGCATTTGAAGACGAGGGACGGCCAGTTCAGCTTACATATCATTGTTAGCTGGAGGGAGACTCATGTCGGCCTGTGCAACCATACGAAATGCTTTTGGCCGATTACCTGCCTTTCCGGGCAGCAATACGGAAGACCAAAACGAGCTTTTTGGATTCGCTATGTACCATTGTCTTGCGGTCTCCAAGACCGAGACCGACAACTATATGGTTCGTCAAATGCGATCAGGATCACCGAGGGGTCACGAGCTGCATAAATCTGACTCACGGGTTCAGCAACGACATCTAACAAGGCAGAGGCTTCTATCGCTGGTACATCCGCCTTCAACAATGGACGAATGTAGGGATAGAGGATACACCATGTATCGCTGTCCTCCAAGTGCTGTGCCGCCCTCGCGACGAGACTAGCAGCAGCTGCATTGAGGATCCCCAACTTAGTCAAACAGTGCATGACAAAAAGTAGGGGACATGACTTACCCTGTCGGATCCATACATTGGGATGACACAGAAACCCAAAAGTGCGCGAAAAGAGTTCCAGCGTTCTTGCCTTTTCGAACAAACCGAGTTCAATCAAGCTGGACAGAGATATCAGGACTCGCGAGACGACGTAATCTTCCGGATCTGAAAAGAGTAGAAAAGCACATTTGCGGTCATTCATATCAATACGAAGGACGTGTTCTCACCTGCCAGAGCCTGTTCCATAAGCGGGAGCACGAATTCCTCCAAGCTCGTAGCACCCACGAATGCAGCCACACTGACGATACTTTCCAGAAAAGTGCATCTCAGCCTCCAATCTTGGTCATTCAGATACGTGACCATTCGTATCAACAGTACGTCGTTGGTTTTCGTCCGACCGAAAACGAGGCAAAGCTGCACGATGTTTGCTAGAGCTGCTCGGCGTACTTCACTTTTAGGGTCGACAAATATAGTGCCGGCTTGGTCGGCCAGTGTTTCCAGCAGCTCTTCGAGGCTGGCATCGTAGTCGGGCTAGGTATAACGATTCAGCACGGCCCAGCACAGCAAGTCGCACTTTAATCACCTCGAGATTTTGATCCAGATCAAAGTGTGACGGTATAATATTCTCTGACCAATTCATGCTCTGTGCCATCTCCAACACATGCATTCCTATTTCTGAAAGTGCAGGCAACTGCTGCGCAAACGACGAGCGGACATGAATGTCTTCGTCTTCCGCCAGATGTCGCAGGTTTGGAAGAATATATTCTGACACGAGGCCGGCATTCCCGGGAGTTATTACTTCGACCTTGCCGAGCTGAGAACGAAAGAGTCAGCTTCCCGCTTCACATCCCACCCATATAACTTGCCAGCTGAACCAAAGTCTCCAAAGCTGTAGCACGGACTTGCGGCATCTCGTCTCGGAAGAGAGCGACCACGTAGGGTATGATCCGATCGATGACTTCCTCGTCCGGTATGAGGTCTGCCATGGGAAGCAGCGGCTCGAGCGACCTTATACGGGACGAAGCGCGCAGGCAATTCCTCATGTTGGCGGTAAGGATGTTCAAGAGTAGTAGGCTCGGTCCAGCTTCAAGTACCAAGGGAATCAGTCCGGCGGACTCTTCAGTGTGTCAGAGTACTTACTGTAGTCGACGACCTTGGCGTCACCAGTCGATTCGCTGAGATCGCCGCTTCCCACTGAGAGCTGGTGTTCTTGAATAACAGCTCCGATGATCCCGGACCAATCGTCTGCGATGGCCTCTACGATATCATCCGCTTTACTTGCGAATCTGGTTGTTGGATCGTGTGTTCCTGCACCAATTCCCGACCCTTCCGATTTGTAATACATGTCGTTGACGTAGTCTTGGAGAAAAGTGTAAAAATAGTCGGGGAAGATCGTGTTTCGATAGTCCACCAGCACTTTTTCGCATGTGGGGCGATCTTCAGGGTCAAGCGAGAGCATCAAGCCGAGCATTTCCTGGTACATCGGATTACGTTAGTGCACGCATATTGAAGGTTCAACGCATGACCTACCTTGACATTCTCGTCTTCGAGACTATTGAGAAGGTTGTCGACAGCTCCCGTTTGACCCTCCCGATAACTATACAGCTCACTCAACGTAAAAACACTCGCCCCATCCGTCCACATCTCCAGCAAGGAGCAGCCAATCGAGAACATATCCATCTCTTCCGTAACTTTTCCATCCCTTTTCCCGATCTCATTCCCGATCCAGGACGCAGATCCAGACGCGCCCCCAAGATCCATATGTGTACTAGCTTGAGCGTGGATCGTTCGCTTCTCTGCAGCGATCTTGCTGTCGTCGGTGTAGAAACGTTCGGGAGCGATGTAACACGTCCGTCGACCGGACGAGTCGTAAAAGTATGAAAAGTCAGAGGGGTCATTGAGCGGTAGGTAGGTCGGTTTGAAGGAGGACGCAAAGTCGGTGATGTGTACGTTGAGCGAAGGGTCGATAAGGATGTTTTCGGATTTGATATCGCCATGCGAGACCTAGGAGTCGTCGTGAGATGGCCCGCTCAAATGTTGTGATACGCTAGACTCACCTCCCGTGCTCTTGCATCTCGCATCGCCGTCAAGACCTGAAACGCAATCCATCTCTTCTCCAGCTCGCTCAGATACGGTCGAGTACTACACCGGCGATGGATGAGGATAGTGGGCGTAGCGAAAGAGATCCGAAACCTACCTAATCCTGTCATACAGACTCGCTCCAGCCCATTGACGTATAAGATACCCCGCCTTTTCCGTCTCCACAAAGGTGGAATACGATAGCGTATTGGTTATGCTCGATAAAGCATCTCTTTGGTCTGTAGGGAGAACGATCAGAGACGTTCCGCGAGAATGGCAAGTGACAGCAGGACATACTCTTCAGGCGTCGCTGTATCAATCTCAAGGACATCATGGGGTCAGGCTTGATGAAGAGCTTGACGACGAGAAGACCGTATGCATGGCGGACGAGGATAGTTTTGAGAAACCGAGACGAAGAGAGACTGTGATAGATTCTGCATTGGCAACTCGAGCATAAACCACGATCGACAAGAGCTCACCTCTTCTCATACGAAATGTCATTCCCGAGTTCCGCAACATATGAATCAAGGGCACTGGAGCTGTCATATCGCCGCAAAGAAAGAGCTGAGCACCTCTTCTTATCACAACCGTTGACTCTACTCACGCCCGAGCCAACGACGAGACATTCCCCATATCTGATATCAGATGAACTGACGACGATAAGGACTAGTTCTGAGCTGACCGAGCGGGCCTTGGCACCATTTCGGACTTCCCTCGTCGTAATCAGGGAGTGTATGCGGTGAGAAAGCGAAATGCGATGTGAACAGATTCTGCACCTGTCAATCCCTCTCAAGGGAAGACAAAACACGACAGACTGAAGAACACCATCACCACGCTGAGTATCTGACGCCATCAGCTTCGGTACGCGGGACGCCGATCCCACTCGGCGGCCGGCGCTGAATTACATAAGCGCGGAAGCAAGCTACCCAAGTTTTGCCTTGATTTTTGAGATTTGGATCCGCAGGTTGCTCAGCAAACCTTTGTGAACTTTGCAAAGGCAGCGAGTGGCCAAGAAGCATAGCAGGTTCACCGTGTATTCTTGTCGTCACAGCTCAGTGGACGAAGATCGACGTACTCTGTGTACCCCCACTCCGGACGACATCAGCAAGCCCGCTTCAAGCGTGGAAAGACGCCCGCCAACATGTCTTCAGCTATGCACTATGTCCCCGACGCCTACGCCTCGCAAACCGCCATTCTGTGCGCCGAGTGCGGTACCGTCATCGAACCCAATGGCGCCAACATGTGTATCGGCTGTCTTCGAAACTCGGTAGACATCACAGAGGGTATCCCAAAGGAGACGAATTTGAACAACTGTCGAGGATGTGAACGGTGGTTTGCTCCTCCTGCCAACTGGCAACCTGCCGCCCTGGAATCCCAGGACCTGCTCAGTATCTGTCTTAAAAAGATTGCGAAGCCTCTTTCAAAGGTCCGATTGATCAACGCCAAGTTCTTGTGGACCGAACCCCATTCAAAACGACTCAAGGTCGAAATCACCATCCAAAAAGAAATCCTGACCAACACCGTCTTGCAGCAGACGTTTGTGTTGCTTTTGGTCGTCCACGGTGGACAGTGTCCGGATTGTGCGAGGTTGGCCGCAAAGAATACTTGGAAGGCTAGTGTGCAGGTGCGACAAAAGGTCAACCACAAGAGGACTTTCTTGTTCCTTGAACAATTGATCTTGAAGCACAACGCTCACAAGTGAGTCTCTTCGTTCTTGGTTGTCCATCCCCTTTCGGCTGATTGTTCGTCTCGCAGGGACTGTCTCTCGATTTCAGAAAAGAAGGATGGGTTGGATTTCTTCTACGCAGATCGTTCCAGTGCGATCAAGATGACCGAATTCTTGAACGGTGTAGTGCCTATCAGGTGAGTTTTGCTTCGCATATTCCGAGACGACTTGTAGGTCGCTTGCTCACGACTCGGTCGCACGTCTATAGAATCAAGGCATCCGAACAGCTCATTTCATCGGATACGCATAACAACACTGCCAACTACAAGTTCACCTACTCTATCGAAATCGTGCCGATATGTAAGGACGATCTTGTGGTCATTCCTCCCAAGCTGGCCAAGCAGTGGGGTAACATCAGGTGAGGGTGCTTCCGCGGCGTTTCGGACTTTCCGAGACTGACTTCTATTGCTTCTGTAGCCCATTGACTTTCTGTTCGCGAGTCGGCAACTCTATCCACCTTATGGACCCATCGACATTACAGCATACCGATGTTACATCAATGGTCTATTGGCGACAACCCTTCGACTCGCTTGCTACGGTGCATGACTTGGTAGAATTCATCGTTCTTGACATTGAGCCTTCTGGACCCGTCAAGGGTAAATTCGTCCTCGCCGATGCCCAGGTCGTCCGAGCATCTGGGGGAGCAACTGCAGGTGATGAAGATGGCATGGGTGGTGGTGATGGCATCTATCACACCCGAACACATCTCGGAGCCATCTTGCAACCCGGTGATACCGTTCTCGGTTTCCACGTCGCCAAGGCAAATTACAACAGTGACGCTTTCGAAACCCTCGATCACACGCGTACACCCGATGTCGTCCTGGTAAAGAAGACGTACCCCAACAGGCGAAAGAAGTCCAAGGCCAGAAACTGGAAGCTCAAGTCGATCGCTGTCGAAGCCGACGATTCGGCACATCAAACTGGTGGTGTCGGTCGTGGAGCTCTCGGTCGACGGGGTGGTGTCGATTCACAGAAGGTCGAAAAGGATTACGAATTGTTCTTGCGGGACTTGGAAGAAGATCCCGAATTGCGATCGGCTGTCAACTTGTACAAGGCCGAGAAACCATCGACGGATGTCAACATGGCAGCCGGTTCTGGCTTGGGCGGCAAGAAGCAAAAGACAGTCCGTATGGCGAACGATATGGATGTCGAGGAAGATGACGAGGTCGAGGAAGCGCAGCCAAATGGGGATGACGATGATATGGAGGATGAGGAAGAGGACGAAGATTTCCCTGATATCGAACTGCATGAACTGCTCGAGGACCTCGCGATTGAGGAAGAGCCTGTTTATGGACCTCAAGAAGAGGAGGATTAGAGTTCATGAAGTTCATGACTCTGTTAGATGGTCTATATGTATAGATCTATATCTGTTGTATCACATCATGTGAGATGCCACCGATCTATACCTGACAATGGTAACAACAAGCAGATTGGCACAATCGTTACCTAAAGCGGTTTGACAAAGACCTGTACCGCGCCTTCACTATTGACTTCGTTATGAGTCTGAATCTGCACCTCCCGCGGTATTTCGGATGCCGTCTGCAAAAGTCTTACGCGAGGTAGGGCTTGTTCGCCTGGAGATGTCAAGGGAATGGCTGAAAAGGTATACTTGAATTGTTGAAACGGCATCAGCATCGGTACTGTAACGTGTCGACTCCCAGTCCACGAGAACCCTTCGGTCATATCTGTCTGGATTGACAGGTTGTTTGCCGGCATTGTTGGATGCAAATTGGTGATTTCGAGATACCACTGAAAAGATGAATACTGAGCGACAAAAGGGGGCGAGCGTATAACCGCTTGCACACTTTCTTTTGGCGTGTATTTTATCGACGACACCGGGCATAGGAAATGATCTATTGTCGAAGTCTTTGCTCTTTATGATCACAGGTAAGCTGACTGAGTTGTGACCCGTATTGTAGACGACGTACTCTTTCCTCGACCACGAGATGTCCAGGTAGCCCGCAGGTGCTTCTTCATGGCCAAACTGTTCTGGGGTGGCCTTTGAACGCAGTGCTACGTCATAGCGGTTAAAAATTCCATATTGCATTCCAGCTTCCCAGTCTGAAGGATTAGGGGTGTATGAGCTGATGTAAGTGAGCACGCAGCGTGATCCGGCATACCATCGGGGAATTTGCAAATGTCCAGAGAAGTGTGGGTTATCCTGGAATTGCTCGGGTCCTTTGTTGGGGAAGAAATTTGTGATTTAGCGATGTCACGAATGGAGTAGGAACAGTAGAAGATTTCTTGCACTCACGGTATGCTTGTACTGGATTTTGTGAATTGTAAGGTCAACACCCGTTTGCTGAGATATCATGGTGTAGAAGCTAGCTTCGCATATCTTTTCGAAGAAATCGGGTTTCAAGCGCTCGGGGGAAAGCAATGATATTGGGGGAGTGATGGAAGGGTCGTAGCGCATGCGGTTATACGCTGTGAAAGGTAGCGAAATCGAAATGGTCGAAGTCTTGATGCAGGTGGAATCAACTCTATCGGCTGGGTCGTCTGGTAAATTAGGGTAGAATGTAATCTTAAGCTGATGCTCTCCCGCATCGTCGTATCTGAGACTGAGCTCTTTGCTACTTGTATCTCCCATTGTGAGTTCGCCGAAATCGTGGCGAGGCAAACGGTCGGTATATTCGTCCGGCGTTTCGCTCATCACGAGGACTAGAGAAATAAGTTGATAAGCTGATAGAAGGAGACACGTAGCGGATTGACCTACTCGTTGCTTGAATGGCTTCAACTTCGTAAGAGAGCTTGAAAGTTCTGGTCTCGGTACTGGTTACTTTTACGTTGAAGCTGATGGACTCTGTGGAGAAGGCCTCGGTGAGATGTTCTATCTGTACATCCAGTTTCAGCGGCCTTGGCGCGATGCTGTAAAGAAATCCATAAGCCATTATGCATCGGTGTTTCCCTTACATAGACTCACTTGATTGAGGGATGGATCTCTTCGCCGAAATCCTCCAGGTATATCGGAGTATGCGCTTCCGCGCTTTTGTTGGCCAGATGGATTGTCCATGAATTGCGTGTTATGACCAGTGTCGCGTCAAGCAACTATCCCCGTGATATTAGCAGGCGAGCCAGTAATTCGAGACAAATGACCTCACCATCAATGGCCCTGGATCTGGCGACTGTACTGTTCCGCAGAACAACTTAATGTCGCCAGGGCTGAAGTTAAGGTCAGCTTCTCTCCTGCGATCCTCGTCTCCAACCTCTCCAAGATCTGTAACGCGGGATCCACTTTGGCTCGTTTCCACGTGTTCCACCTCGCACGTCTTTCCATTCGAGAACACGAGGCGCAAAGTATTGAACTTAAGACTCTCGAATTGTGCGTCGGATGGTGCATAGAGCTCCACTAGGAAGGGGATCTCGGTGTTGACAATCCCCTCTTTTTTCAGAAGCCCAGCTTGAATTCGCACTACCAAGGGGGATCAGTACTATCCAGTAATCCAAAAGACAATACGCCTAACCTAGAGCATTGTCGCTAGGCTGGGTTATGTTGATTGGGTCGGTCGAACTGGGCGCCGTAGTCTACCCCGATGAATCGTGATTAGCGAAACGTTTCGCAGGAAGGCTTATTCCACTTGCCTTCAAAAGGACGTCCAAATCATCCTGGTATTGGCTAGGATCTTCCGGACGTTGGCTGCCAGCTACATTTCCATCGAGTCTGATAATCAGCTACATCTCCTCTGCGGTTCTGCGAGTAGGGTGCTTACAAGGTGCCATCATCTCCAGAAGCAGCCGAGCAGAGTCGTCTGCCGTTCCTGTACGCTGAGCGCACTCGTACCACAAAGAACGTATCGCCCATACGATCGGGTTCCACCGTTCCTCTTCGTAGATATGGGCGATCCTGCGCAAAAAGCTGTACATAATCCGCACTGAGTCGAGGACAAGGAAGACGGTAGGCCGAGCGATACTCACGTCATGGCTTGTTCGTAATGACCCCCTTCGTGTTGGGTCTCTGCTATGCGGAAAGCGATATACAGCGCCAACCTGTTTTTCCCTGGCCTAACCTGAAGCAAATCGTATGCTTTCGTGTAAAGCTTGGGGGAAAGAGTCAGCTACAATAAGCCACAAACGGTGCAAACGGTGCAAATAGACATACTTCAACGATAACCCCTGTGTGATCCACTTTTTTCTCGTTAGCTAGTGCTGCCACGGACGAGTGGGGCGTTTTCGACTGCTGTCATCCATTGGTCAGACACCACCACATAACCTCAGACGCAGACAACCACCCACCTCGCTCTCCAACGCCTGCTCAAACATGACTTTCCGCTGAACCGCACAGTTTCCCGCGGTATAATAATAGTATCCCGGATCCTGTAACACCAACAGCGGTTTGATAGCGCTGACCAGGACTTCTTCGCCGTTTCCGCCGGGCGCGAGCGTTGTCGGTGGGGCGTACGCGGGCAAAGGCGCTTGTATACGGAGACCATGTCCCACCACGAGTTCTAGCATTTCTGCAAACATTCGATACCTTTCCACCCAATCCCTCTTATCAGCTCGCCTCTTCTCACACTCGGACAAAGCCAACTCACTGCCGACCGATCCAACTCCAAAACTCGAAACTGTCCTTTCCTATCCCCCAAGCGACGGAAAACTCGCCAAACTTGTTCAAGTGCTGATGCAAAAACGTCAATGCGGCGGGAGGGTCGTTTCTATAAAACGCAAGCCGGCAGATCTGAGGCGCACACGGTTAGCCAGAACATAAAGCCCGTGAGCCACGAAGACTTACCTTGACGGCGATACAATCCGCCAAAACCTTTGCCTCGAGCCACCGCTTCGTACGAGGAGGCAACGCATCCTTTACTCCAAAAAGATAACACAAAGCCTGCCACGCATCCTCATAATGCCTAGGCCCCGAAAAACACCATCAAGCTCGATCCTGCTCATCCGAACAGACACTCACCTCTTCGCAAGATCGACATCCCCCCTCCCCTCAGCCCACCACCCAGCCTTCCAATCGTACCTCGCCGCCCACCCCTGCGTGTTCAGCGGCCGGACCCCCTGGGGCGCTGTAGCGGGGTACGGTACCGCCTGTGGATTCGCGGGCAGTTTGGCGCGTTTCTTCCGGTTTGAGCGGTAGTGCGCTGCATATAGGTCCATGGCGTGTGGGTAGACTGCTTGTTGGAGGCTGGGATGGGCGTGTTAGTGAGGTTGTATGGGGGAAGGGAGGGACGTACCTCTGTACAAAGTCGTTCAAGTCGTCGGCTGCGACTGGGGTGAGCACGTACAGACTCGACTTGGTGTCCAGTCCGCTCTGTCGTCTGATCGCACTCAACCTGGAATCCAACCCAGTATCATCTACCCTCAATGAGTAATCAGCACCACAACCCCTTCACTGAAAAGCGATCCGAGACTCACCCAACATCTCCTTGCTAGCCATGAGCACAACAGTAACCTTCACCCCCGGCACCCGTTCCACCCACTTTCTCCTCCGCTCCCCAATCTCCTGCGCAAGCGCGTGATCCATCTCTCCCTGTCGCGTAGCCTGCGCTTCCACCCCTGCGTCCTCCTGCACAGCCACGCCGCCCAGTCGGAGGAACAAGACAATCACGCACGGTACGTGGTCTTCGTGTTTTCTGATCCAGGATGGGTTCATTATTCCGTCAGGGTAAGTCGGAGACGTCGGCGTCAGTGGGGATAGAGGTGAGTGTGTGGTTGTTGGAGAGGAAATGGTAGGGTAGAGCGATGTGTTTGGTGAAGAGACGGTGTGGGCGGTCGTTGGACGTGCTTTCCGCGGTGGAATCCGAATGTTCTAACAGACCCAGCAACGGATATCGGCAAGACACCGATAAGAACATGTCCCAGATAAGAAGAACAAGGCATCCTACCTTATCGACCACCAAAATCCTGAACAACCTCCCCCGCTCCAACCCTACACTCGTCTCCTCCCTACTCCCCCTCCGACTCCCCGGCGCAGACCCCGCCGCCGTCCGATCCAACCGATACCCTTCTTTCCAGACACTCGGCTTTTCGGAAAACGCAGCAAACACGGCATGTAAGTTTGATTCGAGTTTGCGGAATGGGTCGTCCGGAGTGGTTGTCGACGGGATGGAAGCGCTCGGTCGAGGAGATGTTGGGCTCTGTTGCGACGAGGGAGTCGATTCGTGTTGTCCTGAACCTCGTCCATCGTGTGCTGCCAGGTCCGCCTGAAGCCCACCCTCAGTCTCCAGTCCGACTGCTGGTTTGAGTTCCTCTGCATTACTCGCCTCGCTGACAACGCTATCATTCCGGGCTCTTGACGATGGAGGGATGTTCGGCGCGGACGAGTCTGTGAGTCCCGCTACAAACATGAGCGGGAGGGGATGTGAGAGGAACTGCGGGCGCGGGTTAGTACATGCCTCGCAGGGGAACAGATCGACGCTCACTTCATGTGGATAAGAGTTCATGGCGGTTGTGGCAAGAGTTCCGCCGCAGTCTGCAGTATGAAGCCAAACTATGTTGACTCGTCATATGGAGGATGAATGTTCCGACCGCATTCCCCACAGCCACAAATTGGCCTAAATCGGGCCTAATACTCGGATTTCGCGCTTTAATCACCAGTCAAGGCCGTCCGTATCCATATCTGCTTCTGCTTTTCGTCCTTGCTCTTCCTGTCCTCCGCATCATGTCAGACACCGCGCCTCCCCTCTGGCCGCCCGGGGTAGACTACACCTCCCGCTCAATCATCTCGCGCACATTCCCCCCATCCCAACTCCGCTACATCAACATACACGCAACATCCACCAGCACACCACGCAGCCTCCCCCCGCTCCCAAGATGCACCCATCCAAAAGACACTGTCCGCATCAAGCAGATCACAGATCCCAAGCACCCTGCGTGTGGTCAAAATGGGCTATTCGTCGTTCGAGCAGTCAAGCCGAGGACGAAGGTGATTGATTACCTCGGCGTGATACACTCTAGGACTCCGCCCCATCAATCTGCCGAGGGGTTCAACGATCCCCACCAAAAGAGCGATTACGATCTCTCCCTCGTCAGATGCATGTCGGATCCTACGCTCGGAGAACCAACGCTCGTCGATATCGGGATCGACGCCGACAGTTCAGGCAATGCCGCACGGATGATCAATGATTACCGTGGGATTGCCTCCAAGCCCAACGTCGAGTTCCGGCAAGTGTGGGACGACGCAAGCGGGTGGGCAAGGATGGAGGTTTGGGCGCTGAGTGAGGGGTTGAGAAAGGGTGAGGAGGTGCTGGTTAGCTATGGGAAAGGCTTCTGGGCCGCAAGAAATGGCTAGTCGAGGTGTCTCGAGAAAGCACGTCATGCTGACTATAGATCACTGCATGACTCCCTACTGTTCTACTTTACGCCTTCCACAACCTCAAGTGACTACACGTTCTCCTCCTCGTGCTCCATCGGCGTACTCAAACGCTTCCTCACAAACTCGGCATCCCTCACAACGAACCCATCAAAATCCTCGCCCGTCTTCACCGTCAACCCCGTCCGCCGTCTATACTCTTCAAACTGCCTCCTCCTCTCCTCTGGATCCAACTCGTCCTCCTCCAGTCCAACCGGCGCATCCTCTTCCCCATCACGACCATCCACCCCTTCCGATCCATCACCGACAACATCCTCCCCCGTCTCACCGCTCACCATCCCCCGCCTCGTCGCTCGCCGTCTCTTGATCCTCTCCAACTCTACCAAACGACCCTCCCGCCACTCGGCTTCCTCCTGATGAAGCTTCTTCAACGCATAGAGCTCGTCATGTGCGATCTTTGCTTGTTGTACGTCCGAGGTCATGCAGGATTCGACACCCGCCAAACGGAGGACGTCGAATGCTTCCATATGGTCTGCAGGGCAGGCAATCAGATCCGGTCCCACGGGTCATCTCCGGGAAAGGCGAGACATACTGCTCGTGTTTGTCATTCGGTGGGCAAAATCACATTTCAACCCGGGGCCAACGATAAATTCCCCACCGAGCTGTGTAAGCGTTCCAGGATTCGCCAGAGGCATCTTAAACAATCCTTTCTACTCCCAACCCCCCAAATCAGCAACCCGCAAAAGAATTCACTCAAGACGACGGGCGCAAGGACTTACCCCGATAGCTGTGACCACCTGCCTCGGCGCCGAATGCTGGTGGTACGCGGCTCGTTCCTTGGAGGGCCCAAAATCGTTCGATAGCTTGGTCATCCCCATTAGTTGGTACAGGCGTCTCGAGGCGTCCACGTAGATGGGAAACGGGCATCGGAAGAGTTCTATTCGGTAGTAGCGGCAGTGAGAAGAGGCTGGTACGAGAGGAAGGGTATGGGACTTGCCTCGGTAGCGCTTGATGATCTTCCATGAGCCGTTGGAGATCCTGCAGGACAACGAGCCTGGTGTTAGTCAAGATGACTTGTGAAACGACGGTGCGACTTACACGATGACGTTTAGCCCTGCTCTGTGGATCGCTTCGGCATCTAGCAAACCCAACGAGGCAAACGTATAATCTTGGCCTGAACAAACCGCCGTCAGCGAGAAATCCAAAATGAAAGCACAGACACGCACATTGACCACACCAGAAATGTCGGATCCAGAACACGACCGTCTTCCTCCCATTCACGATGTACTCTTCCCCGCCTATCTTTGGCTCTGGTTGGATCGACCCGTTTTTCTCCTTTACGCTCCCCCCACGACGAGCACTGTCCACAGATGGCTGAGAACCTGACGCAAGCGGCGACTGTTGGGAATGGCGGTGATGATGTCCCACAATGTCCCTCGCCAGCGATTTGACGCTTCCCCGCCCATGTTTCCGCTTTTCACTCTCACTAACCGACCCATTTTGCTGGTGGGCAGAATACGTGTCCCAGATATCCCCAAACCGCCGTTTTCTGCCCGATTCATCAACCAAATGACACTGACTCGCTTCCCACAGTCGCATCGGCGTCGGAACTGCACGTTCGGAGAATTCCTCTTCTAGCTTTGCCAACTTTTTCGAGAATCTGCCTTTTTCCCGCTGCATCGGGGGTGCGACGAGGTTGCTTTGGGTGCGATTGAGGGGTAGTGAAGGGAGGGAGCGATTGAGTCGGCTATGGGTGAGACCAAGTCCGTTTGGCTGATAGTCCGCTTGGTCCTCGTGCGTCGATGACTGGCGTTCGTTCTCTACCTGAGGCGGATCCGGCGTAAGATCGGCCCCACTGATGCCTAGCCCGGTCAATCCAGTAGCAGATTCATTTCTTCTGTCGCCGCCGTCCTTTGCCTTGGCCGTGATCTCCAACGCAGCTATCTGCTTGTCAACCGACTTGTCGGTCGGGATACGAACCATGGCCGGAGCCTGCGTTGTTGTGTCCCCTTGCAATGCAGTTTGCGACCGAGCTGCCCGCAGTTGTCGAATCCGGGAGTTTGGACCTTCATTTGGCGGAATAGTAAACAGCTGGTCCGTCGACGTATTGCTGGCTTCCGGACTGTTGAGGATGTAGATCGTTCGACCAAGAACGACGTTTCGGGCTGCAGAGGGAGGCCTGGATGCATTGGAGTGTGCGAAATCCGAGTTGCCGCTGGAAATCGAGGACGTTATCGAAACCTGTGAGGGGCGCCTCATCTCCTTGACAACGGGTCCTGCATGTTGACCGTTCCTTGCGCCGTTGGAATGGGAGGCTGTGTCCACGACTGGCCGAAGAGTCGGCAACGGAGTTTCCCGTGGGGGAGGTGAGACGGCCAAAGACGGTTTGCGGCTCGGAATGGACTTGCTGCTCCGTGCCGACGAGGAGCGCGCGAGATGAGTCGAGTTTTGAATGGAAGCAGAGATGGAAGGAGTACTGTGAGATGAAGTGCGGTCTTCACGCTGTTGATCAAAGCTGGCTCGAACCGGGCTTCTTAACACCTCTTCCAGCTCGAGCGGCTGATCGACAGAGAGGATATACGTGGGCTTGCTATGGCCATTGTTGTTCAGACGGCCGTCCTGGTGCGAGGAATTGTTGTGATCATATACCGGAACCGGCTTCCGCCTGATGCTGGAACTATGTCCCGACAGGCTCGAAGTGGTATGCTGGCTAGATGACGAACTTGCTGGCAGCGACGGATTAGCCGCTAATTGAGGCGATACTGCCGAGTGTGAGCTCGAATTGCTGAAGGCAGGCGAAATAGGGGATTGGCCGTCCCCATTTGGCGATAGATGCGTTGAATCAGGCATGGCGTTCGTTGAGGTGGAATACCGAGGAGGTGGTTGACCAGGACGTGGGGGCACGGATTTGGCGTTCGCTGTGAGATGTAGGCACATTGTCAGTCATGAATGCACGAGCTATGACCGCTTTGGGGAAGACGGCACCGAGAATACTGTCGATCAGTCGACCTTCAATTCTCGCGAGTCAACCTCGATTGTGAGGGCCTGCGTTTCGACATTCGAAAAGTCCACTGCGATAATCTCTCTGAGACAGGCACGATTCGGAGTATCTACACAATGATCGTTCATGAAAAGACTTACCCTTCGCAATTCTCCTAAGGTTGCGGCTGACGGGTCCTGGCAGCTGTTCTGGCAGGAATCGTCCTCAACTTGCTTGTCCGCGTGATCTTCAGAGATATCTGTATAGTCTGTAGACGATTGTAGACGCCAATCTGCGGCTCGGTCGTCGGACGTCAGTCTCTTGCGATTGGTGACAGACCGGATCGGCAGATTGAAGCAAGACAGGCACGATCCGCGAATTGCTGAATGCTGATGCGTTCCGAGCTGCAATGCCAAGATGATGTTCAAGAGGGAGATTGATGTCAAACCGCTGTTGGCAGGTTCTGTCCAATCGAGGTGGAAGGCGTGCAGAGCAGTGTTATCGAGTAACAAAGACAATCGAGGAGGCCAGGACGCCGAATGGTACCACTTTGGGGGGCGATTATCTTGCGAACCAGCTGTTGAACGTCGCTTGATATTGTGACGCTCGGGAGTCGGTGTTCCCCAGTGGTTTGTCGCTAACCGTCGAGGTGTACAAACCCGATAGCGATAGCATGAAAATGACTATCAAACCACGATTGCCCAACTCGTGGCTCATATTTTCTAAAACCAGCAAGAGCCGCGACATCCAGTCCATGTGAAGCTCGACCAACAGCTACCGATCGACGTGGGATACCTCCAAGTTCCTCGCACAGGAGCTGCCACAGGAGCTGGGGTACTTTTCCAAGCTTTCAGGTAGCTTCCGTCGCTGCGGCGCTCAGTGACATTCCGATCGAGGACGGGGTTTCTATGCACATACATCCCGAGTTGCAGCTCATAACGCATACGGGCCCGGCCCAGCCCAGAGGCTACAGCTCGAAACCTCCACCGCTCTCTTGAGGCTCAACCCAGCACGCAGCAGCTCACGCAGCTATGCCCCAGCTACCAGCTAGCTACCCACCTTCGAAACTCACGGGTGATCAGCTCTTTCCGAATAGGTCCAACAGCATTCCTAGAGGAAACCAACTGAGCCAACAGCAACAGCTATGTACTGCAACATGCCCCTTTTGGGCTGAATATTGCTGAATATTGCGGCAGGCCGTATGAGTGAGACACAGGTAGCCGAAACACGAAGATCCCGACCGAGCGGCGACAATTTTTTGCGCTACAAGCTGATCGAAAGACGTCACCACTGCAAACTCGAAGTCTCCTCCAGAATACATGTAAGAACCACTTTGAAATACTTTCCCTAGCGACTAGCAAAGAGTCCCAAGATTCATGATCAGTACTCAAGTGGATCCGGAGCACGAGTTCGTCTACCGCGGCGGAACCTCCATGAATGAGTCTAGCAATCATGTTACCCTCATGCTGAGCATCTATCTCCTTGCGTCTGCGGGAAGCCTAGAATGCCTCGCGATACAAAAGGGGAACATGAGACTCTGATCTCCATATTGTAGATCAGCTCGCATACTCCGTCCACAAATCTCGAGCATTCTTTTCATCTTGTTCAATCTCGGTCTACAAAGGTCATTATGTTCCGCTGTGCGATTATATCGACAGTATAGTCCATCCGCGGGAATGTCGTAAAAGGTCGTAATTTGAATCGTTCCGGCACGGTGCGGTGACGGAATCCATCAGGGGTCGAAGCGAGTTCATTATACTGAGTCTGCGAAAGGCCGGCCACGGCAGGAGGGCGGTATCCAAACAGCTACGTTCAGGCTACTCGGACGTAATGGTAGAACGGATACGCTCCGGTAGAGCCGCACGAAAGAGGAACGTTGGCGCCGTTCAAGCACTCCGTGTGGTTGTCTACAGACGAGCAGGATCATAGAGATGCAAAATATCAACGACTGCAGATTCGTCTTGCAGGAAAGATGGATCGGAAGCTCACCAAAGATCATGACATTCCTCTGATACGTAACGTTCGTCTGCGAACACAGCGCTTCCCCTTCCTCCAAGTCCGTGGCGAGATCGGCGCTGCAGGTCGTGTTGCAGACTGCGATGGGAGACAGCTGGATTAGTGATGAGCTCCGTTCGAAATGACTGTTAGTCACGCACATCCTCGACCGAAACATCCGTAGAACTCATAAATGTAAGCTCCAGTGGGAGAAGGGATAGGAACCATCGATCGCCGAAGTGCTATGCGGGCAGGGAGTAAACCGAAGTTTAGAGGATGTCATAAAGGCAGACGAGCCAGGAGGAAGGCGGTTACGAAGAAAGGATGAGGATAATCAGCTTCGTTCGGACAGATGAATGCTCGGTGAGCTCTGCCATCGTTTGATCACCTTCTAGACCCGGACTCCTCCCAAAAAATGCCCATAGCCATCTTCTCCGTGTAACTCAACCACGTATAATCCCCATCATCTGCAGGTGACCCAAGTTGTCCAACGATGGTTACTGACGATGCCTGATTCAGCGCTGCAGCGTCTTGGATCGTCGGGAGTGCTGTGATGGTGGTCAAGGATGTCAGAGCGATGAGGGTGAAAGCGAGGAATCCCAACATGGAATTGCGTGCGTGGGAAGAGCTTGACGACATGGCGCTTGGAAGTTAATGTGTCGGATTCCGTGTTCACAAAAATCGATTTGAAGGATCTAGTAGGTGATGAGGATGAGATCAAGTTGCATTGAGAGGATAGTCTTCATGGCTCGGTAATATAACATACCTTTAGCACAGCAAACCGGAATCATCGGGACTCGAAAAACAAAACAACAATAACCGACGGTCGGTGCTCCATGATGTATGTTGATGACTTGATCACTCCAATAGGGACAAAAGGTACGTTTGTTTACCAGTATGTTGTCACAGCTGTTGTCATGCTTGC
The DNA here is from genome assembly GCA_025758675.1 of Naganishia antarctica. Taxonomy (NCBI): domain Eukaryota; kingdom Fungi; phylum Basidiomycota; class Tremellomycetes; order Filobasidiales; family Filobasidiaceae; genus Naganishia; species Naganishia antarctica. The sequence goes on from JANGFJ010000062.1 coordinate 85,555, forward strand.
CCATGCTTGCTAGCAGCTAGCCTGCCATTAGTGTCAGTGCCTCATTTGTCGCTTGTTGTGTGTCTGATCCGCCGTCTCGAGAAAATGTTGATCCGTAGCAGAGAGCGCTCCTTCGTCTTTCGACCTGGGCGTCCGTTCTGGGATAGCAAGAGCTGGAATAGCGAACCGAGGTAGGAGCTAGAGTAGGCATTAACCATACAAACTATCTCGCAAACGCAAGTCCTCCTGCCTTTCCTCAGAAATCTAGCCCTGTCGGTCTTTGTCGTGTTGTCCGCGCATCTCCGCGCTAATTAATCGGGTTAGACCCTTTCTACTCTCTAGGCGTCAGTCATATTCCATACTCATCTATCTCGAATTGAACCCTTCCAAAAGCTCTTCCAACACTGCCAGTCTCATGCCGATCCGAAACCACAACGCCATTAGTCGTCGGTCAATGGGTATCTTCTGGACGTGGCGATTGGTGCGGCGCAGGGATATCAGCGGAATTCGGGAAGGTGATATGTCAAAAGTCAGTCAGTCAATAGCTTCAGATTTCAACAACGCATTAGATGGATAATGTGGTATCAGTCACTATTATAACTATCACATGATGTCTCTCGACCCTCGACCCTCGTTCAGGACTATCCAGCAAAGCGAGGTCTAGGCCTGCGACATCGTTCATCTAGATCGCCAAAGATACTCCTTCAACATCTCGTTGTCCCTGCTGTCGGACTTTCCTCTCCACGGCCCAACCTTTGACGGCCATAATGACGAGGATCCAAGTGAAAGGAAAGCATACCAAGGCGACAGTCTGCATCGGACGAGAAACGTCATTAGTCCTTGAACACTTGCGCAAAGAAAGACCATCCTCACTCACCCAGCAGAGAAAGGCGAACCCATCATCATACGCATGTCGCATAGCAGAAAACGCAATCTCCTCATCGCTCAAGAAGAACAATACTCCGGCGCACGCAAGACAGAAGGACGCGAGTCCCTCGGTGGGCGGTCGAGACGGCATGACCGAATCCGAAGGCGGGGAGACCCAGAGGAAAAAGTAGGTCAAAAGTCGAAAGATGGAGAATCCGGCAAGACAATAACCCCAGAGTGCGTGAATGGTGACTTGGAACACGTAGTTTTGTTGGTGAGCAGACATGGCGATGCCGAGCTGTTCGAGGATCACGATCGTCAGTAACACTATCGCAGGACGCCGCAGCAGTCTACTCACGATACCAATGACAAGCGCAGGGAAAGGATTAAAGCTGAAGCTGTAACTCTTGGGCGCTTGCACCTTTCTGCCAGTCGTTGGGTTCCCATCGGATCCTCGAACCGCGCTTGTTGCAAGGAGCCGTCTAATCGTCTTGCTCTCCAGCCCCATCCCACTCAGACCGCCGAACCAGAACATGATGGCGATACTAATGTGCTGCACCTGTCTGATAGTATACGGACTGTCGGAACCCGCTCCGATTCGCTCCATCCATGTGTTGGTGATGCCGTAGAAGAACATTCCAAACGATTCGAGCATCTCCGCCGATGATAGACGGGAATGACGTTTATGTGGTGGTCGAGCGTTCCATGCCCATCCGTACTCTGCGAATGCACCCAGGTAGCGTGCAAATGTCAAAAGGCCGTACCTAAGGGGCAATGCAGCGTGAGCGGATGCGTATCGCATAACGCTTGGAACCTTGTACTTACCAGAAAAAGATGCTCCCTTTGATCAGGTGCGCTAATAGACTTGGCAAGAAATACTTTCGACCCATCCCGGTATACACCACGATGCCCATGATGGCGACAATATACGCCCAAACGACAAGTCCTCTACTGAAGAAATGCATCAAATACATCCCAAAACGAGCTGCCTTTTGTGGAGTCGTCCTCTGGATCGATGTCGGTCGAGCGTCGACATGCGCTTGAAGATCGGACATGGAAGGTTGTGCGAAATGGTGGGCGGCTCCAGATGAACCGTTCGACATACCTTGAGTGGGGAATTTTAGCTGTTGGTCCATTTCGTGGGGCGAGCTCGAGAAGATAGGCGAGTCGCGTAACGTCGAGGTATCGGAAGACTTGGATGAACGTGAGTTCCTGTGTTCTCCATCTGACCTGTTTGCCCAATCTGACGTAAAGATGACCGAGGTCGCGCGTTCGTGTGCTTGGTGGACTGTCGGTTTACCAGTCTCCTGCGCTGTCAGGCTTGCTTCGTCCAGGTCGTCCAACTCCATTTGGGTCGCCAATGCAATTCGTTCGTATTTTTCCATTATCTTGGTGGATTCCCTTTTACCATGCACTACAGTGTCGACGAATGCCTTGAAGTTTCTATCGCGGGCGGTTGCGAATCGATAAATTCTTCTGCCCGTCGATAGGAAATCGATGGCACCGATGGCAACAGTTGCCAATAACAGCAAGTTGCCACTGATATTGTGCTTGTGTCCGACGTAGAGGTCCGGCGTCGCAGCATTATACCAGACACCAGACATCCATCCGACGAAGACCAATAGACCAAAGCCCAGTTTACTGACTCCGTACGCCAACGAGTAGAGCTTTGCCGCCCGTAAAGCCAGTACGACGGGAAGGACGGCAAAGTACGCCAAGGAAAATGCGAGGACGTGCAATGCCATCAATCCAGGATGCGACCGGCCGTCACCACCCATTACTCGATCTTCTTCTCGTGATCCAGCACCGAAAGTACACTGTTCGTTCTGCCACGCCACAAAGTCGTCCAGCTGCAAAGTCGACATCTCCGTGGTTGCATTTCCGTACGGCGATAGACCCGTTCGGCGGAACTCGAACGCTTCGGAGGGAGAGAGGACAAAGTCGTGGTAGAGGAAAGACAGCGGCGCAGGACCGTGACGCACGAAAACATCGGTTTCATTGAATTCGGTAAGTGGCACCCAGGCGGAGGAATGGTGGATGTGGCCGTGACTCGGCGAGTCCTGCAACGAAATGGAATGCGAGTGACCGCAATGGGCCTCTGTGGATCCCTTGATACACTTTTCTTCACTGGTCGACCTGGACCCGTGTGCGCTATGGTGCGCAGGATCATGGGCATCCTCGTCGTCGTGTTGTTCCTCGTCCGAGGTCGCAGACGGAGTGGGCAAGCCAGATGTAGTAGCTGAAGGCGTTGTGTTCTCGGATACGGTACCCATCAAGTCAACGTCAAACATATCCACCACGTTGTCGTCCACCGAAATTTCCTCCTCGGCAACTTCGTGATCTCCGTGCCGTTCGACAACGCTTTTCCTGGCTATACGCGATCCAGCAGCTAATCCCAGTCGCAAATCTGGCAAGGCATGATGGAGATCATCTGACGGACTAGTTGGTAATGCGAGAGCGTAACCCGAGTTGGACGAGTCGTAAGAGTAGTCGATCAAGGTTGGACTCGTAAGGAGGATAGAAACGATGATGCGAGAGAGCGAGTTGGCGATTGGTGATTGTGTTTTCATGATTGTGGCTGTCGACTGTCGGTACCGGGCGATTCAGCAGGCATACCATGAACGAGAATGACATGACTTACATCAATGATTGAACTCCTTGCCTGTGTCCCATGCGGATTTCCTGGCGGTGAACGATATTATGATCCCGCCTCTGTTTCGGATGGTCGATGTCTTCAACTGAATGGCAGTGTCCGAAGGCACATGAAGATCCGTCGTCGTCGAGATCGGGCGGTATGGCGAATGGGAAAGTTGAATGAAAGGCAACCCGTTGACAATCAGACCCCAATATATTTCCGAATCCAAAGACATGGAGGTGCGAAGTGATGTGCTTACCAATCAGTGTGTGCCCTCGTGTCGTCGAATGGGCAGAGCTAGGATTGATCCTCGCCGATACCTTTCGCGGAAGATGCACCAAATCTGGAGCTGTCGAAGACTCGTTTTGAGTGCCCCTTTTATCTTTTTTTCCTGCTCCTTTGAATCATTGATCGAGGGTCTTGAATGCGGCAACGGCTTCGCTCATCCATATAAGCTGCCGCATTCTGAAAAGCATAGCCATCTGGGCAAGGCTCACTGCGAAGACCCGGGCTGCAGCTGATGACGGATGTTGTGAGCGGCACTGCTCCATGCTCTGGCGATAGCTCGCCAGTGCTTACGAACACCTGTATGCATCAGCAACAATCACTTCATCATAGATTGAATGACGCTGCTTGATAATGCTCATCATCACTCAACGTTGTCGTCGTCGTTTCTAAAAAATGCTAGATGAATGCAAGACACGAGCGACCGCCAGAAATTTGTTTTGGAAAAATGCCAACCTCGGCAACGCCCGATATCTCCCGTCCGACCTACAGCCATAAAAATTCGGGAAGATCTAGGCCAACCTATCAACCTATAACGTAGACGATGGAGGACCGACCGATTTCGCATGATACGTCAGACAGCGATCCTGGTACAGAGTCGTCTCATATCAGGCATTTAACCAAAGCAGCAGGCAGATTCATCATTCGAGACGCGAGCTGACGTGATAGCTCCTCCTGCTGGCCGGTGGAACCCCTGTAGGTCCACTTCACACCGGTTAGTAGAGAGTTTGAAGAGCTGTTTGAAGGGGGAGGTGGGAGTCGCCGGGTGTAGGTGGGGTCACACGCCGCGCTCGGGCAAAGTTATCAGATGATGGATTCGTCATCATATCTGGCTTTTCGAGGTCGTAATTTCAAGTTATGCAAACCGTCGGAGAGGTCAAAGTTCAGCTTCACGGCCATAACAGCTGCTGGCCATAAGTTGTGAGTCGACTTGGAGGCGTATATAGAGCAGACCTCCTCAGCGATTGTCTATATATTACCAGGCAGTCCCCCCGTCGCGCGCCCTTTTCTTCAATCCTGCTGCTTCACAACCTCGAACTTTCGAGTGGACTCTCGCGTCTCAGATCCGGGGTGACTTGAACTTCCTTCATGTGCCGAACTTGTAACGCAGGAGTACGTAAGGATTTTCGCCGGCTTTCGTTGTTCGGCTTCAGCCACAGGATAATCCCGTCCGTTGTCAAGGAATGGGTGATAATGCGTCGAATACACATGTGTGGTGTGGTGTGGTATCCGTAGCTGCCAGGATGCATCCTCCTCGCGCCGATCCGCTGTGACGTCGGAGAAGAAAGGAAAGAGTGGCAGGAGGTGACCGAGGCGAGGATATACGATTGATGCGAGCTCCTCTTAACTCCCTTACCTCACCAAGACACCAGTGCACATGACTTGTCAGGGTACATGATGATGATGATGAATGAAGCGCAACACGAGGCAGTCCGGCTGCTGAGTAGAGAGTTCCTAGAGAGGGTCATTAATCAAGGGGAATGGGGAAAGGCTATCCAAAGGCAGGTAAGCGGGTCACTCTCCTAGTCCTACATTCCTCCCGAGACTCAAGCCTTGCATTCTGTTACTCCAGCTAGGAGATTAGTAGGTAGACGAGGCTCGACATGTCGCTTGACGCGACTGAAGCAGTTTTGGAACCGCCTTCCAGGTATACTCTTGCAAGCACGACTGGGACTCGACAATCCAGGCATCACCCCTTTCGACATAAATCCCGCCTTTCAAATACCCACCTCTGTCTCGCTGCTCCCAACGTACCTCACCCGCATCGCAAGAGAGACCCTCCTCTCACGCCCGACGGCTCACGAGTTTCCAGCGGGAAGGGGAAAGGTCCTGTATCACGATGATGCCGCTGGTGATCCTGCGAGCTTGGGTATCGCGTGTGTGCTGTATTGATTGGCGGAGGGTGGTGATGTTCGAGCGGTGAGGATAGACAAGGAGCAGATGCTGAGAGTTAAAGGCGTTAGCATGCTTGAAGCTGTCAAGCTGGAGATTGAGTTTCTGGAAGGTGATACTTGCAAAGTACGTGTGCGCTTACCTTTTCATGAGGAAGAAAAGGAATTGACTGTCTTGGTTTAGACCGATGATGGGCGATCGCTCACCGTTTGAGTCATCTGTCTCCATGGGCAGACTCGTTTACATGGTTCCTCCATACGTAAGAAATGCTACTCGTGTGTGTTGTGCGTTGTCGTTTACCCAATTTCTTGCATCCAGGCGTTCTATGGACTCCTATCCGACCGAGGAGATGAACAGATCAGGTACTTCCAAGCGGCTTATGATCAGTGCAGATTGTACAGGCACCATCTGCGCAGGGACAATGGATTCTGAAAACACATCATATTCGGTCCGGACAAGATCGATCCCTGACAATGGGCCACCAGTGAGCCGCGCTTTTCGCTTCCCACGCTTCCTTTCTCACTGCGGATATCCTTAGGCAACGGGTGGGTCGCCGCTGGCATGCTTAGGGTGTTTGCTACATCGCATGAAGCGAACGAGGAAGTCCGCGCCGGCTTCAAGTCGCAAATGGCCGATTTGGCGGCATGGGCACAAGAAAATTCAGCTCCTCGCTGTCCTTACCAACGCTTGAACGCGTATCAGTCGGTTGATGTAGGACTGGTTGGGTAGTTGACTGGTAGTTGGGCCTCGGAGGAAGCAATGGATATTGAGTTATCGTCGTGGAAGGCAGTTCCTGTTGTCATGCCAGGAATTATTCGGTACTTCTTTGAACCGTTCGTCGATACCTGGTTGTACGTGTTGCGGAGATACTTTCGGAGAAATCAAAGTCGTGGGTGCCCCACTACCCCGCTTCCGACAGGGTTCCGATGAATGCCTGCGCGATATTGCGGTCACTAGGATGGAGGCCATATATAACTGGGGTGTGGGTACTCGTCTGGCAGTATGCTTCTCCTCCGCCTCCATCATCGATACATTGCTGCGTCGTCCATTCCAATTGCCGAAACCATACCCACAGCCATCCACCATGATCAGCAATACGATTGTCGACGACCCTTCCTATAAGAACGTACTTCCTTCAAATTTTCTCCACGGATACGCTTCGGCCTCATATCAGATCGAAGGAGGGTATCAACAAGACGGCAGAGGTCCTTCCATCTGGGATCATTACCTCAAGAATCAGGAAAATGGAAACGAATCCGTCGACTCGTATAACCGCTGGAAGGAGGACGTCCAGCTTTTGAAGCAATACAACAGTTCAGCCTACAGGTTCTCCATCAGCTGGTCGAGAGTGAAGCCCCTGGGAGGCAAGAACGATCCAGTGAATGAAGCAGGAATCGAGTACTATAACAACTTGGTAAGTATCCCCTAGACCAAATGCTAGCGTTGCACTCATTCTTTCATTGGACAGATCGATGCGATCCTGGAAGCCGGTATTACCCCTTGGATCACCATCTACCATTGGGACCTCCCTCTCGAGCTTCAAAACCGATACAACGGTCTCGCGACCGAGGATTCAAACCGGATTGTCGAAGACTTTGTCTCGTACTCCCAGCTTTTGTTCGAACGCTTCGGCGACCGAGTGAAGAACTGGATCACGCTGAACGAGGTGGATATCGGTTTGCCTACCTCTGGTACATCGTACTGACGTTGCCTCGCATAGCCTTTGGTTGCGACGGCTTTATCCTCCTTCGGGCTTGTGCCCAAATGGAACCCTCGGACCAGTCCGTTCACGTAAGTCCTCACGCCCACAAGCTCTGAAAGTCCTCCTCGCTGAATGACTTCTCGTGAGATAGCCACGCCAAGAACCTTTTGCTTGTACACGGCTACACAGTTGACCTTTATCGACGAGAATTCCAACCGAAGCAAGGAGGGCAAATCGGAATTACCTTGGTGAGTTGTTCATTGCCCCTTGGCGTTACCTGGATCCATGAGTTCACAACCTGCTTGCCTGCTGGCCTGCTTCTCCCTTTGCGCTTGTCAGAACTGCGACTGGGCGTCACCTATCGACGATTCTCCAGAGGCGAAGGCCTGCGCCGAGCAGTCAGTCGCCTCAGTTCTAGGATGGGTGAGTAGGCATTGATTCTTCGGGTGGAGGCTTTACTGATCCAGTACTCCGCCACAGTTTGCCGACCCGGTTTGTAAGTACCCGCCTTAGAGTCCGTATCGGGCAAAGGCTTTCAACGTCTCACGTTCCCGCGCAAAACTTCCTTAGACAACGGTCGACTGAATCCCGTCTTGAAAGAGCGATTCGGCGAAGCCTTCCCAGACTTTTCTCCCGAAGAGTGGAAAGTAATCAAAGGTTCATCCGATTTGTGAGTCCAGTCGCAGCGCATCTTTCGAAACATCTCCACAGGCGCATGGTCCTCATGTAGTCCTTTGACAGCTTTGGCCTGAATCATTACGGCACCAAATATGCGACCGGAAAGAAATTGGATGCGAACAAGGCATACGACAGCGACGCGACTGTACAAGACAAGGTAGCATTTTTCTTTGCAGGAAACGTCGAGCTCACCGCTATCGGCAAGGACGAAAAATGCATCGGAAACCGGGGCTTCCATGATCACCCACTCGACGTCCCCTGGGGATTCCGAGAACTGTTGCGGTACTGCTGGGAGAATTACTGCAAGTCCGGTGACATCCCCATCGTCATCACAGAAAACGGGTTCGCCACGGACGGCGAAGCTGAGATGAACTTGATTGAAGTAATGAATGACACTCAGCGACAGACCTATTACAACGGATATATCAAGGAACTGATTGAAGCGGTGCGAGATGATGGGATCAAGATTAGTGGATACATGGGCTGGAGTTTGCTGGATAACCTAGAGTGGTACATCTATTCGTCTTTTCCCGCTCCAAAGCAGGACACTTACTGTGGCCTGCTTCCCTACAGGATGTTCGGAGACACCCCAAGATTCGGGGTCACTTACGTCGATCGGGAGCACGACTTTAAGAGGTACCCAAAGGATTCAACAAAGTTGCTAAAGGCCATCTGGGAGCATACCGTAGCCAAGTAAAGGAAGAGATTGTTCGCAGTAGGATTACTAAGTCCTGGTAATTCGTTGGCAACAATACGGCTAAAGCCGTCCTGTACATCGTCATTCAATCGCGTATGTGTCGGTATAACGGGAATCAATGTGATGCAGAGCAATGACAGTCTTGATCGGCCATGATATTGGAAGTACATCTTTTCGCCTTTCTTGATATTCAAGTTGGGCCTGCCGTGATAGGTCGTTTCTTAATCGTGGACTGTGATGAAGAAGATATATGGATACAAGACATCTCCCCAATATCAACATCTCTCCCGATCCACCTTCCGAATAATTCCATGAAGGCCAGTTGCGCGTCGCCTGTTTGATGCTGCTTCTCGTACCGTCCGGTCCCGCGGAACGCGTACTTCTTCAAATATTATGCCAGATTGCGACCGCTTATGCGACGAACTACTTGGATATCGTGTTCACTAGCCAATCGAGCCCTTCTTCCAATCCTTCACCCTTGATCGCGCAACTTCCCCTCACGGACCACTCTCTTCCCTTTTCGCCTCCTGCGAGACCGAGTTTGTCTGAGATCTCGGCTGGTGAGAGGGCGCCTTTGACGTCCTGTAAGGGCGTAGAGGGCTATTAGCGGTGCGAATAGGAGAGCGAGAGGATGGAGGGGTACTTGCCTGTTTGTTGGCGAATACTAGGACAGGAACATGCTTCAATTCGTCTTCGCTGAGCATTGTCAATAGCTCTGATCTCGACGTCGGTAATCTCGCGACATCGGATGAATCAATGACGTAGATGATGGCCTGTGGTCGAGCGAGAAAGTCATAGTCAGATGTAGGGTTTCCAGCGGAGGTCACGAAAGACCAACCTGTGTGTTTGCGTAGTAACACCTCCAATATGGCCTACACGCAGAGCAACAGTAAGTCCGACTTGAGCCATCTTGCACTGAGCCCAACCTCCACTTCAACACGGGGAAATGACCGTGTACACACTCGCCCACCTCTTGGACAACAACTTACCGGATACTCGATTGACCTGGAGGAGGCGACGCAAGGCAAGGATCAACGATGATTCCCTTTTACACGCCGGTTACAGAGCAGTCGCACGTACCTCCCAGATCCCACACCTGGAAATTGATATTTTTATACGACACTGTCTCCACGTTGAACCCGATTGCTGAACGAAAGATACGCCGACCGAGTATAGGTGATCAGCAAGATTATCGCATCCCCAGGAGTAACGCGGAACATACTCGGTATCGTTGATACTACTTCTCCTATCTGTTTGACCAAGAAAAACAGCAACCGTAACGAATGGGCTCAGCATGACGATTCCCCGAGCGGGTTGCATCATCGTGGGAACCACTTTGTGCGCCGATGGAGGAGAGGACTGACCTGTAAGCGGTAGAGAATCGTTGTCTGGCGGATACAGGAAAGGGAGAGGAATTTGTTAGTAATCTGGTTTCAATGTCTTGCCATCTCCCCTCGAACCATGGACGAGAATCGCAAACTCGCCCGCCTGAGGCGACGAGAACCGTTGAGATCCCGGTTCATCCCATCCAAAACCTCTGTTAAAGTGGCTCGTCCGCTCAGACTTTTCCGTGCAAGATGTGATCCGCGAATCAGAGCATCGGCTCGAGGTATTCCGCTGTTCAAGCTGCCCCAGCGAAACCCCGGATCCGTCGACCACACCATTTCCTCCCTTGGCAAAAGATAGCCGGGTCTTTTATCGCTGCTACGCGTGACCCACGTTCCGGGTCGTTGAGTCCCCTAACAAGAGCAGTCGAACAGGCTACCAGCTCGCTTTTCCGCTCCAAGTTCTTCCATTCCCTTCGCCGCACTTCTAGTCCATGATCGTCGCTCGGTATTATTGTTTGCGTGACGACGTAGGAATCGTTCGTCGCCCATCCCCATTCTCATGCAAGACGGTTCTCGTGGATGCTCTGCTGTTCGTGTTGGACTCCAGACAAAGAAAGTCGTATGACAATCCCATCCGCGATCCATGCTTGCGGCCGAAACCTCGCCTTGCGCATCATTCGCCATGAACTTCTTGGAGAACATCCTGCTCTCTCCGCTGAATCCCGCATCGCGAATCCCCGACACACTCTTCCGCGATCCGTAGCACGACGGCTGATTCCTTTGCCCCGTTCGTCGGAAGTATCTATCAACCATTTCCGATCGTGCGTTGTTTTGAATCTCGCAAATTTTCGAGCCCATCATCCACACAGCGCATCCCGCCAAGCACGCAACCCCTCCCAATCCTCCGTACACCAAGCCCAAAGCACATCCCTCACCCACCACACGAGACTCACCTTTCCGGCACTATCCAACCCGACCATCAAGATCCGCACTTCCTTTTCCTTTCCCCACAGCGCGAGCGCGCTCAACGACGAGTATAGACGGGAGAGGGATAGGCCCATGGTGTGAGGGCGATGGGTGGTGGTGAGGTATGGTGTATAGGGATCAGATCGAGATATGTCCATCGGATTGACAATCTTCAACGGCCAGGGATGACGGGACGGTTGTCGCATTTGCATCCGGGCGCGCGTTAGCAGCTTGTGTTTAGCTTGTTTGTTTGGCTTGTTCAATCTATTGGTCTCCTCTACGTCTACTTCTATTCTACAGATACTGTACAACTCTACTGCATCTCGACATCCTCCCCGTCCTCGTCCTCCATGTCTACGCGCACTCCCTTGCTCTCTAGCTCTCCTACCAGCTCCTTTACGTGTACGAGGATTCCCTCGTCCGGATGGTCCTGTTGGTCATGGAGCTACGGCACGAAGCGTCAGTCCAAGATCCCACGAGCCAAAGCACAGACATACCGATTGACATTCCATCAACGCACTCAGAGCCTCAACATAACACTCATCCACGGTCACGCTCCCATCCTCTTTATCCTTCCCCCCATTCTCCTCGGCTGCCTGACCACGACAATACCATCCCCACCCTTCCAAATAACAGCCCTCGACGTCCTCGTCGTCCTCCCCGCGAATCGTCTCGACCATCTTGAGCGCGCGGACGTATTCCCCGTGTTCAAGCAGCAGACGACAGAGGAGTGCGCGGGTTTGTATCGGCGGTAACTCGGGGTCTCCGAGGTCTTGCTCTGCCGCTGCCTCCGCCGCCGCGAGGACCTGCGCGTGGTCCACCTCGTCGCGCGCTTCAAGATGCTCTGCGACACGGGAGACTCGCTCCGCAACGTCGACGACGATCTTGCGTGCCTCGTCTGGACGGGACTCGGACATTCGGATCGAGGCGAGGGTGAGGAGGGCATCGGGGTCGTGTGGTGACAGAGCGAGGGCGCGCTCGATGAGCGTGTTGCAGTGGGTTGGCGCGTCGGGTTCGAAGCTGCGGAGGCGAGAGGTGATTAGGCGGGACGAGGGACGGCGTCGTCTACGCGACGTACCACAAATCACTCATCCAAATCTCTACCATGGCCACGAAAACCATTACACATTCCTTCTTGACCTCTTCCCCTGTCTCGTCTCCTCCCGGCTCACCACCCTGCAACGCCTCTATCCGCGCTTGCAGGATCTTGAGTGCGGCTTCGTACGACTCGAGTGCGGATTGTGGTGTTGGTGCCGTTTGGGCGAGGTAGAGATGTGGTGTGGCCGACGGGTGGTCGGGGTTTAGGCGGAGGAGCTGGAGGAGGTGCTGAAGGAGGTGAGGGTCAGTCGTAGTAAGGTTTTGGAGACAAGAGCGAAACTGAGCGCGATGCGATGCTGCGGATGTTACTGATATGGCGGTGTTCTGTCGCGGCGTGTCCCTGGCTCGAGGAATTCTCGAGGCGTACTACACTCGCTCGTCCTGCGACGAGCTCAGGCCTTGCGGTGCGCATACGGATCTCACCCGTCATACGACTGGCTCGGAAGGGTATTGTAGTTTTCTCGCTACGGTCGGTCGCGAAGCGTTAGAGCCTGCGGCGCGTACTACGCTCGTCCGTCCTACGACGGACTCGAGAGAGAGATTGCTTGCGGCGCGAACTATTCTCGCTTCGCTCGGCCTAGCCTGCGGCGCAGACTA
>JANGFJ010000063.1:0-132453 GCA_025758675.1 Naganishia antarctica
AGAGCAAGAGCAAGAGCAAGATGTCGGACACAGTGTTGGTCAACCCGCGGGAGTATGATATGGATCTGCATGATGTGTATGCGGCGTTTATGTGAGTTGGATCGTGTCCCCTGATGCGTTGACTGATGGTTCTTTGCCTAGGGGTTACTTTGAACGCAAGGGTTTCCAGTGGTACGTCGCCGCCTCGTGTCGTCTTAAAGCTCGTGTCTGACCCCCAGATCGTCAGGTGGAACCATTCGTTCGCTTCCTACTTTACCACGTTCAACGACTTTCTCTCATTCGGATGGGGCGCCGTCGTCGTCACGGATAAACGAACGGGGAGGGGTCATGTAGCTGTTCGGAGTGCGAATGCTGAGCATGTGACGAGTGGCGGCGGTGGTGGTGGACAAGGGGGGACGGTACAGCAGTTTGCGAGGATGATCAAGGTTCGATTTGGGGAGAGTCTGCCAAAGCTTCCGAATCAGGTGAGGTTTGCGTTGCGTGGAGGAAAGTGCATCGGAACGCATGACTGATGGATGGACACTTCCGCCGCCGTAGCTCCCCATCGATCCCTTTGAATCCAAACCCCGCCTCGTCCGAATCATTAACGACCTAACAACCTACAAACGCCTCCAAGCAACCGTCCCTTCGGCCGAAATGAACGCGAAACGCAAGAAACTCTGGGCAGGCGATCCATGGGAAGTGCAAGCGCTGTGGAATTCGAGAAATCATACGTTTTTGGCGTTGGAGGTGGTTTGGTGGGAAAAGGGGAATGGGGTCATGTTGGAGGCGGGAGTGGCGGCGGTGAGGTGTCGGTGAGTTCGGTTGTGCTGTGAGTGTGCGGGGTCTGATCGTTGCTTTGCAACAGGAATATTGACGCATTAGTGAGTTCTCGTACGGTCGCATAGAACCTCGGCTGATCGATTATCCACAGGAATCGTGGCCGCCGTTACCAGATGACAACTATCGTAGATCTCACTATGTTGTATCTGAATGGCTGGACAAGGTGAGAACGGCGGGAGATGACGCCGACGCAAGCTTATCCCCTCGGACAGAGAACAAACACAAACCACCACATGCCAAGCATGCCGAGATCATATGCGCACGGCGAAACCCAGCCGGTGAGCATGGCCGCACTGGAAAAGATACTCAAGTACGTCGTCCGCACCTCGAGGCGACATGCTCTAACCTCCCTCCCAGCGCAACCGTATCCACCCTCTGTTCTCCCGAAAGCGACTCACAGCCAAATACACTCGTCATCATCTCTGTCGGCGACTCTTCCAGGCTTCAAGACCTGCGGGGCGTCCATATCCCCGCCAACGTGATGATTATCGATCTTCCCCATTTTGAGCGTTCCCTGTTCCGCGTTTCGCAATCCGGCGGCGGCCTACCGCACGGCCACTCGGGCTCGAATTCGCCAAACTCGCCCGTGGCGTCCATCTTTGAAGGCGCGAATGGAGCGGGACGACCTGCCGGACTGAGGCATTACCGCTCGAGATCGTTGAATCATGTTCAATCCCAGCTCCCACCGCGGGATCCATCGCAACTCTTATCACTCCGAGGGATGCTCGCCCAACTCTCAATCCCGGCACCACACCACGTTCCAATCTCGAATTCCGGAAACGCTGCGTTTTACGTATTATTGCTGTTCCACATGTTGATCGACAAGGAATGTGCCCCGCCTGCGGTACTGACCCAGCAACAGAACCATCAGCATCCGGTCCAGGGCTTGCCTGCGTACGGGATGTATCCAATTCCGCACATGCCGTATTCACACTTGCAGATATACCCTCCAAACGGCCACGCCGCGCAAGTACCGAGTCGGCCAGACTCACCCTCTCGACACCACCGACCGACGGACCGAACGGCTGGACCTCCTAACGTCAATTCGTCGTCGGGCGCGTTCAAGCGATCCGTAACGATGTATTGGGACGACCCGCAACCCCTCGGAGCGGCCTCTCAGCAGATTAGCAATTCGTATCATTCGGGGGCGGGGACGGCGCGGATCGAGAGAAGACGGTCGGGGGAGCTGCCGCATAGTATGTCCAAGATGAATGTCAATCCGCCGGCGAGGGGGGTGGACCCGCGAAGACGAGCGAGTGGGGATAAGCAGTGATCGGGCGCCGATACTTGACCTAGACTATGCATAGAATCGTACAACCTACGTAATTGTACACCACGTCTCCTAACGATATAATACGTTCCGTCGGCCGTAACGGGATCAATCCGACGCAATCTCATCCGCGTCGATGATATCGTCATCTACACCACGCCATCAGTTTGCGTTCCTGATAGACGGTACAGACGGACTCACCGCTCGCGATATCGTCGTTCCCTGGTCCACCAGCCATCATCGCATGTTCTGCCTCTGCCCTCCTCAACGCAGCTCGTACCGCCTCGGTCCCTTCCGCGTCCTCGGGCTCGGCAGCGTCGGTACCGCGCCGTGATGGTGGTGGTGGCGGGGGCAACAGATCAATCGGACGTAACCCGTGTTTGTTCTTGATCCTATCAGTAGTCGTTTGTCAGTTTAAGAGAACGGGAGATGAGGGAGGGGACGGACAGTGGGTTTGCGCCTGCTTCTGTTAGGGATTCGACTACGGTGGGGTGGTTAGCTTTGCGTGTGACCAGAGCGGGGGAGGACGAACCGAGGTATAGTCTAAGCCCGTGTCGTCCTTCTTCCTCGATCTTCACCTGTCCCAGCGAACACAATCAGCATTTCGCGAATAGGCGTTGTGCTGCGGGACTTACAGCGAGATGGAGTGGTGTTTCCCTTTGCAATTTGTTCTGGATATCGACGTCGCATGATTCGTGGCACAAGATATGGTCGAGCACGGTCGTTGATGCGTGGATGATGCTACGCGCGGGATGAGCAGACGTCCGGGGGAAAAGATAGTGGCTTACGCGTAGTGCAGTGCTGATTGAACAGGGATTAGATTATGAGACAGTGCGGTGATGCCCGGACGTACCAGTATTCCCTAACCCATCTTGGTGGTTTACGTCTACTCCCTCGTCCTCGAACGCCGCTTGAAGGAGCTCCTCGTTGTCGGACTTGGCAGCAGAGAGGAGACGCTCGTCTGTGGAGGGTGAGCGGAATGTTGCTGAGGGGAGAGGAGGGGGACGTACTCGCTGATGCTCCGTCTGTTTCGGGGTCTGTTGGTGTCGGGGGGAGACGTGAAGGCGAGTGTGTCATCGTGATTGGTGGGGAAAGGTGTTGTCCGGCAGCATGAAGACTTGGAGCACGTTGATAACTGGTAGGTATAGTGATATAGTGATGACGGTTGCAGCTGAAACGCGGACATCGGATGGGAAATGTCCGGGTGCGCCCGGGGGAATTCATCATCATGTCGCTGCGTCGCTGCGTAAGCTTGAGGCGTTGATGTCTATGGATGGGTTCATCATCCTTGCCTCCGACACCCCGGATTCTGAACACCTTGAACCATCGCACCATGTCCGCACCATCATCCGACCCGCCAGCACAGCCTCCAACAGAGGGAACGTCCGAAAAGACGGACACCATCGCCCCGCCGACTGATGCGGCCGCGGCGCCAAAGACCGAGGATGTGGAGATGAAGCAGGAGGAGGAAGCCGTTGATCGGTTCGAGGATGTTCCGGGACATGTGTTGGAGGTGCGTAGTGGTTCCGATTGTGGTGGAGGAGGTGCTGACAGTCGTGTGCACGTGGTAGATGTCTTCGGATGAGATACGTATGCAGATACGCCTGATTGACAGTGAATGCAAGGTACGCCCTCTCGTCATCCCTCATCCGCTCGTGCTCACCCCCTTGCAGATGATGAAGCAGGAACAACTCCGCCTCATGCACGAACAAAACACAATGATGGAGCAGATTGCGGATAATGCGCAAAAGATCAAGCAGAACAAGGTGTTGCCGTACCTCGTTGGGAACGTGGTTGAGATTCTGGATGTGGATGATGAGGGTGACGAGGATGGGGCCGTCAAGAATGAACAGAATGCGAAAAAGGGAAAGTGTGCGGTTATCAAGACTTCGTCGCGTCAGGTGAGTCAACTCTTCCATGTGCTGAACCGACACTAACGTGGGGCGTTAGACGGTGTTTTTACCCATGATCGGGCTCGTACCCGCCGAAGAACTCAGACCGGGAGACTTGATCGGCGTAAACAAGGATTCATTCCTAGTCCTAGACACTCTTCCAGCTGGTACGCACGTTACCGCTACCTTCACCCTTTGTGGGCTAATCTGCGTCCGGTAGAATACGACTCACGAGTAAAGGCCATGGAGGTGGATGAGAAGCCCACGGACACGTATGCGGATATCGGAGGTCTAGACAAGCAGATTGAGGAATTGGTGGAAGCTATGTAGGTTGACCTGTTTTTGTTTGTGCGGGCGATGCTTATCCGTGTGGCGTAGCGTGTTGCCGATGCAGCAGGCTGACAAGTTTAAAAAGTTGGGTATCAAGCCGCCCAAGGGTGCATTGATGTTTGGGCCTCCTGGTACGTTCGGTTTCGTCAGGGTCGAGGAGCGGAGCTGATGCAGAGCGCAGGTACCGGAAAGACGTTACTCGCTCGTGCATGTGCGGCGCAAACAAACGCCTGTTACCTCAAACTCGCCGGCCCATCCCTAGTCCAGGTACGTCTTCCCCTCCTCCCACGCTGTCCCTACTAACCCTCGGCGCAGATGTTCATCGGCGACGGCGCAAAACTCGTCCGTGACGCATTCGAACTAGCAAAAGAAAAAGCACCAGCAATCATCTTTATCGACGAATTGGATGCGATCGGGACCAAGCGGTTTGATTCGGATAAGAGTGGGGATCGGGAGGTGCAGAGGACGATGTTGGAGTTGTTGAATCAGTTGGATGGGTTTGGGAGTGATGATCGTATCAAGGTGCGTCCATACCTCTAGCCGCGTTCCGATCCGAGCTGATTACCGTTCGGGAAGGTCATCGCCGCTACCAATCGTATAGATATCCTCGACCCGGCACTTCTCCGATCAGGACGTCTGGACCGAAAGATTGAATTTCCGTTGCCGAGCGAGGAAGCGAGGGCGCGAATCATGCAGATCCATGCAAGGAAGATGACGGTTAGCCCAAAAGTCAATTTCGAAGAGTTGGCGAGGAGTACGGATGAGTTTAATGGGTGCGTTGCGTTCAGGGTTGCTGTGAGGTGGATGCTGATCCTTGCGTCCGTGTAGTGCGCAATTGAAGGCCGTTTGCGTGGAAGCTGGTATGATTGCGTTGCGAGAAGGTGCCAAGGAGCTCAACCATGAACATTTTCACGGTGGGATTCTCGAAGTCGCGGCCAAGAAAAAGTCGGATCACTTTGTACGTGTTTCTTGGTGTTTGTTTGTGGCAGGCGCTGATTGGGTTGTTTGTAGTACTTTGCTTAAGCGGTTGGTGCGTTTCTGGATGGCCGAGTGGATACGCTGGTGGACCCTTTTTATACGACGTGTAGAGCAGATCGCGATGGTATTGGATGGAATGTCCCGGCCTGCCGCGTGCTCATTCTTGACTGTGTGGTTTCCCAGGGTGCCCGAGCGAAGTGGATCGATGAAAATCTCCATGAGCTTCGGGTGTCCAAATCGCAAGCGTCCCAAAGTCGGTCATTTCCTTCGACAATGTTGATTGAATACTGAAAGGCGCGCCTAGACCAAATACCGCTTGGAAGAGGGCAACAGACCCATTTACAAGACAGACATCCCCCGTCCGTGCTTCCGAGGGTCTTGCAACCTGGGCAGCTTCCTGCTGACTGCTGCAGGACGAGATCTAGACATCTTCCCTCACCACACGCGATCACGGGAATAATACTCTCTTGGATACATTGCATAGTCTGCCGTTTCGCTTCGCTACATTGCATAATCTGCTGTCTCATTTCTTTCGGTTGTTCCGGTTTGTCCTTGTCCTCGAGTGTCGATTGGTACTCATCGACCCGCCTTTCCACTGTCGGTATCCGCCCTCTCTGCGGAATGGGTCTTGTCTTGAGTGCCGTCCCGGACGTCGGTTCGTCCCTTGATCTCGGTCTTGAAGCCGTGCGGGGAGGTGGCGGCTTGGTTGATTTCCTTGGTGTCTTGTTTGTTGGCCTGTAGGACGGATATTTAGCGAACAAGCCGCCGAGTTGGCGCGACGACTTACCAATTCTTCATGCTCTTGCTCTTCCTGTTCTTCCTCCTCCGCGCTCTGCAGGGATGTCAGTACCGAGTCTCCTCAGATCATTGCGCACATACCTTTGTCTTGTGGTGGAACAATACAAATGCCTCACCCTCCTCTCCCGTATCTTCAGTCTCGACCTCACCTCCGACGTGACCCGTCTTTTTGCCACTGACACTCCTGTGGTTCTTGGCAGCGACGCGATCGAGACGCTTCATGCTGGACAAACTGGCGGTCGTGATATCCATTTCACCAGGCCCAGCGAGCGAGCCGGATCCGACGCCGTAGTATCCCGTACCGGCGAGGGTACCGATGATGCTGAAGCCGACAATGATGGACAGGTAGAATCGGTAGGTCGAGTACCAAGGAGGGGCTGCGAGGCGGGGTTAGTGGAGGATAGGAGAAACCGCGGGGTGGGACGTACTCCATCCTCGGATTGAGGCTCGTTGGTCGAGCATCCACATTCCGGTGAAACCAGCCCATTGGGTCGCTGCGGTAGTCGTTAGCTTTTAGCGCTCGAGTGGATCGTGCGCCGACTTACCCAACGCAACGCCATGAGTCAAGAACGTGGTGGGCCATCCGATAAACACGGGAATAACACCAATCGCCAATCGCTCGATACCGATCTGTCCGCCGTACTTTGAAAACTCCATTCCCCAATGCAGGGCACCGAGGAAGGAGAGGATGATGGCGCCGTATGTGATTTGAACGGCTTCGACGGTGTGTAGCGCAGACAGGGCCGCTTGGAGGTCGAGGCCGCTCAAGTTGGGGACGCCTGCGGGGGGGGAGTAAGCGACGGCAAGGGATCATCAGGAAGAGGACGTACCGGATGCGGCCATGGAGGCTTCACGTGCGAGGAGAACGGTCGTGACGCTCGTTCCGAGGTAGGGAAGCGTTCCGGCGAGACCGAAATAGAGGACGTGTTTGGGAATGTCGGACGCAAAGGATTTGGTGGTCGCCAGCTATGGGGGAGGAGTTAGCGATGTAGGGCGGGAAGGGGAGACATCGCGATGCGTCTGTAGTAGGAAAATGGATTTCCTCTTGGATAGGAGTTCCGCACTCGCGCGACTTTGGCGTTGATGCGTGCAGCGCGAATGGAATTCTCGCTCGCCGTAGAAAGGATGTCGGCGGGATGGTGATCTCGTCCGTACTACGACGGACTCGAGGAAGGCATTGCCTGCGGCGCGTACTATTCTCGCTGCGCTCGTAAGAGGTGTTCTCGCTTCGCTCGGGAGAATCTCGCTCCGTCCGCTCGCTCACTCGCGACTCACAAAATCACTCTCTATACTCCCCTGCGCATGCACACTCTCCCTCGCTCCCGCCGCGGCGGCCATCGCCGTCCTCCCCCCAATCAACTCTGCGAAATCCCTCGCAAGCGCCTTGGCTTCCGACGCTGCAGTCCCTGTGATGTTCTGAGGATCCGCATATGAACTGGGTTTGGTACCCGCGGCGTTGGGCTGAGCGAACGCTCGCGGGGTCGTCGTCAGCGGTCGGAGGAAGAGTCGCGAGGCTGGGGCACGGGCGATAGGGAGTCGGGCGATGCGTGTGGATTGGAGAAGGGTTGATCTGAACATTGTATGGTGGACGTGGGGGAGGGGGAGAGGCAGGGAGCGGGAACCAGCTGACATGCCCCACATTTCCCTTATAACGCAAGACGAGACCGCGCATCCAGTTCAGGGCCTGCATGACGTCACCTGGCACGTGATTCCGGGGAATTATGAGTCATCACCATCGACTCGCTTGATCTCTTGACGTTGCCGTGATCCTGCTACAAGAACATGCGGACCTTCGCATACTGGACAGGACTTGCAGGGGATCCGCATTCGACGCTCAGTGTCGTTTCAACAAACGGTATAACCAGTCAAGTAACACCGCAACCTGCACTTTGCAGTGCGACTGTCTTCAAAATCGGATCGCTTCCTTCTTGAGGCTGTACAATGTCAGGCGGTATGTCACGGGCACTGTCATGCAAGAAGGAGGATTCGGTGGGATCTGCGAATGTATTGTCCATCATGATACGAAAACTATACATCTGATTACATTCTTGATTCTGTAACAACCCTGCGATTACCATCACTTATCAGGACAACAGCCAGAAAGCTTCAGTCTGAAAAGAAAGGAAAAAATGAAAAGGACGTCTACAACGATGATTGCTGTCTGTTCTAAACACCGTGACTTTGTCCTGACCCGCTGTTGAACCAATCGCTGTGTTGGAGCGCTTCGTCCCATTCCCGTTGTAAAGCCCTCTGGAAGGGATCTGACGAAGCGTTTACCACCTCTCCAGCCCCAACCGCGAAATCTGACAGGGAATGTCGGTGACCGGGAGCGAGCGTTGTGGCGTTGGAAAAGCCAGAAAGGCGAGAGGCGTAGGATTGCCGGCTGGGGCTGTGAGGATCTGCTGTGGGAGGAGGAGGAAAGCGCGGTCCGAGGTCGAAGGAAGTCGTGGGGAGTGCTCCAGTAGGTGAGAGGTGAACGGGGGAGTCTGGTAAAAGTAAACGGTGGCCCGGGTGGATATTCTGGTGAGCAGGGTTCTGGGTCGCGATAGCTCGTGTGTTCAGCTGCCTGAGTGCTTGTCCGTACTCGGATTGGAATGGGTCGACGTCGGTGTCTTGCTCGTCTGAGGAAGATTGCCCTCCCATCGTTGAGACGCTTGGTCCTTCCAAATCCTCCTCATCCCCTGGCTCGTCGCCTTCTGGAGTAGGTTGCAACCCCGTTCGTGCGCGAAGTCTTTGAACACGATCTGCAGAATGACCGCACGAGATGGTGAGAAAAGGGCCATGAGTTGCATGGCCTGTCCCTCGCGTGCCGTCATACAGGAGAGGCTGCCCGTCGACTTCAATGATCTGTGTCCGCCTGGCACGTCGACCATGAGAATGATATGCGCCAGGATGCCTTCGTCGTGGTTGTGGGTGTTCCGCGTCTTGTCCCGGCTGCCCGGGAGCGGTGTGGCAAGACCTATCATCAGGAGCTGCGCTGTACCTTGATCGATGATGATCGTCGTGCGACGACATTGTTTGCTGCAAGTAGATTCGTCGCGTTCCGGGGGTTTGGTAGTCGATGGAATTGAATCAGCATTCAGTCAAGCAGAGATCGGAAATCGATACCTCTTGATTCATTATTCTATATATACGCAACGACCTGCACAGCATTTCCACCTCTGCAAGTCGCCTTACCAAGGACCTTGGTACGCTAGCACATTCACGTCCGATTTCCTTTCACCGATTGTTCATGCTGTGCGGGCAGAGTAACTCGGATCGCGTTTCGTTCTCCGCCTGGATCTTCCTGGACCGAAGCGATCTGGGCGATAAAGGCGTCTCCCGGACTGAAAGGAGTCGAGTCCGGTGCACTGCCCAGTGGCGGAGACGACGTATGATTCGACAATCTTCTTTTGAGAGGTTTCGCTGCGCTTCCCTAGGTTCCTAGGATATTGCTGAGTCATCATCCCCGCACGAATCTGGAACCACGAATCTGAAACCGCGCTGAAACGAGTCCCGATCGCGTGCATCCAGGTTTTGGTCAGATCTCCCTCCTCATCCCATCATCTGCGGGTTGGCGTCAACATGCCACGTATACAGACAGAGGAAGACGTCAACGCATGGAAGCAGTCCCCTGGGTACCGCGCGTTCGTTACGTGGATCCAACGTCGGGCGGAACGGATCGTGGGGAAGGAGACGGTGGAAGGAGATGCGGCAGAGCAGGGATGTAGCGAGGTTCGTGCGTTTTCGTGTTTGTGTAGCTTTTGCTGATCTCGCTCGATTGGTAGAGGATACACAAGATTTTGTTGTTGTTGAAGACGATGGAGCAGTGGTCGGATGAGGTGGAGCTGTTTCCCGAGACGCAGAGGTTTGGGAACAGGGCTTTCCGGAAGTACGTTGCGTTGGTGGAAGAGGTGCGTTACGGAAACCGTTTCTGTCGTCGTCTAGGCTGACCTATGGTCCGCAGCGCCTTCCAACGGCTTTACCGACCCCGCCGGAAGTGACGTCCCGGATCATTCCCCTCCTACTGAAATCCCACGCGTTCGGACATCCCGTCAGGCTCGATTACGGCTCAGGCCACGAGCTCAGCTTTGTGCTCGCACTGTTCGAGTTGGTGCAGATGGGATACGTCGGCCGTGGGGTGGAGGGAGAGGGGGAAGAAGATGATCTCGTGTTACGAGTGTTTCCGAGGTTTGTCTCTTGTCTGTGTTGGGCGAACGCGGCTGACGATCGGTCCGACGTAGGTACCTTTCCTTGGTGACGGGGCTACAGAAAAAGTATCGGTTGGAGCCGGCGGGATCGCATGGTGTCTGGGGGTTGGATGATTACTGTTTCCTGCCGTACCTGTGGGGTTCGGCACAACTACTCGGTACGCTCGATGCTTCACGAAGGAGGGACAACGCTTAGCGTTCAGAGTCAGGGACGGATATTACGCCGATTCAGGCGTTGGAGGATGCGAGGTTGGCCGCGAGGGAGCCGGGGAGGGTGGTCAAGGATCTATGGACGGTTTCCCTGCGCCGGATATTCGAGTTCAAGACTGGTCCATTCTTTGAACATTCCGTGAGTGTCGCGTCACCTCTTGGCATCAAAAGAGAGCGTACTCAAAACGGTCGGCATGCGGGTAGCCCCTTCTCAACTCGTTGTCTACGACGATGCCGAATTTCAGAAAGATCCATAAAGGGTTGGTCAAGATGTACGAGGAAGAGGTACTGGGGAAACGAGTGGTGGTGCAGCATTTGTTTTTGGATGAGATTACGTGGGGTCCGGATGTGGCTGTTGGTGCGGTGGTTGCAGGGAAGGACGAGGTTCGACGGGTAGATGGGGAGGCTACGAGGGCTCCGTGGGCGAGGTGATCATAGATAGATGGTGGTGATGCATATACAACGTGGGGATACATGGTGTTGATACAGTTGATACGAAAGGTCCATAACTTCTGGCGGCTACGCTCTATATCAGTCTGACGATGATCACTCTCCTTCCATCTTGACGTCTTCCCCTCCGTCCTGTTCCACCTTGACATCCCCTTCCAAGTGTTCCCCATTCGACGTCGGACGAAGAAACGTCAACTCGTCTGACATATCGGGAAAGGCGTCCTGTAATGCCGTGGAGAGCATATCGTGGTACGACTACGCGACCGGCGCGGTCAGCGGTGCGGAGAGAAAAACGGAAAGGAGGCTCACGGTCAATGCTTGGTGTTTTGCGTTGTGGAACTGATTGGTGCCGAGTGCTGCGTTTAGGTATTTACGGGTTACAAAGTGCGGATTACGGGTTGCGTCGATTTCCCTAAGGTGACGAGGTGAGATAAGTGGTGGTGGGAGGGTGAGGGCAGGGCTTACACCAGGGCTTCACCGAGGACTTGATCTGTCATTTGGCCGCTCATGGCTGATAACTCGGCGTACCGCGTCGTCAGTTGGTCTCTGGAGAGCAGGTCAGCGATAATCTCGAGAGACGAGGGACAGACGTACACGATCTCAATCATGGCGTCTTCTCGTCCTGGCATGACGTTTCCCGCGGTGATCTCCATCTCAAAGAGCAAGTGGCAGGTTTCGAGGAGTTTCCGCTCGACATCTTGACGGAGCTTGGTTTGTGGGTCGGCGGGAGGCTGGGATGTTGGATCTGTGGTTGTGGGTGCTGGACTGGACGCCATGGTTGTGAGAAAGAGGTGTTTGAGGAGAGGATGAGGACGAGGACGATGAACAAGAGGTTGGGGGTCGATCCAAGCGCGCGGACAACAGAAGCGCG
This sequence comes from Naganishia antarctica, assembly GCA_025758675.1. Lineage (NCBI taxonomy): Eukaryota > Fungi > Basidiomycota > Tremellomycetes > Filobasidiales > Filobasidiaceae > Naganishia > Naganishia antarctica. The sequence continues at coordinate 11,812 of JANGFJ010000063.1, forward strand.
GGTGGATGACGGTACAGAGTACAGGCGGTTGAATGATTGTCTACCTGTAAACCGTCTTTTCCTCCTGATCGAGTGACCAAGATGCCTCTCAAGCCATTCGCAAGACCGCGCCAGTCTCTCCCACCGACGAGTGCAAGTCCAGGCTCGGAATCTACCTCGGCTCCGGCCTCGCCTTCAGTTCGACTTCCTGGAACTCCGACGCCGCTGCATGGAAAGTCGTCCTTGTCCCGGATCACGACGTTCGAGGATGGGGATACTGGACCGACGGGATCACCGGTGAGGAAGCGTCCGAGAGCGACGGTTCATGGGACGCCTCTGTACGCGACGTCGGGAACACAGACGTCGACTCCTTTATCCGATCACATTCCACTCTTGCCAACCTCGCACCTCCCGTCCCTAACGACGCCAACTACTCGATCTCGTTCCCGTCTATCGATTGCGCCGACTCCGGGATCGCCGTATTATTCCCCGGACTCGCCATCACAGATTTCACGAAGCACGATCATTCCGTTTGATGTGGATGCAAGTCGACGAGCTGCAGAGGAGCGGCGGGAGAGGGTCGGTTCGGGCGAGAGGGACGGGACGGAGTCAGATGGAGTGGTCGTCAACGTGTCTCTGGCGCCTCAAACGCCTGTGGGGAAGGTAAAGGGTAGATTGGCGAGTTTGATCGGGAGGGTGGGGACCCCGACGCAAGGGACGCCCGTGAGACGTCGTGGAGTAGTGAGGAAGCGGTCCATCTGGAATCGGTAAGTCGTCCCGACCACGAGTTTCCATCGCTGACGACTGCCCTCTCAGAATCTCACACCTCCCAACAGACATTGCAGACAAACACCTCCCCGACACGTTCGCATTACCAACACACACAGCCCTCCCCCTCGCGCTCGTCCTCCACGCCATACATTTTCTCATCCGTGCGCCGCTGTTTCTCGAGCCGAGGAGGCGGCGGCGGAATGGGAATCGCGAGTGGGACGAGGTGTTCAAGACCCCGGAAGAGATCAGTCGTGGTAACTTGGAGAGGTTTGAGCGGGTCGAGCGCGGTGCAGCCGCGAGGCGTGGGGTGGTTAGTGCGTCTGGGGTGAGTCGGCGATTGGGCGCGCGGCGCAGTGTGCTGAGCGGTCTTGATGCGTAGAGCTGGATTTTCTTTTTCGTCTTGTTGGGAGTCGCTGCGGTAAATGCGTGGTACCTGTTCAACTCGTACAGGCGGTACGATCTTCGGTATAGACCTGTACGTACCGCCGTTGTACTGGTTCCGGGGTGGACTGACGGGGTTGCGTAGACGCCGGTGGATTCGCCGCATGCGAAAATGGTGGTAAAGCCCGAAGTCGACGGTGCGGACGAGGTCGTCGAGTCGTGGAAGAGCAAGGCGTGGGCGTTCGCGAGGTGAGTTGTTCCTTCTATCAAAGTCGCCTAGCTGACTCGTCAACCTAAGGTACTACCTCTCGCCATCGGTGGTGTGGCGGTTTGTGAATGGCCAGTATTTAGAGGCCGGAGAGAGGGTTTCAGGCGTAGAGGGGAGGAAGCGAGGGGATACGATGCAGGTCTTGAATATCTGGGATCCCAGCGATTTCCGGATCGTCTTTTTCAGGTACGTCCGTCCCCACGCCGACCGCTCTCATACTAACCAGCGCGTTCGTCGTAGCTACTTTTCACCCCTACACGTGGTCCTTTCCCAACTATTCTACCCAGACCACTACTTCATAGTCCCTGCCATCCTCGCATTCCTCACCGCGCACCTCACCATCATGATCAGCGCGTATCAGTGGCTCGTAAAGGACAGGATGACGCTGAATGCCGAGGTGATGCGCGAGTATGATCAAGGGTTTGTTTATAAAAAGTTGTTTGCCACGAGGATGGATAAGAGTGTGCAGACGAATGAAGGTGGGTAGAGTTTTAGCAGGGATCTGAGGGCGATGCTGACCTGCTTTGGAGTTTTGCAGCCGAGATGTTGTACTGAGTGCGCACCGGGATGGGCTGCCTCTTGTAAGCTGGGTCGTGACAGGACTGTTGTCCGTTGTAGCGAATCATCAGCTTGCTACGGTAATTCCTTTGAATGGGAGGGGGCACAACGGAGGGCGCGCGGCCTGTCTATGAATTGATACAACACAGCGATCTAGCCAAAACAAAGATGAAGGAAACTGTGTCGAGAGCATATGGCCCTTACGTGCCTTGTACCGCAATCAGCACTTCGCTGATTAATCGCGGGCTGTTACCTTTCTCCGTTACTTCTTCGCTGAGCCGCCCTTACTCTCTGCCTCATTCGCGGCGGCATTCAGGCATCCTTGCGTGCAGTAGTATCTGCCTTCTTTGTCCTTGAATTTGAGTTTCGCATCTTTCCTAATGCACCAGGAACATTTTCCTCTGGTCATGCCACCAATAACCGGTAATGCAAATTAGCGAATCTTACCAACGGCAGATTGTACAGCGTGTGATGCTTGACTTACGGTGCATCCTGCTTCCTCGGGCTGGGGCCCTGGGAAGGAATCGCAGGAATAGCAGTTGCAGCAGAAGACGCGGTAGCCTGCTGTGTTCCGGCCAAGCTTACTGAGGGTTGCTCGCCGGTTACGAAGGATTTCCCCCCGAATTCCGCCTCGAAGAAGGAAATTAAGCCATCATCCCCGTCTCCATGGCTGCCCTTTTGAGAGCGTTGAGTAGAATCGTTATAGGGTCCAGTAGAAGACATGTTGCAAGATCGATTGTTGGTTTGATTGCCAAGTCTGCCGGAATATCGAAGCCGCAAAGTGAAAGATGCAAAGCAGATGTTGAATCACCCGTCAAGTGGGGGATTGTGCTAAAGGTATATATACCACAGCATACGCGGCTACTCTTTGTCCTGGATTCACAGACCTGACAGCACGCCATCCTATCTTCCTTTGAGCTGCGGAGTTGAGCGTGTCGTCATACCTTGGACGTAATGCGGCCAATCACGACCGAATTGACAGCGGAAATCCCTCCTTCACATCTTCCAGACCGCTGGTGTTTGGCTTGGGTAATGCACAAATCCACTGCACGCGGTTCAGGGGAAGCACCTGTGTGTAGAAGGGTGAACCAGTATATACCTCTCAGCGTCCTATCGCCCTACATAGGTGGCATATCGTTTGATTGACGATGTGAACCGCGTTCGGTACCCTCCAGTCGCCCGATTGGTCATTCGAGTGGCGTGGTCACGCGACTGCAAGACTGCTGTATCCTTCAGCTGTCGACGGCATGGCAGGTAGGTGGAGACATGACCAGAGCGTGTACTACGTCGAGTAAGGGTTTTGTCACGTGCTCGACAGGGCGCGCCATGGAGAGGCATATCGAATTCACCTTCTATTTAAATCCAAATTTGCGCCCTGGAGCCGAGTATAAGAGTGACCAATGTCGAGAGGTATCTGAAGATGCAGAGAGGAAACGATTCATGGCCAATAGCTTTCAAATGCACGTTCTTTCCTGTCATTGTTGCTCCACCCGGGGTAGGACAGCATGAATCGCGACACCAATTTTCCTTGCGAGGCTGTGAGGTGGAAAGCAAAATCGACATATTTTTTCATGGCGCACGGGAATCACTTCGGGGTGATCATGGTATGTACTTGCTCTCATAGGGTTTCGAATGAGCCTATCTAGCCACCAGACTTGCCACGCCGTGAGGAGATAGCCAACGCGAAGAAATCCGCTCAGTACGCGTAGACGGTGAATCTATTATCTTGGATTATCCAAGGCGTGACCCTCTTTGACTTGGCTATGTTCAGAGGGGCACTTTCTTGCCTCCACTTTGTGACGAGCCTAGTTTCAGACCAGACGGGGTTGGCGCAAGGAAGTTGCAGTCAAAGTGTTCTGCTGCGCGGTTTCGCGCGACGAATTTGCGGATCACCTTATGTCTTCATTGCGAAGCAGGTTCTTTGAGGTATTGCCTAAGTGTGTACTACTCGAACTGAGGGACTCAATGAGATACCCTCTCTGCCAAACCGCGCTCGCGATGAAGTGGTACGCCGGGTTTTCTAGTTTGCCATCCGGTCAGGTGGGCAATACCGCGACTGAGATTGACGTCCAAATCGAGGCTCAGAAGGGAAACAGAAGAAAAGCGATCGCTCCAAGCAGCACTTTCCTTCATGTGAGCCCACTCTAATATCGGTTCACCCGGGTTAGGACTAGATGAACAGCGAACAAGGTTTCACGGATAGTGAAGCAAAAGATGCGACACTCCCTGCGCGGACACTCCTGCGCGGGCGGTCACCCTGCGTGTTCGGTTGCTGACGGAATGTACTGCCGTTCCCCTGCTTTCATATGAGCCCGCCTTCATGCTCTACTTTTGTCGGTGCCGGTAGATATCGATGTGAGTTTCCGTCAACCGGATCGAATTTGCGCGAGTGTCTAAAGATCCAACAACAACGAACTCTTCCCCTCGCAGTCGTTCTCCAATTCCAGGCAGGTTTCATGTCATTCGTCATGATATCTGAAGGGCATGCTTTGCCCTAGTAGATGTGTAACACTGTAGAAGGTTATTGAGCGGAAGCTTGAAGTCCGATGGCAACAGTCGCAACATGGCCATGTGCCGATGCAACCGATCTATCCGAGTTGAGCCGTGCACAAGGCGTCAATAACATGACAGCGTGTTACCGAATGCTCCAGAATGTCACATAACGCTCTGACCAATACAGAGGCGCATCGAGGGCTTTCAGATGATTGGGAGCGTTGTAACCTCCCAACTCTTGACATCTGCGGCGTTCTCCAAAAAATGGTCCATAAGAAGAATCTACCATACTCTACGGCAACTACGGATATAAAGATGACAACGAGGCATGACCTGCACGACCCACATCATCTAAACCGCCGATAGCATACCGCTAATAAAGTTGTAATTATATATGCCATTCTGGATCAAGAATCAGGTCAGCGCAATCCCGGCCAACAACCGGACGAAACCCACAATGCAACTCGTTCTGACGGTCAGTGGGCTGCTCCCTTTCACATCGACCCCAGCATCCGTCGTAAAGTGAAAGCCTTGTTGCCCCGGAGCCATAGGCACTCGGATCATGGTAACACCGATGGGGACGTCCTGCTCGAACACAGCATTTCCACCGGACGTGACTTGGACTTTTCCGGGTGTACGTGCGAACGTCGCGACAAAGACCTCGTCTTTCAGCATCTGCAGGGCATCTTTCGTTAATTAGGTGACGAGATTGGCAGAGGCGCGACTCACCTCCCATCCTTCAGGTTTCGAGCCACAATTGTCCGACGCATCGCATTCCACATTCTTCAACGTCGGTCGGTGCCAATAGATCAGCATGTCACGCTCGATGATGGGCGTAGGTGAGCCCGTCTTGAATGCGGTAATGTATGGCTTTGCAAATTCTAGCATGGCGTCGTGAGGCATGTCCTTTGCCCACTTTGAGGATCCGTCGTCTGTATGAGGCGTGTCGAAAGGTCCAACTACAGGTTTCCGAAATGATCGGTTTAGGGTTTGAGGATGAAGAACGAAATGCTTACCATAGTGTGATTCTCCGTAACTGAAGATGCAGAGTCAGTCCCCGAACACATCCTCACGTACGAACGACTCACTCATTCCAGGTAACGATTTCCAGATACTGCAAGCTATTTTGCAGCTCGAGGATCTGCTGCCATCTGTCGTACCACAAAGTCTCACTCAAGAACAGCCAGTTCTTGGAATACGAAACTTCTTTGCCAAAGTGGGTGAAGACTGAGTAGGTAGCGTCAGCCCAGCGTCGTGATGAGGGGTAGACGGACTTACACCAAGGCGAGACCGGAGCCATGTACACCTTCTGTTCCCCCGCAACGACACTCATGTATTTTACGTCGGCAACCGTATCCATCATCTTGTTGACGGGTCGATTGTTCTCGCTCGGCCAAGCATACCAGCTGAACAACCCTTGAACTCCACTATCAGCCGCATTGTCCTCTGTCGCTTGCCAATTCGGAACGACGTAGATGTTCTTGCCGGTTTGGGATCGGACGACCTCCCAGTTGAACCTGTTGTGGCCATCACCGTCACCGGCAAACGTGGACACGTATGCGGCACCTGTTCCGGGAAGCTTGAATTGAGCGGGGAGATCGACGTATTTGGTGACGAGTTCCGCGACGGGCTGGATATCACTGATGGAGAACCAGTTGAACTGAACGAGTCGTCAGCGCCAGCACAAGCTGAGATACAGACAACTCACGTCAAAGCTGATAAACACCTTGAAGCCGATCGAGTTTGCTGCTTCGTACGCCAAAGCGAGTTGCGAATCCGTGTACGGGTCCTTTCCAATATTCAGCGCAAACCCATCGAGACCATATGATGCGGCAAGTGTCATGTCGTATACCCAGTCTTTGAGTGTATAGGTAGAGACGATCCCGACCATAAAGTGTGCAAAGACGAGCTTGCCGTTCGACGGTCCGAGAGGTGTGGTCATTGGCTGAACGATTGTGGCGTTGGAGTGGGTATTTACAGGGAGAAGACTTGGTGTAGCGGTTGCAGTCGTTGCAGAGCTGGTAGAGGTCGCAGAAGAGGTCGTCGACGATGAAGGAGTATCGGTCGTCGTTGCAGTCACAGTTTCCGCCGCGGTCTCCGTCGGAGCTTCTACGGTGACGGTAATGGTAGTCGTCATTCGGTGAACGGCGGAAGCCCTGTTCGCCTCTTCATCATCTGGAAGGGACTACAATGAGCTGAACGATCCGTGAACTAATAGGCTCACACACTCACCGACCCAAAGAGAAGTGACTTCCCAATATCGCTTCTTGTTCTCTTCGGTATCACCCAGCGATCTGGCCGGTTTCCCGGGAGAGTGTCTTGCATTCCGCTTGTTCAATCTCAAGCCGTAATTGGCGAATAGGCCGTTCCCGTGGTGGGCAGTCGCAGTCGGGACAGGGGCTTGATCGGGGGATGTAGCGGAGACGACGGGTTGGCCGAGGGTGTTGGCAGCGAACAGGACGAGAACAGCCGAGAGAAAGTGCATTGTTGTCGAGACGAGGAGTTGCGAGAAATGAGTCGGGGAGTCGGGGAAAGGAATATGAGAAGTGATCCAAGATGTGCGAATGAGCGTGAGCCCTAGACTGGTCGACAGCCAGGGATTGGAGTTGAGATCTGGTAAGAAGAAAAGCGATGTCGATGTAAGAAAGAGAGACGAGCGACGGGGAGTGGCGTTCCATGGCGATGCTGTATCCTATATAGTCCGCCAGGAGAACAAGGCCTCCTTCAAGACCCTTCCCCTTTCCCCTTGTGATGGGAAAGGTTGATGCACTTTCTATTATTCTATGCATTGTCCAAATAACGCGCGTTCCAGTCTGAAACGTGATGGCCAGTCCGCGTGTTTCACTTTTCGGTGATCGAATTCGAGAGAATGGGAACAGATTTCTGCGACGATCACGCCAAATTCTCTCAAAGTGCCATCAAAGCCAAGCAGCGTAGAATGAGGCAGATCGATACAGTCTAAATACAAATACATTCAGGAGAGCCTGATTCACAATGCAAGAGTCGTTACATGATGCTAAGCCCATCTATCATCGTAATCAAACGCGTCCCGATTTGAGGTTGTCGTATTCTACGGGAATCCTCGGCGTCAGAGAGGTCAACCTCACGAAACAACCCCGACTCACTGCTGAACGGATAAGCCAACTCGTTTTCGCTATACAGCAGACCGCCGTCCATCTGCCTCGCCATCAACGGGATCAACGCAGGCATATGCTGATCCTCTCCCGGTCGGATATCGAGTTCAAGCGACCAGAACATGGCCCCGCCGAGGTGGTTCTGGTTGATGTATTGGGCTTTGGCAGAGGCGATGTTGGGGGAGTCGTAGCTGATCAGTTCCTTGGAGTGACTGGAAAGGAGGTTATCAGTAACAGTGCAAGTGATCGTGACCCATTGACGCACGGATTGTAAGTATACGAGCTGCCCAACCGGGGATCCTCGACGACCTGGCAACCTTGCGTTTGAAGACTGCGATACGCCACGAGACCTTCGTCCGCCCCGACCCCGTGGAAAGGTTGGCCGATCCCGCCAGTGTTCTGGAACCGCCTCCCATACGCGGGAATACCTGGGGAGACTTCAGTGTCCGCGATCGGGAACTACCGACACGGAACTTACCTAGAACAATTTTGTGCGACGGCACTCCTCGGCTGCGATAGAAGCTGACGGCTCGGTCGATACAAGGACTCTCGGGGTTGGAAGAGTAAAGTGCGGCTTGGTGATCTGTTGCCGAGGACCACGATCCCGATAGCTAGCAAGAACAGATGAGTCTCTGGAACCAAACACCTTGTATCTCAACCCACATCGTATGCCTGTAAACACGTCAAGCATATATTAGCACATTCAAAAGACTACGAATTGGCCATAGCTCACCATCAGATTCCAGAAATCGAGGTACCGGTCCAAGTCAGGAATCGCCAGCTTTTCATACACATGCGAACCACACGGCGCAGCGATCTATGGGAGCAATCAGCCCTGAGACTGAACGTCGCGCGAGGTGCGTACTGATATCTCGTAATGCTGCCCTGGTTTTCCCTTCCTCCTTGCCAAGTCATCCAGTCCTTCTCTGCACAGTCGGAGTAGATCCACCAACGCCTGTTGCTCTGCGTGGTTGTCTGGGTACTCCCAGTCGATCTACGTGTCGGGATGAGGAGCCGTCCGTTGACGGTTGCGGAGTGTGCTTACATCGAGACTAACGTGAATTGTCAGTATCATACATTGATCAGAGTGACTGGAAAACGTACCCATCCAAACCCACATCTTCCACTATCGACACCGCACTCTTTGCAAACTCGGCGCGGTTAGCAGGGTTGACGAGAGTTTGAAAGTTCTAGCACAAGACGCCCCTACGTCAGTCTCGCGAACCCTGGACTTGATACTGCACTCACCTCTCGATACGTCCATCCGCCGATCGACAGCGTGACCTTCAAATTCCTGTTGGCCTGTTTGAGCTTGTAAAGAGCTTTGAAATTGCCGTACAAGTTGTTTCCAGGATCGTTCCAGCTATCACCGTCGTAGTGGATCTCGACGTCTGCCCACGAGTCTGTTAGATACACTGTTCCGGTATCCGGCTTGACGTTGGCAAAGGAGTACATGACGTGTGTGAGGAAGGAAGCGGGGATCATGTTGGGAAAGTATTTTGGACCGTATATCCCCCTGGCACGGAAACGTCAGCGAGGGAACTCGAGTGGAAGGACGCATTCACTCACCAGTTGGTCTAGAGTCGATAAGACAGAGACGTGATGTGGTCAATACCGCTCCCATCCAGAAAGAACGGTACTCACGAAATAGCCCACTACCCGTTTCCCTCCTGAAGAAGACTGTCCTACAGATGGCTGTTGTGCATGGTAAGCAGCCTGTGCCGGGGGTTGCTGCTCCTGACTCTGTGCCGGAGCATCATTCTTGTCGGTGATCTTGTTGAGAAACCTGCTGAAGCCTCCCATTTGGTCGAATGAAAGGGTGGAATTCAGGTAGAATGCGATGAGGACCGCGGTGACGATGCCGATGCAGAGGGACAGAGAGAAGCGTCTGTTGGCGGATTGTGGTTGGCTGCTTTGGGCCATAGCATATACCAATCCGACAGAGGGAGTCGAGTAGATGGTTCAACGATGATCGGCTTGCACCGCTTCGAGCATGACTCATCACCGGTCGACGCTCGCCGCCCAGACCGTCTCCTCCCGTTCCTTTGGCCCTACGTCTTCGCGCTCTTTTCATTCAATGGATCTGGTGGCGATGCTTCTGTAGAGACGCTCGAATAGGTCTGGAGAGCGACTGCTGCCATGTTGCGAACTCGTGATACCGCTCCCACGCCGAAACAAACTAATAACAACACCCAAAATGCATCTCTCCACGAACAGTTCATACCCATGGCATATTACGACCCGTTCATGTCAAGAGTCGCCATCCCCTCCACAGCAGTTTACAAACAAGCAAGAATTACAAAGCCGATGTGTTTACATCACTTCCCCACGAGATATCCAGAAATTCCCTTTGGTTCGGTACAAGATCACCGGCTGGGAGCCTAGCTCTTGACGTGTCGCCATCGGAGGTGAGCTTCGTAGAATTCGAGCATCTTTGGGATTGGGAATGAGTGAGACTTGTACGACGCTCGGGATGGACCGAACTTACCTTTTGCGGGCAACGCTCGCGAACGATAGCGGAATCTTGAGCCGTCCTGGAACCATCGTTCCTGCAACCACAAAAGTTAGCATCCCTTCGATCACGCATCACCTCCGACCGCGCAACTCACATGACCATGTAAACGACAAGCCTGTTGTTGGCACCCCTCTCGACAGTCGCAATCTTCTCAACATGCTCCTCCCAGCTCGTCAAATCCTTGTACTTTGAGATCGAATCCTGGTGAACCGCCGCCAACTCACCGAGCAGCGGTTCCTCGGTTTCGAGCACGGGGGCCTTGCTGCCGTTACGGGTCGGAGAAGCGGACAGCCTGGCTTTTTTGTTTTGTGGTGTTCGCGAGGACGAGGTTCGTTTCGAGTTTGAGTTGGTGGGAGCGGTTTTCTTCTTGGACTTTGATGCAGAGTTGGGAGCGGGTCGGCCACCCTTTTTGTTCCAGTAGTCGTCGATGATTTCTGTTGATCCGCTATAGGAGGGACGCGTTGATGCGGTTAGTTGAGAACGGATAGGACGAAAGGTGTGCCTACAAGTCTCGTTCGAGCGTCCAACTGTTGTGTTCCGGACCGTAACCAACCCAGGAAACCAAGTCTGTTGTGGTGAAAAGAGGGTCAGATTTCTCCTTTCGGGTCACGTCGTTCGGGTGAGTACTTACATCGATATTGACCCTGCGAACGTCGAGAACGCATGATTGAGACATGAATGCGAAACGTCAGAGCTCTGCGAAACGGATAGGGGATTCGGAACTCACGTTTTTCAGTTCGTGACCCAAGATATCCTCAATCTCGTACTCTTCATCCTCCTCCTCGTCATCATCGTCGTCACTCGCAGCAGGAGCAGCCTGGGGTTCCGTCGCTCCCTGCGTCGACTTTACGTTTGCAGCTTCCGAGGTATCCTTGCTAACATCAACCATCTCGACGTTGTCCTGCGCGTCGGTCATCGATGCCGGAGCGTTTGCGTGCGCGGTGGGTTGGGTGGTGTCTACCATGGTGGTCACACGATATGCACAACGAAGATTGGATGTCCGGCTCTGCGACTCATCCCTATCAATCTCGACTAGACCCTGTAAACCAAGTAGCCCACAACCTGAACGACAGGAGGGCTTGCACGTCGACCAGAGCACAGACAGACGGGACGCGCATCGGATACAGCGCGCAGTACAGTCACACTCGTGCCAAAAGCCCAGAAGGGAAATGCATGTCGGCGGCCGGGCGGATGCAAACGGAGACGCCCGACGTTCCCTGCTTCAAGATTTTGGAGGAAAACGTCGCCGTAAGCAGAAGAGTGGCTGCAGGTGGCTGCAGGTTGGCATTGGAGAGTGAGAGCCCGTCCAGTTCACACAGATGGCCGGGAACCGTGGTCCGTTGGGCGATTTGCCAGGCTTGACCTATGATCCCGTTCGTAACCGATATTTCACGACTCGCGAAGAGGATACGCCCAAACCGTCGGCTTCGGATAGCAATCCGCTCCGTAATGGGTCATTTCAGCAACGGTTGAAGAGGGGGAGACAAGGAGATCGGTCGCCTAGGAACACTCAGTCGCCGAGAGCACCGAATGAAACGCACGACCAGAGGAGCAAGAGGGTCACCGGAGAAAAGGGAAAGAAAACTCGAGATGGCAAGGTGGTAAAGGGGAAGCATGGCGAGAACCACGAGTCTGCATATACGGAAATACGAGAACCGACAGCCAGGCTCGATAGGACACTGCTCCGCGCCACCGGTATGCAATTGGGTCCTCGTGATCGGTTCTCTGGTCCTACCTCTGCAGAAGCGCAGAGACGTAAAAGGTGAGTATCGCATTCCCGGAGTTTCGTCCCGCATGTCTCACGCAGTCTCTGTTGTATTGTCGCAGGAGAGAACGATCGCTGATGTACTCTAGGATGGCATCGATCACGACGGAAGATGAGCCAATGTTCCCCTCAACACTTACAGTGATGGCCGTAAGTCACTCCAGCTCCACCGTCGTTCCGCTTCATTGTTGATGCTTGGCGTCCCAGACTATCCCCGACCAACCGTCGTCCATATTGCTGGGCGACCACATGGGCTCGATACACGCGGTGAAGATGGAATACGATCTGCCAGATTGGGAGATTGACGTGGATAAGGCGAGTGATTCTTCCAGAGCGCCGCCTCGGTATAGGCGATGGTTGTGGCAGGAGATCAACCTTGGCAAAAGAGTACGTCGCAGCGCGTCATCTTTGCGCTAGATTTAGCTGATGATCCGGTGGTTCTAGATAACTGGTATCCGAGCCACGAGCGAACATTACATGTAAGTCCACGACCAGCTTCATTTTCTGGCGGCACTGATGTCCGACCCCTCCGTAGCGCAACGACATTCGGCCCGCGGCCCCGAATCGTGGTGTCACAACTCCCCGCGATGTTATCCGCGTTCGACGCATCGTCGGCCCAGCCACCAGTCATGTTTGACGAGGAAAAGCCGACGGTCCTTTGGGAATTGACGAAGATGCAGGATGTGTGGAGCATGGATAGTGTGGGCACTTCTGTGATTGTCGGTGAGTGGTGCGGCGCGCCAGGAAGATCGATCATTAATCCGAGTGTCTCCTGCAGGCGGAAACTCGCAGATTGTCTATGCGCAGGATATCATCAATCCGCAGTTCCGGTCTATCCGCACACCAGGTAATTCCGACGCACTGAGTGTCTGTCAGATAAATACGGTTCGTCTAGGTCAGTCTTGTAATGCGCGACATGCGCTCACCCATTGTTTCTCTCAGAACGAAGCGCTTGTCGGTCTACGATCCTCTGCGATCCTCCACTACGACTTTCGATTACCCGACAAGTCAGCCGTGGCTACACGTCTGGAACTTGGGAAATCCGTCTGTGGTATCAAGTTTCTGGATGAGAGCGGTGCTGCCGGACGGAGCTTGATCGCATCTGGTTACACACATCAGGTAGGTCCAAAATCGTGTCACAGTCGGTGCGTGATACTCATCGTTGCTGCAGTTGGCGCTGTTCGACTTGCGGTTTCCAAAAAGTGGTCCGGTGCAACGGTATTCGGATCATGTCAACGATTATAGGAGCGGTCTAGTTAGTGTCGGTTCTCTCCCCGCCAGTCCGTGCGCTCAGCCATTTGCCTTTAGGGATTGGCGGTGGACCCTTCGCAAACGCACGTGTTTGCGGCTGGATCTGACCAGATCATCAGAGCGTGGTCGATCTGGGACGGCCAGCCCGTACATGACCTTGTGACGCGACCTGGAACCAAGTCCCGTCGGAGATTCTTGGGGAAACAGCAACCTGCCGCAATCAGTGGGATCGAGGTCTACGAGGAGGATAAGATCCACATATTAAACGATAGACAACTCGAGACGTTTATGCAATATTGATGTACACGGCGAGCTTACAAGACATCTATGACGCTCCACTTTTGGAGCGCACGCCCATGATTATTGTCGAAAACATCAATCCGATACAAGTAACAAACGGCGTCAACGATTTCGAGGTTTCGTTACTTGATCAAGTATGATAGGGTGAATTGAGCACCGCAAAGCAAAGCGCAACTGCGGAAGAGGGATCAACTCGGTACATATGCCTGTTGAACATCTGGACGTACATATAGAAACCATGCGCGTAACCCTCGGGATTCCCGTCAATGGAACGACTCCAAAGATATCCGCCCATAACCGGCCCAAGGAAACGCCCAAGAGACACGAGGGACTGTGCCAGGCCGTTGGCGAGGCTGACAACTCCTGGCGGTGACACTGGATGTCGTGTATAAGTAAGGTTCTCGAGAAACCATGAGTCAGAGACTTACTAGCATTCTGTGGAAGAAGACAGACGTTCAATTGCCACCCGATTAGCCTTGCCTACGCTACGACTCAACCCTGGGGAGACGAACCAAAAGAATCATGACCGAAGTGTAACTGAAAGTACCTCCAGCATATCGACAAGCCCTACCACCGAACGACGTTAGAAAGACACAGCGAGGGCCTCAGGGACTTACATATTGATTGTCACCACTGCAACGGATAATTCTGGCATAAGTGCGCGAAATCATTTCCCAGGACGTTGATCAAGACTTACGCGTCATGACTACTGGACCCCCATGCTTCTCGGAAGAGGCAAAGATTCGTATCAACGGCAGGGTCAGATACGCTGGAATAAAAAGAGCGCTGCCTAAGCGAAACATTGAGAGATGGCTGAATCTTCCTCGCGGCGGTCTGAAGATAGGACCAAATTAGTTACCATAAAGGACAACGGGACTTGACCTACCCAAGATTGGGATACAAGAAGAACTGCGGGGGTTGCGTCAGTGCTTTCATTTCCGTCTGCAGACTAACGAAGCGGCTTACCTGGTACCAGATCTGGAAAAGACACATCAGAGCGATCAAGATGGAAAAGCTGGATGGCAACAAGCCCAAGCCTCCGGACGCGTAAGGACTGGTGATATCCAGGTTTAACCGCATATAACGCATGTCGTACGCGGATGATGGACTTACGAAACCAAAAACGACAGGAAGACTTGACCATGTACTAGAGTGTTCTTGCGCGTCAATATTGGGAAGGTTGTTATGACATATGCCACGCACCAGTATCATGAAGTGCTAAAAGCGCATACTACGATGAAACAAGGTGAGTCCTGGGTCATTAGATCGACGCGCTTACGTACCTGCAAGATAATGAGTTTCGGCAACCCTTGCCAACCCTTTTCCTCTTCCTCGGACACGACGGCGACCCCGACATGAGGACGGTGGTCCTTGACTGTGTCTTCATCGATCGCGCTCAAGCCCGCTCGGCGATCATGGTTTGCGCCAGGAGATATAACTTCCAAAGGGTCAACCTCGTAGGCAGCCGCAAGCGCCGGAGGAGTCTGAAGACCAGTGTGATTGAAGATGGCTGGCAACGTATTGGAAGCCGTGCTCAATCGCCTTGAAGTATGAGCTCCGGAAACACGCTGGAGTGCGTGGTTTCGAGGAAAGGTAGATGTGCCGAAAGATTCCCTACCTGCCAAGCGTGTCTTTGTCGAAGGTTCACCTCCAGCCCCAGGAATATCAGAAAGGGATTGCCCATCATTCCGGAATGGCGAGTACTCGCGTTGAGATTGACGGCTCGGCGTGTTCAGTTGGGATTGCGATGCCGAATCAACGGCGTCGGTATCACGAGACTCATCGCCGTCGTCATCATCCCCCATCTCATCGTCATCGAATACGGCCGTATCGGCAGCGATAGCAGCGGAAACCCAAAGGTCGTTGATGTTGAATGTGTTTTCCTCGTTGGCTGTAAGGAACGTTAGCAGAAGGCTTGTCAACCTGCTGTCCAGGACATACCGAACAGAAGCCTTCTCGCCAAGGAGATGTGCTCTTCCTCGTCAACATCTTCGACTGCGCCGTCTTCGTTGATCCGGACAGTCGCCATGGATGTACGTCGATTGGCTTTTGCAGCCATGGATTCTCGCTTTCGACGGATAGAACCGTAGCTGCAGAAAGATCCGATTAATAGCATTTATTGAGATGAAGGAGGGCACTCACCCATGAGCACCTCCGATGGACATCCTGATCGCCTTTCGAGCGGCTTCTTGGGCTTCCGGGTCGTGCATCGACACGACCCTAGATCTCGCGGCACTAACGCTTCTTCTTCTGTCATCCGATGCGTTCGCTGTTGGAGGTCGGAGCGAGTCGTCCGCCACATCGGGTACCAGCTCTACACTCTGCGCAGGCTGAAGCCCTTCATCTTTGTCGACTGGCAGAGCGAGCCGTTTACGTTTAGGTCCGCCGTCCCAACTCAGACCGGTGGACAATAGAGCTCCAGTTGCCAGAAAAGCTCCGGCAATCAAGCATGGCAATAGATATGGGAATTGCTCGAAAATCTTGATCTTGGCAAAGAACGAGTTGGGATAGTTGCGCGAAACGCTCTCAAATCCTCCCCCAATCACTGGCCCGACCACACCACCTATGAAATTTGTCATCAGCATGACGCGATGTCTACTTTGGGGATTTTCGTAAGTCGAAAATTCACTCACCCAATCCCCATGCGAACCCCATGAGACTATACGCGGTGCTCTCGTTGGTGGAGTCGGTTATGTCTCTGACTGAGCCTCGATACACCCCAACGGCACCACCGAAAACACCTTGAGCCAGACGGACGAAAATTGCAATTGCGAGGCTTTTCGACAAGCCGAACAACAATAGACAAACAGAGCCTCCGAGAAGACTGGAAACGAGAACTGCACGACGTCCATACTTGTCTGCGACTTGGCTCCAGAGGACGGATGTCAAGAATTGGGTGACGAAGAACACGCTGACGAGGTTTCCGGTCCACAGGCCGACCTTTGCTTCGATGTCTAGCGGTGGATCGTCTGAGCCGTTTCGAAAGAAACCTGGGAAGGCAGAGTCAGGAAGGATTGTCGAACAAGTTGAGAACTTACCTTCTACCATTTGCAGAAGAAATGGCGTCGAAACGTTGGCGGCAACAAACTCGGACATCATGGCCTACAATCCGACACAAGTCAACACATCGTCTCATCCCGTACGTCTGGCAACTCACAATACACAAAACAACCATCGGCAACACAGGCAGAGGCGTCGAATATGCAGGCCGAATGTTGGGCAGTAGCGTTGGAATCGCGGGTTTCGCTTCATCCGCTATCCCAGGACTCAGGAGTACCGATCTCGCAAGGGTGGACGCCTTGCTCATCCTCCTCGCTCTGTAGTTATCCGAGGACACGGCCCTCGCTGAACCAAACGACTGTCTGTTCATGCTCGTCCTCTGGTGGGTGTGCTCTGGCGCCCGTCCATACATTGACCATTTTCCTTTCGGATTCGGGGCGTCTCCTTGTGAGCTCTCTCGGTACGGGGAGCCGGCAGGAGAAGCGTCTGATGCATCTGATGGCGTAGGAGCGGTATCGAGTGCCGAGTTGTGATGGTTCGAAAAGACATCTCCGGGCGGGGGTTGCGGAGGTAGCTTGATATGATAGGGGCGATCAGATGCCATGTTAGGGCAGTCAAGTCCGAGGGAATGTAGGCGGGAGTAGCTTGATGTGCGAGGACGACTGGATGCCAGGGATGTCGACGGCGGGAGGGAGTGCAGGAATCGCCACCGTCCCATCCATCAGCGAAATCAGTGTTTTCCGTCTTCAAGCTTGTCGTGTTTGTCTCGACGTCGCGTCTATTGCCGCGCTGACGACATCATCAAATGGGCAATAACATGCATGCATACTTCAATCTTCGCAAATCGTCTCAACGACGTTGCAGCACAGTTCTACAAGAGGGTACATGCATAGTACAGAACGACTCAACGCCCCGCGAGCCACCAAATTCCCAACAAATGGACCGCGTTCAGTGTATAGGACAGAGTGAGATTGCCGGCTTGCAGATCCACAATGATGAGCGTTATCAAGAGGTAGAGCATCAACGGAGGCGGGAGTGTTTCTCGGAAAGGGGGAAGGAGGGTGCAGAGCTGTTGGGGCGTGTAATCAGCTTGCGTCTTGTCGTAGCGATCTGCAAGCCTACCTTGAGCAAAGCCACGCCATTCTGTATGTACGTGGAGGGAGGAATTCTCGCAAGCAAAGGTATCTCAATCTCTACACCTACCAACCCGGACTCGTATGTTCCAAGAGGTTCAATCTTTCGATTATGGGCGTCTTCATCACTCGTGTTTGTCCGCCATGGATTGCGGAGGGTTCTCAAAAACTGGCTTCTGGGTACGACAGCCTTTGAGCCAGACATGTCTGATAGATGCACATCGGCTTGCGACTGCGGGGCAAGTCAGTGGTGAACGACATGCCGAGGAGGACGCATGTACGTACGTAAAGACTCGTGGACTTTTGGAAGACCTTTTGGATACTCGGACGTTTGGACGGTGTCACGTTTGTCATCTCTTCGAGCAGGGTCAGCAATCCAAGAGGTAAACCGCGTACTTGGCAAGCAGTCTTGGTCTCGCGGGAGGCGTGGAACCTACATGCCAGATGTATTCAGCTTCGGGTTTTCTGTTCGAGAAAACGGGACATACCCAGAGTACTGATGAATCTTGGCGCTGAGCTCATCGTAACTCTCGGTGTCACCGTATGGCAGACGAAAGAAAATCAACTTGTGCAGTATCAGACCTGCTCCAAGGCTGGTTAGAGTGACGCCATCTGCTTGCTTCGGACAAGCATCGTACCTAATGACCAGATATCAGCCTTGGTGTCCCACTCCCTCCAATGGCCGCTGAGGTCCGGTGATATCGTTTCAGGGGCCTGGCACCGGAGCGTAGACACGTTAGCTGTCTGCTTAACTAGATCACACGAATGCCGCATACCATATATCTAAAACAAGACGAAACCATTAACGTTCTTCTTCCAACAACAAACACGCGAAGCACTCACTCCATCGTCCCCGTATGGCCTGTCCGATCCCGTTTCCGATGAAGCATCTCTTCCGAAGTCCCAAAGTCGGATATCATCGCCCTAGGACTAAAGGATGCCCGCTTGTCAGTCTCTGTCCGGTTCCGCGCAGATATTGCTATTCACATCAACTCTCCGTCCCGATTGTGGAGTAGGACATTCGAACACTTGAGATCCAGATGCAGGATACCGTTTGAGTGCTATCGTTCGATTCTTCGTCAGTATTGTCCCAGGGGTTACCTCGAACACTCACAAGATAGTGAAGTCCGTTGACGACATCGCCAAACAGGCTTGCGATCTCCTCGTTACCAAGCAGCATCACAGCTCTTACATCTCCCGATCTCCGCCTGACACGTTCAGCTCCTAGACCGTTTGCTATACCTGCCTTGCCGCCCGCCTCGCTTGCTGACCTAGCGCTCTTTCTACGTTCACGTATCCGCCGTTTCAGCTCTTCTGAAGAGATTTCTTCGTCTCGGTCGACAGGGTTGATGGATAGGTCATCGCCTGCGGTCGAGCATCGGGATTTTATAAAGTCATCGAGGTTGCCGGCGTTTGCGTACGACATGAGAACGCTGGGGATGGTATGGGTCAGTAAAGGTCGATGAAGGCGTTCTTGAACTTACTGCAATGTGGCAATCGGAGGTGCAAAACTGATAGGAGAAAGGATGTCATTTCAGTTCTCTGCTTCACGACCACGCATTAAACTGCTTACCTAGAAAACTGCGAGTCTTCGATCCAAACATGATGATACGGGATGATATTGGGATGCCTCAATTGCTCCAGCAACCTGACTTCTTGCAGGATTTTGAATAGATACGGCTTCGAGTCGCCGACCGCGACTTTCTTGATGGCATAGTGACCAAGGTAGTTCCCATCAAGGACGTGCTAGAGGTGCATCTCGGGATGAGTTACGAAAGCATCGAAAGCAAAGATTGTGGCTTACCTGACAGAGAAAAACACTGCCTTCTGCACCCATTCCAAGCCTTTTTTCTTCAATAAAAAACCGATGATAATAACCCTCGATACTACGCGTCTGATGTGCACCATTGGGTGTATTGCTGTCCCGTGAGAATCTCCTCGAGTCTTCATGCGAATCCGTAATGTCTCCTTGTACCGGAGTCGAAGCGCGTGATCCATCGACTGATCGTTCCAGGATTTGGAAATATGGCCTGACGTGTAGCAGACCAGAGTCTCCGGCATCCGTGATGAAGTTGCGATCCTCCTGATTCCATTCTGGTCTGTTAATCCGAACCATCGAGTCGTCTCCACTTTCAGTCTCGTTGCTGAATATGGGGAGAACATGGGCCGACGACATTCCCATGTTGAACGGTGAATCGCGTCCTTGTTCGTATTCGTCTTCAAACACACGGTCATGGTCCTCCTCTGACATCGGTCGATAACAGTATGGACACAGTCCCGACGGCGGTATCACGGAAGACGATTCGACTGGACTGGTCCGCCGCGGGACGAGAGCGCTAGAACGACGATTAAGGGTGACATTTCCAGCGGAGCGGTTATCGCGCCTTGTACGACCGAGGACGGGTAGATTGCTGGTCGAAGCTTCCCTCGAATGCGTCGGTGGAGTTCCAGGCAAGCTAGTGATGCTGACCGGGTCTTGCCTGTACGAGCGAACGGATAGCCCGTGTGACGGCCGATGGTAGAGGATGACCTGGTTTGTCGTTCTTCCGATCGGATCCCATTGGTCTGCCATGATGATGAGGGTTTCTCGGGGGGAGTGGGGTGACAAGCAGATGATGAGGGACTACCCGTCAACGTGTAAGGACCATGGAAGTCGAGTTGATGTTGACTCATTCAACGACTGCTGACTCTCGGGCTCACCCGCTCTGGTTTGCCCCGCCGGCCGCCGGTTCGTTTGCCTCAGATCGCGGCCCTTCTGAAAGTAAGAAGTGCTCATCGAGACACGGAAGCCAGGTTGTGCTTGTATTCTGTCCCTGGTCGGCTTCCATCCAGCAATGCAGTCCATCACCCGTCTAGGCCTGCGTGCTCCGCTCAGACAGTCCCGCCAGGCTCTCCGTCGCCATGCGGATACGCCGCGACATGCGTCTTCAACACAATATACCACGTCCTCGCGCAACTTTAGGCTGACGCCAACGACAGCAGTTCTATGCTTCGTTCCCGTGCTTACCGGCGTTCTCGGCATATGGCAGCTACAGCGTCTGCAATGGAAACTGAATCTTATCGAAGAAGTGGATGCGGCAATGGCCAGGGAACCAATGATTCTGCCCAACGAAATCAAGTAAGCCGCCTTCCTGTCTCTTATACCTTCACTCATCGCTTTGCCATAGCACATCCGCCTTGCCAGATTTCCAGTTCCGAAGGGTGCTGCTAAAGGGCAGATTCGTCGATCCGCCAATATTGCTTGGACCGCGTGTATATGAAGGTGCACCAGGAGTCAACCTCATCCAACCATTCCAGCGTACAAGCGACGATCCCACATCCCAGCCGACCACCATACTCGTCAACAGGGGATTTATCACCAGTACTAGAGCACAAGCGATCCGCCAGGGAGTCGAGAGGCCGAAAGCGCCTCTTGGGCATCGGGAGGGTGAGGAAGTCGTGATTGAGGGAATGTTGAAGTTGCCCGAAGGAAAGGGCACGTTTACTCCGGATAACAGGGCAGACAAAAATGAGTGGTATTGGTCGGATTTGGAAGCCATGGCGCAAGTGGCGGGGGGAGAGAACAAGCATGTGCAGCCAGTGATAGTGGATCAGATTTTCGGTATGTCGGTCTCGCGCAGTGGTTTTCGGCCTTCAGACTGATTCATTATCCGTTCGCGTGCAGATGGAAAGCATGTCGCCGGCATGCTGTTGGCACAGGGTATACCCGTCGGTCGGCCACCAGTAGTTGAACTACGAAACCAGCATGCGACGTACGCTGCTACCTGGTATGTCCACTCGCCATGACTCAACCGCTTGATCTAATCACGAAAACGGTTTCGCTCAGGCTCTCACTGTCGGCACTGACATCGATCATGTTGGCCAAGCTTATTATGAAAGGCAGGCCGACACAGGCCAAGAACCCACGATTGCGTCATCTGTAGTAGACTTGGAATGACATTGCATGATCTCCACTGGTTTCAAGCTCTTTTAAAGGTAGCGGCTGTGCACGGGGCCCTGAAATGTCCTTGTCACGACGTTGTGGTATCGATCTCGCGACGGCCGTTTCATACCTGTGATACGGATTTATGGTTGAGCCGATAATCAAGCAGACCTCAATTATTGGGCCTTCGAAGGGTCATTTGAGTGCTGATCACACGGATGGCAAACAGTTTATCTTTCATGCTGGTTTAAACAACTATTTGGTGATGGTGTCGTCTTTTGTAGTGTACTTTGTTGGAAGACAAGAGCTTTCCTTGGCGTGTGCGGGTCGCGTCCTTCGTGATGTTACACAGGTAGAATGTGACAGCTACGGATGATCGATCACGGTCAGCGATCATTCCGCAACGGACGGACGAAGAACGTACCCCAACATTCCCCTACCGCCCCATCCAGGTCGTGGCGTCAAACTGAAAGACATGGTAGCAGTCCCTCTCCTTACGACTACCTTTAGTTCGACCTGCACGCGATCGTCAAGGAAATCAGCGAGCTCCTATCTGCGGCAACAGCTCGACTTACCCCTTCGGATCCTGCTAACAGCTGACCCACGTCAGCCAACAAGCTATCGCCATCGAGGTGCCCGAATTCGAGGATGAAATCATTCTTTTCGAGGCCCTGAGTGCGCCGAGAGAGAGTGAGTCGGTGGACTAGTGGCGTCGCCGCGGGTACATACCGCTTGTGCCGCTGGACTTCCAGGTGCAACAGCATTTACCTTTGCCAGCGGGGGTTGTGTTATCTCTGACGTGCCATTCGCCGTCCCGGTTTGTGTCCCTTCCGCAGCGTCGACGCCATTCTGCAACTCGGCGGACTGCCGTTCCGGAACCGCATATACGAGCTGCAACGCTCTTCCAATTTCATCTACGACGTCACGATGGTCGTTTCTCAGGCGGACGATGGCTGCTCGAGCATGTCGTACCGTATATACGTCGATATCTGCTCTTGGGAACCCTTCGGGGTCGACGAGAGGTGAGGTCATGGTGGAGTTGTTCTGCGAGTGCGTTGATCAGCGTTGTTCGCGTCAATAGATAAGACATGCCCTACGGCTATAATCTGGCTTTGATATGCATCCTAGATGAAGGATAGTTGTTCAGATGTGAGCGGCCATGTGCTGATCAGCAGAGAACATACCATTTCTGCTTCGAGGTCTTCTTTCCTCGCCTGTAGCTGCAAAGCCCTTTCCCTTGCGACTTGCGCGCTGGACGTGGCCATTGTGTGTAGTTCTGAGGTAAGAAGGTATATTCCTGAACGATCTCGGCGGTCTTATGCAGTTTTAAGGAGCACCAATAACTTCCGCCATCCGAAAGAACAAGATTGATCAGGCGAGACGATGAAGCAGCGTGCGACGGAGTGAGACTCAAGTATGTCCGCTGTCTCAGCTTCGTCATCTCGGGGGCAGTAACCGCGGCCGGATTCTAGAATTGGCCCCGCATCGACGTCCTGCTGTCCTGCTCCTCCTCCGCCTTCCGCCTCCTGGCTCCTGGGCAACTTCTTGGGCTGAGTATATATAGTGTAGGTTTGGCAGACACCGTCTGCATCTTGGGGAAAGAACATCACCTTCAATCAACATCCACCCATCATGTCTGATATCGATCAACTCAAGGATGTCGAGTGGCTCTTTTTCGACGTGTTCGGTACCGTAGTGGACTGCAAGTATCTCCTCGTTCTCTGCCGGCTGCCGGAGCAAGCTGACCTGTTTCCATTGGTATTTAGGGAAGTCACACATGTCAAAAAGTATGCTCAAGGTCGCTAAGCGAGTAGAGCCCGAGTTGGCGGGGCAGCACCCGGATTGGACGGACGAGGTGTGGCAAAATCGGGTTCAGCAGTGGCGCGATGGGTTTATGAAGAATGCGCGTGCGAGGCAGGGGAATAGGGAAACAGGCGGCATGGATGTGAGTGGTTTGTTCGGTCGTCGCGTCCGAGGCTCATCTTAAATAGGAAGGGCACCGTATGCTGTTGGATAAGCTGCTCGACGAGTGGAAGGTCAGTGCGAAGTGGGACGACGATGCGAGAGCAGAGCTCGTCAAGGAATGGCACAAGCTGCAAGGTGAGTCTGAGTGCGGGGTGCGTCCGACAATACTAACTTTCTCGAGCAGGCTGGCCCGATTCAGCAGAGGGGTTGAGGAAATTGCACGATAAATTCATCCTGTAAGCTCTGCGCACCCACCAGCGCCTCTCGTGTTCACTCTCTGTCTTTAGTTGCTCCCTTACGAACGGAGACACGGCGGTCATGATTTCCATGTGTCGCGGTGCGGGACTCTGCGTTGACAGCCACATTGCGTAGGTGGAATGCGTGTCTGTCAGTTTCTCCGCGTTCTGATTCGCCTCGGACAGCGGCGATTCGATTCAGACGTACAAGCCCGATCCGGCCATGTATCAACAAGGTATTCGCCTTTCACGCCTGCCTGCCGATAAGATCGCCATGGTCGCCGCTCATGCGTATGATCTGGACGCTGCCAAGTCTCAGTGAGTCGCAGATACTCTCAGACGGCATGGGCTTACGCCGGCCCCGCAGCGGTATGAAAACCATCTATATCAAGCGTTCGACCGAGGACATCACCGATCCTTTGACAAGGGAGGCCGCGCAAGGTAGATTCGACGCATTCATTGATGTCGACGAGGGGGGACTGGTCGCGTTGGCCAAAAAGTTTGGGCTGTGAGCGGAATCTGGACATGTGGTTGTAATTGTATCCGAAAATCCTACAACGGAGAGTTCTATAAAGCGTGCTAGCGCTTGAGGGGACCATTCAGTCCTTCACGCTCACGACGAGGGTGGAACACCTAGAACCGCAGGCGTTAGCGTTGAAAAAAAAACGCCACGACCGACTCACGACCGGAAAAGATCAACTCGATCGCTGCATTGACGTTACCTCCTGTCATCGAAAGAGCCCTGATGTTCTGCTGAGGATCACACAAGCCCATCTCGTTCAACTGCAACAGCTGGGACTGGTATCGCTCCTCCATCGGCCTCGTATCTTGCGGTGCTTGCGGCGCCGCGTCGCCCATACCCGCTCCGAATCCTCCGCCGCCACCCATGCCTCCCAATAACGACTGCATCATTGCCGGGTCCATTCCGAACGGGTTGGCGCCTGCACCTCCAGCTCCAGCTCCACCACCGAACAAGCTCGCAAAGGGGTTTGCTGCTGCGGCGGGGTTGGCGCCGGTAGGATTGGCATTGGTCACGTCTGTTCCGGTATTGGTCCTGTTTTCTCCTTCATAGCTCCCTGGCGCCGGGAATCCACCGGCAGCACCTCCAAGACCTCCAAGCCCTCCCATACCTCCAAGACCACCCATCCCACCCATTCCACCAGCGCCGCCCCGCATCTGCATAAGGGAGCGCACCATTTCTGGGTTGCTCATCATTTGTCGGAAGAACGGACTGGACATCATTTCTCGGAGTTGCGGGCCCATGGGTGCGAGAGAGGGATTGGCAGCAATGGCCTGGTGATGTGATGGGTCGTACGAAGAAGCGGGAAGGTGCGGGGAACGCGGTAGAGTCAAAATCGACAAGGTCAAAAGCAGTGCGAAAAGGGTCGAATCGAAAGATTTTCCAGTTGTCATTGTATTTGGGTGGAAGGTAAGGCATGTTATGGGGGATGTAAAGGCATTGACGAGATTATAAGCGAAAGTGATGGGAACAAGATGAAAGGAGCACGATGAGTTACATCGTGACAAAGGCAATCGAACAGATACTTACAGCGTCGATCATTTCGGGAGACATTTGACTCATCGCTTGCGAAATCACCGCAGGATCCTGCAACATGCTGTTAATCGCCTCGGGATCGTTCAAGTTGCGATCCCCCATTCCAGGAATCTGGGAAAATGGATTGAAACCACCTTCCCCTCCCAATCCATGTCCCATGACGGATTCGAGGTGTGCCATTGGGTTGTTGGTGTATTGCATTCCTGCAGAGAGGTTTGATGGGACGCCTGTGCGAGCAGCGGAGGATGCGGGGGTTGATGCAGTGGGAGTGGATGCGGTGGCGGAGGTTCCGGGTTTAGCGGCGCCTTTGACTAGATGCAAGGTGTGGCCGTTCTGAGGAAGCGGATGAGCGTCTGTATCAACCAAAGCTCGTGATTGCGTACCTGAATCTTGTACGTCGACAGAACATCCTCATTCTTCAGAACCTTTCCGCTGTAAATCAACCTCTGTCTGTCCTTTTCGATCTGTGTCTTTTCCTCGATCTGGTCTTTGAGGTCGGAGACTGTGGTGGTCGAGGGAGCGATGGAGAACGAGAGCTTGAGCTCTGATGGGCCTTTGACGTTGCTGTGGGAGGATGTCAGCGTAATCGAACGCATGTACTTGGCGGGACATACATCGTGATTTGGTCTGCGGAAGCAGCGGGGGAGTCTGTAGCGGACATTGCGAGTGTAGGATGATTGCGAGGTCTACAAGGTCTCTTCCTGACTACATATGCGAAGTGCAGTAGGAAGACTGTGATATGTAGTCCTCGCCGTCGACAGGGAACGTCATCTCCCTCGAAATACACGCCATTTCTCCCGCCTCACGCCAGGGTAAACGGCACATTCAGATGAAGCGCGTCTGGAGACAACAGTAGCCGGTGGGGAGAGAGAGGATGAGATACTCGGGAGATACTCGAGTCAAGTGAAGGCCGCATAGGGAACAGTTCACGACGTTGATACTGCACACAACTGGACCTATCACCGCATCATCCGATTCGATTTCGCGTTTCGCAGAGGGAGATAATTTGGTAGAACGCAATGCAGAGTATCAAGTGTGAGTCGATGTGGGATCGGGACGGTTTTGGAAGTTGGGGTTCGGAGCGAGCTGCAGGGTGATCTAGGGGGAGTGAGAGCGCACGCTATGAGGACGGGATGGCGGACGAAGGCTGAACGAACGAAGAATCATGGCATTCCCGAAGAAACGCACCAACGAGGGAGAAGAACAATTTCCGTATTGAAGATGTGCGTTATACTGACTGAACCTTTCATCCAACAGGCGTAGTAGTCGGCGATGGCGCTGTAGGAAAGGTCAGCTCGCCGCAACCACGATGGAAGTCCTTGGGGATCGAAGTGCTGAACGGAGCGTGATTGTTTCGGATAGACATGTCTTTTGATTTCGTATACGACGAATTCGTTCCCGGGAGAGTGAGTTGTTGTCCCTTGTCCCTCGCGCCGAGGTCTGTGCTCAAGGATATTCCGCGCTTTACAGATACGTTCCAACAGTATTTGACAACTATTCCGCAAATGTGCGTTCGCGAGGCTCAAGGATACTGCGCGACGACGTCGGTATTGACGGGATGCATATGTGGAATTGATGAACAGGTACTCGTGGATGGAAAGCCGGTCTCTTTGGGATTGTGGGATACTGCGTGAGTTGTTGGTCGCGGTACGAGTTAGATCGAGAGCTGAGACGTCGCGTATTGGACAGTGGACAGGAAGATTACGAGTGAGTGGCTCTCCGCTGATGTATATACTGCATGCTGGCTGAATTATCCTTACTCGCTAGCCGACTGCGACCGCTATCATACCCGCAGACGAATATCTTCCTAGTATGCTTCTCGATCGTCAGTCCGCCGAGTTTCGAAAACGTCAAGACAAAGGTATGTGCAACCTGACAAGAAACGGTGTTGGCAAGGCTAACGCTGCCTTCCCAGTGGTTTCCCGAAATCTCGCATCACGCCCCAGGCGTACCAATGATCCTCGTCGGCACAAAACTGGATTTACGGGATGATCCGCTAACGCTATCTAAGATGCGGGAGAGACGGTTCACGCCTGTAACCTATCAGCAAGGAGCAGCGTGTGCACGCGAGATTGGAGCCGTCAAGTACCTCGAGGCATCGAGTCTGACGCAGCAGGGGTTGAAGAATGTGTTTGACGAGGCGATCAAGACGGTGTTGGCGCCGGCGGGAAGTGGGGGTGCGATGGGTGGTTGGGGGGGGGGTGGGGGAAAGAGAAAGAAGAAGAAGGATTGTGTTGTTTTGTAGTGATGAGTGGATTGCGTTGTTGTATGGAATATACTAGGAAATGAAGTCACGAGCGAACCGGCTTGTAATAAACTGCGAAATGCCTCCGCGCGAGGTCGATTGCAGCACGACGCAGAAAATGGCGAGGCGGTGGGAGTTCTCATACTCGTTCAGGATATGCTGTTGTTTTAGAACCGAAACGCACCAGTTGATGGATGTGCCCTGCGCTGCCGAGCATGAGCCCGCCCACGACCCCTTTTGCTGCAAATTCCGCCGCGTTCCTGCTCCAGCAGCAGCAGCCCGCTCTTCCTCCCGGCGCCGCCACGGGTTACGTCGTACAGCTCTCCGCAGCAGACGGCCTGCATCGACAGTCCAGTCTTCCCTCTCACAGGGTCACCGGTCAGCCATTCTCTCCGCCTCTGCCGTCACCGGTCTCGTCGTTCAGCTCCCACGCTCCGGTTCGTCGTCCGTCCCACCGCTCCTCTCGTCATCCTTCAATCTCGGAAGAAGCACCTTCCCGTGAAATGGGACCGCCATCGACCGATGGTATGAACCTCGGGAGGAGCAAGTCATGGAGGCCGGTTCTTGAAAAGGAGGATTGGCGGCAGATAGGCTCCAGTGCGGGAGGACCGGGATCGGGTGCGATGTTATCCCGCGGCGTGTCTACGAGTGCGAGCGAGAATACACATCGATATCACCATGCGCAAGGCCACGCCCATATCCACGAACAAGGACACCACAGGTCGAATTCGCAAACCAGTCAATTCAATGGAAGACCGCAGGAACACGGCATGATGAGTCCGATCGATTCGACGTTTGCGTTGCAGTCGGGATACCTTTCACGATCAAGCGGTCTTCACAAGTCGGCGTCACTGAGGTCGAACGCTAGTCAGTCGAGCAACGCTCCAAGTCATGGTCAAGGAGGTTATGCTAGATCCGTCTTGACGAGGGGAAGAGTGTCTCCGGGAAGCGCGAGTATCAGTGGCGTAAGCGGGAATTGGGAGCAGTCGGCGTCACCGACGTTTCCCAAAAGCGAGGATAATCATGGAATCCAGATGGCGAGGTTGGCGACAAGAGAAGAGGACGGTCCGACCCCTGGCGTCGTTAGGGGAATACAAGGACCTATCATCGGTATCGGCCAGGGCGTAATCACGCACCAACAACAGCCATCCCAATACCCGCAACAACCCTCTCAGGGCGCAGATGTCAGACGTCATCAAAGCTTGCAACAAGGATTCGGGCATTCAACCAAAGTACAAGAACGTCTAGCCAGATCTCAAGCTCTACTTCCACCTGAACAGCGAACTTCTTTTAGCCCTGCCGATGCCTCGGCAACGGTAGAGACCCGGGATCGTGATCGTCGACCGAGCGACATGACACCTGCGGCCCGCAACGTATGGAGTCTCAATCACGCAGCGCAGACCAGCGGAAATGACGGATGGGCACAAGTGGACGATGCGATGCGTGCCCGCGCGAATCAAACGCCTGTGTATTTTCCGGCCATCGCTAGCGCTTTGCTCAGTCGCCAGAATACGAACACCCCTCCGGCGCCGATGCAGGGAATGGGAAATCTCGGGGATCAAGCGTATTCGCCGTCGCTGCAGGAATCAATGCTGCTTGATCCTTACCCGACGCAACTGCTGCAGAGGGAAAGCTTGATGCAGGCGTTCCAGGCGATGCAGCTCGGAAATGAAATGTTGCTTCCCAGCACTGGACCTAGTATCCATCCTAGTCAACCCAATCTACCCGTTTCGGCACCATCGCCTCTTACGGATCTATACCGGAGCAACTTGATGGCCTACGGTCCGCGACAGCAGGCAATGTCGCCTCACGACGAGTTTAACGAATATGCAGGATACCCTCGGCCTTTACCGCCGCCTGCGGTTGAGGGAGGATTGGAATACCCATCGCCATACGGTATACATGCTCCCGTCCCTGCAATGCAAGCTCATCCTGGAGCATCCGGTTACGCACACCAATCTATGATTCATCCGCAACATCAGCAGCAACTCAATCAACCGCAACAACCAGTCGTTCCTGATCATATTGCGCGTGCAGCTCGAGCCGAAGTCATGGAAATGATTGCCAAAAGGTGTCTGAATCCGGTTGATTTCGGATGCGAGCCGGAAAACGTGAGTCTCCCTTTTACTCGTTCCCCGGTGGTGATTGACGGTCCTCTCTACAGGCACGTTTCTTTGTCATCAAATCTTTTACCGAGGACGACGTGCACAAGTCGCTGAAACACGAGATATGGTCCAGCACGACCTACGGCAATCAGCGTCTGGACAAGGCGTTTGCAGAGGCTCAGGGGCCGGTATACTTGTTCTTTTCAGTGAATGGCTCGTAAGTGTTGCTTCTCTTGCCACGCGACGAACCGATCGTTGATGGTCATCATAGGGGACACTTTTGCGGAGTTGCGCAGATGATTTCAGGTGTCGATTACAATCAGACATCTACCGTGTGGGCGCAAGACAAGTGGAAGGGTATCTTCAAGCTGCGTTGGATCTTCGTCAAGGATATTCCCAATGGGTATGTCGGGCTCATAGCCTGCAATCCACTCTTCTGACCGGATAATCACCTTCTAGTGCCCTGCGCCACATTCGATTGATGAATACGCAAGAACAAAAACCCATCACCAACTCGAGAGACACCCAGGAATTGTTGTGGAATGCTGGCTGCGAGGTCCTCGGAATTTTTAGCAGGTTTAGGGAAAAGACCAGTTTGCTGCAGGACTGGGGTTTCCACGAGGTGAGATCTGCTCCAGCGCTACTCCGCGTCTTGTTGTTAAAGTTGCGTGACTATAGATGCAAGCTTTGGAAAAGACGCAGAGGCAGCGACAAACACCTTCTCCGATGCATCCCAGCGGGTTCGCCGACGGTCAGGACATGCCACCTGTTCCACATTACTCTTCCGCCCATAACGATGGCAGGAATGACGGACAACACGCCGACAATGGACAGGAGCAATGGCAGATAGGCCTGAACAAACAAGGCAGTGGCCTCGTCAAGGGTTTCGGCGCTACAGGACCGCCATCACTCATCGGACAGAACCAAGGGTTCAGTGTCGTCAGTCGTGGCAGTAAAGCAGCTACCAAGATATTTTAGGGTTCTTGGCCGGCGGTTCTTCAGGATGTCAAGGACAATTTGGGTCGACCGACAAGGTTCTTTGAGGTGAAAACGGAAGAGTATAACATCGTCGGACATTGCAACATGGCTTACTATTGTATTTGTAATTTGTATTCATTCACAATTGTCACAACATTGGCAGGAGAATTGTGGTGAAAGGCGGTGCCAGGACTTCTGCCTGACACTCCCGCCACTCTCGTTGTTTGGAGATTTGGATACTGTAGCAGCAATCTTTCGGTCGTCCTGACCTCCTGTTAATGTGACTTCATCACCGATCCTCACGTGCTATTCTGCTTCCGTTGCCACGCGAGGTTTATGATCAATAGCAGATCAGTTGTTGTTTGTTGCTCGTCAGCCAACTGCACATCTTCCCTTTCTCATAAGTGACCACCAGGACGACAACATAGCAAACAGACAGAGTCTTTGTCCGATCTCGCAGCACCTCGCAAAACCACCACGCTCACACAATCATGCCGCATCCCCTCATCGGAAAGCCAGCTCCGGCATTGACATTGCCATCCACTCCTGATGGAACCCCTTACACGCTGCCAATAGGGCAAAAGGTGAGCCTAATACTAAAGCATATGTCGAAGAAAAGACAACGCTAAATGCCGTTACTCGTCTAGCCGATTGCCATCTTCTTCTTCCCAAAGGCGTTCACAACAGGCTGCACCAAAGAAGCTTGTGCATTCAGAGATGCGAAGAAGGACAACATCGTCTTCCAAGGAACAGGCCCTGACGAGTTGGAAGTTGTTGGCATCTCCCGAGGCAAGTTTGGCGTCAGATGTGCGTGTATTCGTACACTTATTGTCATGTGCATATAGACGCTGTTGAGAAGCAAACGCGGTTCGTCGACGAACACAACCTCAACTACAGGATCTTGAGCGATGCAGATGGCGCTGCAAGAAAAGCCTACCATGTTGGCAAAGCCGCCATGGGCCTGATCGACGGTGAGTTGTTCTGCGTGCGGCGTGCGGACTTCTATCAGGGTTGCTGAATCGTGAATCGTAGGACGAGAGACGTTCTTCATCGGCAAGGATGGCATGATCAGGGATGTGTGTGACAAAATGATCGACTGGAAGTGAGTGTCGTTTATGCCATCTCGACCCATCACGAACTAAAAGACTATTCCGACAGTTCTCATACACGGATGGTAGAGAAGCAGCTCAAACTCTCGGCAACGCCAACAGCAACCACAACGGCAGCAGCTCCGTCGGTCAGCTAGTAACATGTCTTCTTGATTAGCCGTGATGGATCCCTGGCCGCACTTGCTATAATCTATGATATTACAATCTCAAGCAAATGACACAGTGGGAAAGACCGATCCCTACACTCCTGACTCGCCTCTCACTCCCATCTGCATGTCGCTCAGAATGAGGTCCGTCTGACGTGCCTCACAGGCACTTTATTAGACTCAAAGTCTGCTGTCAAAGTCGTATCCTGATAGGTTGCCATGTGCATCATCTATGCCTTCGAAGACAACTGGGAGCAACTTGCAGCTCCTTTACAGCTGCGGTTTCGCTTCACCTGGATCATACATCCGAGCCCCAAGGACGTCCTCCGACAGCACCTTCGCTGGTTGATGGCGATGTTTGTCCATTGCCAGGCTGGTTCCAACTGGTTGCTGGAAAACCGGTTCCATTGTGCATCCGCATATGCAACGGTAACAGGGGCCCTGGTGTAGGATCCGCTCGCAACTGGGTGGAAGAATCGGTGTTCAGCCTACCGGCTAGGCCGCTGTCTGAAGGTGAATTGTCACCGCGCATCGCTGGGTCAGTCCCGATGCCAAAGCCAGGCATGCGATTCGGTACCGGCTGTTGTTGTGCTGATATGGGTGGATTCGACGCTTGCGCCGGCCAAGATGAACTGAAGCCCTGATTGGGGACGGAAGGGAAAGGCATTGCGCCGGGAGTACTGGACTGATAGTCCAAGAAGCCGTTTCTGGAGTCTGAAAATGCAGGGCGATTTTGGATAGCAGGCGCAGGGGTAGGCACAGGCAGATTGAGGGGCGCAGCACTGGGCAATGGTGATCCGCCGTTCAAGGGGAACACAGACCCAGTAACGCGATTGTTCAAGGTCAGTCGGCTTTGAGCTTTTGGGCTGCCCCTTGAAGGTTGCGACGGTCTGCCGGCTCGACCGTGTTGGACCTGTGCTGATTGGGTGGTCGGCTGTTGCACGAGAGAAGGGGTACCACGCGATAGTTGTTGAGCAGCCGGTGACGTTCGCTGTGTTCCGGGCTGGACTTGTGTCGCGGTCTGCTGGACAGAGGTAGTCGGTTGTGCTGCGGGAGATGAAGTCCGCTGCCCCGTCAGAAGAGGTGATTGTTCGGTTCCTTGATTTGCAAATCGAGCAGCGACCAAAGGCTTCTTGATGCTCTCCACCTGGTCTTCCAAGTAATCGACTCGACCAATGACATGGTTCTTCATGTCGATCATATCGGATCGCCATGCCTCCTTTGTGTTTTCGAATGTCGACATTTCGCCGAGTTGCGCGGCATGTTCTGCCGATTGTGCGTTGTGCTCTGTCAACCGAGTATTGTGCTCTGTCAGGCGATCGTTGTGACCGCTCAGTTGATCGTCGATTTGCCCTAGTCGGCCATTGATGCCGTTACGGAATTGTTGGTCGGTCACCTGGGCCTTCAAAGTTGATTCACGGATTGTCTTGATGAGCTGGTCTGCGGCGCTTTGTTGCTTGATGATATCTTCGAGAATTTCTCGTTCTTGCTTGAACAGTGTCAACTCTGCTCGCACCGAGGCAAGTTGCGCTTCAAGAGAAGCCGCCTTTGCATCTGCTGAATCGATTGCACTCGCATAGGCCTGCTCTGCTCGAGCGGCCTCGCCCTCGATCTCGGCTCGAATCTCGCTACCAAGGGCTGCCAAGCGGGTCTCCTGAGCTTGAGCGATTTCAGCAAGTCGGATGTGTTGAGCGTCGGCAAGCTTCTCAAGTCGGGCATCTAGGATACTGGCAGCCTCGGCACGGATTGCTTCAATTGCGGCTGTATCGACAACGAAGGCAAGTGGAGAAGGATGCGGCGTTGCATCGAGAATAATCGGAGGTGGCGAAGGATGCGGCACATCAACGACGCTCGCTGTCGGCTTTGCACTCGATGGCTTGTTTAATGTATCTGTCTTCGTGGTGACACCGTCGATGTCCATGTTTGGGGCACGTGTGATTTCGAGGGTTCGAGAGTCGAGATACTCGTTGAGCTGTTCTTCCTGGTAAGACACTTGCTCTTCCAGCTTGCCGAGCTTTTGGGCGAGTTCGTCGGTTGTCAAAGACACCGTTTGCAACCCGTTCTCCAGTGATCGTAATCTATGTCCTACTAATTTCCTCTTTTCCTCCTTTGATTCCGGCAGTATCTCGTCCGGCTGTAACGGCGCATCCTCCAGATTGACGGCAAGCTCATCAGATGGCGGAATGCGCTGCTCTTGGATAGCTGAGTCGTGAGTGAGTACAGGCACCCCGTCGAACGGCTGGTTTCCTTCAGAGTCCACGTCCATCGCCGCCGCACCCTCTGACAATTGAAGCGCTTGATCGATTGCAACGGAGTCTGCGGCTTCGGCTTCGTGGGTCTGCCCTTTCGTTGGGCTTTCCGTGTTTTGAAGCGCTGGAGCTTGTTCGATTGCTGGAGCTTGTTCGACTGCTGGAACTTGTTCGGCTGACAAAGCTTGTTCCACCTCTGGAGCTTGTTCAGCTGCTGGAGCTCGTTCAGCCGCCGGGACAGGCATGATATCGTCGACTTCCGCTTCAGCTGCCGCCTCGTTTTGTTGTTTCACCGGAGCGATCGCCGACGACTCGGTATCTGGCAGAGAAGCGACTATCTTCTTCTCGTCACTCTCGTTCGAGTTCGCGATAATCTCGTCGAGTTTGGCTTCAATCGCTGTAGAATCGAATTTTGCGGGACTTTTTGGCAACAAATCCTCAATCACCCCTCGCAAGAATGGCCTGACGGCACGATCGAAAGCGATGACGACACTGTCTCTCTCTCTTTTTGCCGCATCACGGTGCTGGCCAAATTCGTTTACAAGTCCTTTGAGAAGTAGTTGATCTTCCTGCGACAGATCTTTGATTGGCGTACCGAGAGATTTTTCGAGTTCTGCTGTCTCTAGGCGGAACTTGTCGACTGTGGCTTCGGCGTTGTACAGCGCATGGTTGGCTCTGAAAGGCGCGCTCAATATCGATAAGATGCTGTTACCACGCGAGAC
Organism: Naganishia antarctica; assembly: GCA_025758675.1. Lineage (NCBI taxonomy): Eukaryota > Fungi > Basidiomycota > Tremellomycetes > Filobasidiales > Filobasidiaceae > Naganishia > Naganishia antarctica. The sequence goes on from JANGFJ010000063.1 coordinate 46,592, forward strand.
TTACTTGACTAGATGGAGGACGGCGGGGTCAACCCGAGGATGGTAGGGCGAAGGTCTTCCCTTGTCTTTAGAGGAGTGACTACCGCCTGTCCTCGGAATTGATCGCCCCTTGTCATCCTGCTCTCCGCCCGACGCCGTTGCTTTCGACCTGCTGGACGACCGACCGGGTGCTTTCGTGCGGCCGTCACCGCGCTTCTGACCGGATGTACTTGATGACGGCCCCTTTGACGACTCTCCCCGAGGTAACGTCGGACCCGCTGTGGCAGGTGTGGCTGAGCCAGAGGTAGTTGCTGTGATGGGGACTGTGTCATGAGCTTCCGACATTGATGAAGTGACGGGAGCGGGGCGACTGCGCCGTTCCGTACCCTCGATATCGGCGTGAGGTCGTTTTTTCCCGGCGACGGCGACGGCCTCGGGAAGGGATAGGGATGTCTGCAATGGAGACGGCGGTCTTGACGATCTCGCCATCGTCCTAGGGTTTCTGTCAATACGAGTGCGGGCAACCGATATGAAAACCCAATCAACTCACTGTTGATTTGTCCCGGAGCCGTTTGCTTCCCTCGTACGACCTTCGTCTGCTCTTCTGCCATGATTCCCATCCGTCTGCCCTCTAGCCGATCCCAAAGCAGGGCTTTTGGGCTTTGGTATATTCCTATAATCATCCCGATGATCTCCCCGATTGCTCGACTTTGCTGAATTGGGCATATAGGGGTCAATCCGTTGACTGTCCCGAGGCGAGACTGGGTTGAACCGGTACGGCAATGCAGGTGGAGTCGGACTAGGTCGACTGGAACGACTTGCCTCACTGGGACGTGGTCCTTCACTGTTGCTTCTGTCCCGTGACCTGGCACGTTTTCCAGGTGGTTGACTGCTATCTCTGTTTTCAGGCTTGGCTCGTGCCTCGGATCGACGTCGAGGCCTGTGCTGATCGTAGTTGTGGTGTGATGGGATAGGAGTGTTGGGGGATGATCTGTAAGGAGCGGAGGCGTCATACGGCCCAGGCCCAGGCCCGCACTTGTCGTTGTATCCGTATGGGCCTGTATCGCGTCCCCTATCGCGACGGTCCCGTTCTCTGTCCTCTCTTTCCCTGTCCTCTCTGTCTCTGTCCGCCCTCCTGTCATCCGCGTGCCAGGTTCGAGACATGGTGCGCGGTATACGCTAGGACGGGCGATGTGCTGATGTCGAGGACCGAGTGATGGTGAGGTGTCGCTCTCTTTCCAGCAGAAGTCCAGGGAATCAGAGGTGAGCGTAAGATGCCCGGTTTTGATGGCAGCGAGCTGGGCGCGCGAGAAAGGGCGGATGCAAATCGAGAAGAGGTCGTCGTCTTTTGGTTGTCTGTTTCCCTTTCCCCTGTTCCGCGTTGTCTCCCTTGTCTCCCTTTGTTCGGACTTCAGGGCTGGTCGTGCTCGTTGGAGAGGTAGTCGTCGACATAGTACGTTGACGTTTCCGCTAATGCCAAGAATTGAATGTCGTGGAGCTAGGCATGTCCCGTCTCTATTGCTTCCACATCCTTCAATGTTGCCGATAACAGACAGTTGACATCTCCTCGGTTTCCATGAATACCTTAGCTTTGGAAGCCTACTTCAGCTCAAAAACAAGCGATATTTGCTGAACATGCCGACTCTTCACCCTTCTTCGCTTCTTCTGCTCCGTCTCCACCTTTCCGCACACTTACTTTTCGCTCACCCTCTTCAGTTACTGCCATACAGAATGTCACCTCACGAAGGAGTAGCAATAGGAATGCACCCGACCCCTCTCAAGACACATAAACTTGCGACGTGCGGCTGTTCGTCGCGATGTCACCTTACTCAACTGAGTCGCACAGACTGCAACATCCCTTATGATCGTTCAATTCTGTGGAAGAGAATCTTACCTTCTTGGCTTATGCTATCGCTGCAGGTCAACGCTTGTATGCATATGATGGTGCGTCTGACCAAATGTCACGTAATGCAATGGCGTAGGTAAGTTGCGCGACTGTGTTTGTCGCCTCTAAACGGCACCAAGGCATATGGTTATGAAGGGTGTACCTGGTACAGAACCCCTATACATTGCGATACACTGTCTCTAGCGAGCTCCCTAGGCATTATTTCAGATATCAAAATCTGTGACTCTGTGCGCTACATTTGATAAGAGTGCGCTCTGACTCATAGCGAAAGCCTTAGGAGCGAGATTCCTACCCCTCCCCCGTGATCTTCTATCGCATCGGTTAAAGGTTGAAGTTCTTCAGGAGGAGAAGCGTCTTCTGCATATCCCGGACGACTCCTTGGAGGGCTACTCGATTCCGACAAGTGCGCCTGCACTGGGACAAGAAAAGAGCTGTATCGAAATGCACAATGTCACCTGCTCAAAGCCATCGATCGATTACAACCTTCTTGAACTGGCTTTTCGGGATTTTCAATCAGGTTGCCTGGCGAGCAGGTCCAGGGAGATCTACCAGGAAGTGAGGGAGGACTACTCGCCAGGATCCTGCAACGTAGCAATGGTGTCTCACACTGTCCTCGGATTTCTGAAGCTTTCTGTAGACGAGCGCATCCTTCACAGCCCACTACCAGGCCCCAACGGCTAGTACGCATCAATGCAGCGATCGGAGAGAGTAGACATGGATCATGGGAGTGATTGAGGGAGTGCCTGGCCTCGGACCACCAGGGAATCAATCACACCTAGTCCGATTTCAGAAGCATCTCCTTTTGTGGTGCAAAATACTTTGAGCAAAGCATCGAATCGCGTGTCGGTCCACTCCCCATAGAGTCGACGTCTTGCGAGTTGCTTCTTTTTCTCGGTGAAGTCGTTCGTCCTCTAGACCGCGGCGTAGCTGCAGCTTCTCCAAGCTACGTAATATATATCAGGTATGCTCTCAAAGGTCATTGCTTTCAAAACAGAACCTTCAGACACGCAACCAGTCCAAATCTCTGCAGCGACAACCTCCGCTGTACGACTAGATAAGAATAGTCACTACTAGCCAATGACGTAGCGACTTTCATTCGAAGCCACACGGTGACTATGGCTGACTTGTAACAAGAGGTTTGCATTGATCAACTCAAAGTAGTTGTCCTTATAAAAAGAGCCATGGGTATCTATCTATATTGGAACGTGTCTTGCGGAGGAGAATAGCTACAGCGGGCAGTATAGAGAGAGCGAGGTGAATCTCAGCTCACCCGTAAATATGATCAAGACGATCACGGTCAAATTTACAAGAAAGGGGGCAGATGCCTAGCTATTGAACAGAACTCCAAGACCTATTCTGACACGCTACAAGCAGTACGCGTGAGATATGCGGAAGCCGGGGCGCTTCGTGCAGGGGAGAACCTCGAGGCTATGCAAGCATGCGCGCGTTCGCGCAAGGTATTGGAGCTGATAAAGTTCATAAGCGGTTGTTACAGCCAAGATGACACTTGGAGAAAAGGGGAAGGTGCCAAGGAGAGGAAGGGCTACTATGACCCAAGAGCATGGTTAAATACTCATGTTTTTTCACTAAATTCGTTTCATGTCCGCTATAGACGTTGTCAGCAAAACCCCAGAAGGGATTTCGATTGAAGAATCTGAAGAGGGTCAATATCATATCGTTAAGATGATGCGTATGGCGATCGAACCCAACAGAATCGATTTTTGTGGCGGATCATCGATGGTATCAGCAGCATGACGTACTTCGGCGTGCACATTCTCCCGAAAATCCGAGGCGTCCCTTACGCTGTTCTGTGACAACAAGACTCTGTTCAGACTTCAGTGGTCAGGGCATATGAAACAACTCAAAAGTGCATCTTAGTACTGTCCTACAAAGCGACAAACGCATTTTTTAGAAGTGATGTGGGCTTGCGTCGCAAAGTCATCCTGTCAAATTTCCGCCGAGGCACTTTCTGCCCAAAGGAGCTACTAATTTTGTCAAGGCAGGCCAAGAGCAATGAATCATACTGCAACCAAGTTGGGTGGTAAGGTAGAACCCTGGCATACCGAGCAGTGAAGTCGATATTACATGACGTTGGCTCCTGCATGACATAGTCGTGCGGTCGCTCATGCCAGCAACATCTTCACTCACTGCTTCGCTCTGCTGCCATGTCATCAAAGAGTCGCTTCACGACTCACGATCTGGCATACGTATGCAAGCAAACTCCTACTGTTTAGACTCGAACGAGTCCTGTTGGGTTGTGTCACATCACCTTGCACATGCTTGCGACATGCTGCCGTCAGTTGCACCGGCCGTTTGCTTTCAGTCGCATGTGTTTGCGCAAGGAATCGGAACGTGGTTTCAGTAAAGATTTCTATGGGATCTGACCTCCTTCTCAACTTTGGAGGCAGAGTTTCGGTTCAGCGCTTGAATGATTCTCAAATCAATCTGTTCTTCCGAAAATACTGCGATATTGCGATCTAATCGTGAAGAAGGGAATTGTATGGTGGATAGTTGGAATAGTCAATATCGTGGACTTTCCCCGCAGGGCCACAACGCAGCCTACCGGGCTAGATGGCATTATCGTGGATTGTATGATTACGCCGACAATGTACTCGAGCTATTGGCATCAGGTTCGGTGGCACCGAGTTTTTTTGATAGGGTGTGTGTCTCGATGAAGTGATGATACAATGTGAATTGTGGACTATAATTGATGCAAGAAATCATACAAAGTGAAAACTGTCCGTCCATATACGGTCGTGAGCTGCCGAGTGAGAGCTTCTTGAAGAACAAATTACCAATGTACACCTCTGATGCTGACTCAGAGTCCATAAAGGTGTGTAATGCAATATTTCTTTGCTCGGGGAGCTTTGAACGCATTGCAGCCAGGTTTTGTACATTTGAAGGGCGATTTACTGGAATCATCAGTGGTAGGGCTTCGGATCTGGCTGGTATCGTCTTGCCTGTCATGCGCTGCGATACGAGGCCACACAGTAGCTTCAACAGCTGAAGGAACAGGTAAGTTGAAGAGAACATAAGTGAGCCTGTCCATTTCTCTCTCTAAACAGAGCAACTGGGATACTAACTGCCCTGCCTTGAGCTTGAGTGACCCAAAGAGGAGCCCGTCATGGAAGTTTGCTGCTTTCTCATCATTGCCAAAAGGGAATCAGCATGGTCGCAACAATACTGCTTTCGTGTTGCTTCCAAGACTTTCGAATCGCTTGTGGAGGTTTCCATACTGCAGCCTTTGAAGCTACAAGAACATTTGGCGATGACCTTTCGCTTTCGATGCTTCTTGTTGACTTTTCCGCTGACCCTCTTCGACGCCAATGACTGTGTGGCAGAAGCTGCAGTCTCATCTGCCGATACAGTTGCAAGTGGAGTAGACCCGTCTAGCCGAGCCATGCGCCTGTGAGAAATCATTGTTCCCCTTGGGTCGCAGGAAACCAGCAAACTCACAGCAGAAAATGTTTCTTCGTTGGGAAGCATGTATCGCATGAGAAGGTTGTCATTATACGTGGCGGAAGTGGAAGCAGTCAGCTCGCATCTCTAGAGGCACAACACTGAAAGTAGAAGCCAGCACTAACTGGGGTGGGAAGGTGGTGGCATGCTCTCATCGTATTGTGAAGTCATCTGATGGCGAGGAAGAAAGGCCGAGGGCTGTGGGCCATCTATCATTGTATGTTTCAGTCCAGTCGACCTCGACCACACTTCACTTGGCCCTCATGGGGAGCAGGTGATACTGACAAGCAAAAAAACAAGTCTGTGATCCGTAGTATGAAAGAAGGCAGCGCGTTAGTTCAAGGAGGAAGGCATGTAGAAAGGCCCGACTCATAGGGCGGCGGCCCTGTGCGCATTATTCCTGACTGTGAGAGGCTTGATATAGTGACATACCACAAGTCGGAGCCGTCTGTTGGCGAGCAGGCTGTCGCGGCCCTTTAACGCCTCCTGTATGACCCTGATTTTGCTGGAACCAAGCATTGGCGTTGTTGGGATCGGTGGGGTCTGCAAAACTTTGAGATTGACCGGTCATCGAATACGTCCTTTGTGCAGCCTGTAGGCTCTGGTAGTAGGAGTTTGCATTGAAGTCATGACAGAAGTTGCTGGCAGGTGGTACTCCCCCGGCTGCGTGGCCGAAGCTCGCGGGATAACCTTCGACGCAGTTGAGTGAAGCATCATCCCCGGTGCTTGCAGGCGCAGTAGGTGGGAGGTCGCTGCCCTCGTCGCCATTTGCGATATGAGTGGAGAGAGGGTAGTTGCCAAAATGATCCATACTTCCGTAGTTGTTCATCGTTAAAGCTTAAGGTAAGCGTAGTATCCAAAGTCACAATGGTCGTAAGCCGATCAGCATGCTCAGCCCGGTCAAGTGACGGCTGCATACGTAGGTTACGGGTTTCGAGCCTTTCCTTTCCTGCCGTTTTTTCAGAACATCCTGTGTAGGTCGACAGGCGCAAGCTTCAAGCAAGTTTTTTGTCTGGCAGCAGGAAAACAGCGAGGAGTATGACTCTCCTTTGTTCTGTAAGGCGACATGTTTCACAATCATGCGATAGCAAAGAGCAATTCTAGCCATTTGTCAATCTCCTTTCGGCAAACCGAACTCGTGTTGCCTTTCGGCTGTACTTGAAGGAGCGATATCGCCCTTTCGCAACGTATCGTCGGAGTAGCGAAGCACCTCGATCAAGGGCATCTTCAAAGGAACGAGCAAAAGGACTCGTGGGTGGATGTTCAACAGCATCGCTCCGTTCGGATGAAAGGTCCGAGAAGCGAAATCTCGGCGTCGATCGAGGATGGCGATATGCCCCGGGTACCAGTCCCCAACGGTCAGTACGCATCGATGCGACTAACTGTCGGAGCGCAAGCGCGCACAAAAGGACCCTAGTACCTAACATGATGCTCAAGTGCATGAATGCATACTCAAAGTTTTTACTAAATTCGTATCATGTCGGCTATAGACATTGTCAGCAAGAATCGTGGAACGGCTTTCTTTGAAAGAATTTGAAAAGGGTCAACATCATATCGTTAAGACGATGCGGGCTCATCTTTCCGAAAACCCGAGGATTCCCTTACATGGAGCCAGAGGAGCTAATGATTTGTAGAGGGATGACTCACACTGCAGACAACGGAAGGTGAGAAGGCAGAGCCTCGGCATACTGAGCAGCGAAGGTTAAAACGTACGTAGCATTGGCTCCTCATGCCATAGTTCAGTCCTAGCCCTTCATTATCGGCCTCCTTGTGCTGCCATGTCATTGAAGGCTCCATCCATGTGTCGCGAACTGGGCATTCCTAGGCAATTTCTTAATGTGTATACTCGGGCGAGTCCTGTTGGGTCGTCTTACGTCAATGTGCATCATCTACGCAGCATGTTGCCCAGCGATCGACCAACCGGTCACCTTCAGTAGTCGAACGTTTCCCATGTGTTTGTGCAACAAACGGGAAAAGTAGGCCTCAATGGAGGGAATTGTGGGGTCAACCCTTCTTTTCGAGACTGGACTGGATGCAGAATTTCGGTTTACCGCTTGATTGATACTGGGTAGATCGTTCTGTTCTCCTGTAAACACTTAGCGTTCGGCGCATGGCAGTCAAATCGTTGACATGTAGATAGTCATGAAGCAAATGGGGCGTAGAACCTGGCTGATATCGTTTCTGCTCTGTTGCGCTGATGTTTCGGAGGCAGAAGCCGTACTAACCAAATGCTGAGCATTGTCCTCAGGTATTGCGGCAGAACTCAAAGGATAAGTGATGGCAATATCTTCGAAAAAAAGGGACCAAAAAACGTGGCAGCAAGTGTGCTGGAAAGCGCTTCGGTAACGATAGTCCCGTCTTAAGGACGGTTCGGTACTGGTCTTTTGACACCCCCTTCAACGTTTTTCTGAGGTGAAACTGGTCGTTGAGTGCGCCTTTCAGGATCTTTTGCCAAGCTTTAAGACCTGATGGAGACGAATAGAGCGAGTACACCCTGGTTTTCTGCCACAAACCCTCCATCATCGTATTCTGTAGTGTGCACGGGTTATTGCAGTTAGCAGGCTGATCCATCATTGAGGAGAGTGTTCACTACTGTCACATCCGTGGTGCCGCTACCAGGAACCATCTACAATCACCTCCTCACGGGTACAAGTCATTTAGCCGAGAGCGTAAGATCCTGATTTCAAGATTGATTGGCGTGATCCTCTGCAGCCAAAGTAGGCGAAATGCAATCGCAAGTCCGTCGGAAAACACCCAAGAAAGGCTCGTTCTGTCGGTAGCGTGCTTTACGGATTGCACAGTCGGAACAGTTCGTTGCCGATGCTCCTCTGGAGCCTCCCCCGCAGTCCCTGCACTAGCTGGTGCCGGTCGATCAACGTACTCGTGTTTACTGCTGCATCTTGTGCGTCATCGGTTTTTTGAGGAAGCACGTCGGATCCATGAGTCGGTAGACAGAAATCATAAACGGAAAATATGCCTGCTCATGTCCCTTCGTACCACCGTCATTTTGAGGGAGACAGCTCGATCTAGACTCATAAAGTTAAAAAATGGGAAAGCAGTGTATTACCATGTATGTATCCGGCTGTACTTACTTCATTTCCGTTTCTGTCCACCAAGGATATCACTACGGCTCTTGTGCGGAATAATGACCAAGTGCGTTCCCCCCACAAAGTCAAGAGAGATCTTGGTGAGGTTGCGCTGTGAATAGGTATTACCAATATCTGCTTCTGCTGGAACCGGAAACGCCATGTGGCTTTCTCAAAGATTACTACTACCCACAAGTCCGAGCCGCAACGCCCATTCAGAACTGAGACATCGAAGGCTATTCAACCGCCTTTCCTGCCACATAGACCGAAATAAAATTTCTGCAATCATGATTTATAGTTCCCTGAAAACGCCCCATCCGTTCGGCGACGTAGAGTTTCGATCAACTGTTTCTTTTAGGCGAGACAAGTAGGATGGAAGTTTCACTCCTTTAATTACGGGGTTTTTCTTGTGTCGTCAGAACAGCAGTTTTACTTTTGAAGAAATTATTTACCGAACTCTGGCTCGGTCGAATGCTTTTGAAACTACTCTGCGAGAGAGCGAAGATGATGCATAGTACGATGGCGTCACCTGACGATCCAAAGTGACAGTGCAAAGTCTAGGAATGTCTGATCAACAGAGGCTGCGATTATACTGTCCTTCCCCAGTTCATTCCTCAGCGGAGGTTTTTGGAAGACATGACCGGGGTACCAAAGCCTCAGTTCTTAATTCATTACCATCAAAGACATCCTCAGGATCACTCACCCGGTTACCGAGGGCAATGGGCGTTTCACTTGCTCGGAATCTGTCCGCCTTGGACCTCCGAGGGATTTGAAGGGATTCGTAACTCAAATTCGCTCAGCAATGCTTTTGCCATATTGACTGATCAGAAACCGAGGAACGATTTCTCCATCGATTACCTCAAAATCAAATCTTGCCTGAAACCTATATCCATATTATATTGCCCGACAACATCTCATAGTAGCCCAATCTTTCACAAAATGGTAATAGACAGTCACTTGAAGCGAATATTTTTGTTCGGTGAAGACGAGGAGACAGATCCTGAAAAGACGACTGTTCGAACTCGGGCCGACAAATTCATGCACATATTCCTTCGATGTACCAACCGACAGTCATGTCTTCCGAATGTCAAGCTCCCACGTCCGGTATGCTCCAATTATTAAGTGCTGGGACCACTGACTACCTCATTCAAGCCTTATTGTCACGGTCCTGACCTCACCATCTGTCACGGCCACCATCTGTTTTGGATAATTGCAGCTGCTTCTGTTTCTTTCCATTGCTATCAACTCAGTCGCGCTAAGTGCCTCACCAACGAGGTGGACAAATTTTCTGTGGGCCAGGCAGAATGCAATTGATCCTCATCTGTTGGGATGAGCAGCAGGGTGAAATGATTCGGCGAGTAGAGAGACGCCTTGAATATACACGGTACGACGATGTCCACGGACTGGCCTTTCAGAAATAGCGAATTGCTTCTGTGAGAGAGACATTCACTCTTGGAACTGACCCTTGTCGCATTGTAAACGCCGCTCACTACAATGTCATTGTGGTTGGATGTACGGAATCACTGGTTGTCAGCAATATGATATTTATCCCGAATAAATCTCAAGGAAGTAGGCATCGCAATTCGCATCTCATGTCAATCTCACTGCTCGGAAAGCTTTCGAACCGCCGTAACGTACTCGCGTACTCATAGTTCAATATGTTCCCCGACCGATTATCGTGGAGAATCGCACAAAGGGCAGGACATGTGGAAAGAGAGGTTCCCGTGTAGTCCTTGGATAATGCACCTTCTTTGCTCTATCAAGATAAATCTGGTTTGACAAGGATATCGCCTGGTGTTGCCAAGAGAGATTCGGGAAGGGTCTTATTATCTTCGCTGTAAAGCTAAAATATTCTACGACTCAGTTCAACGGTGACGCCACGACGGTGTGCTATCCTTCTATGAGGGTATGAAGGCCTACCTAGTCGAATGTATGCGGTGGATCTACCAAGGTGTTCGACCGCTTGCTTTTCGATGTTCAGGACGACAGCATCAAGGCTCTTTCGTCTCTTCATGTGACCCATGTAACCTTCATGTGATCTATGTGACATCTGCTTTGGCCAGGGAGACGCGACGCGGAATCAAATGTATAAGATGCGTCATCCCAGGGTATAGCAGGAAGGGGGCGAACCTGGGCGTGCGCTAGGCTGAGCGAGAAGAGAATAAAGGGCGTTGATTGGTTCTTCCGTGCTTCCATCAGCCATCATCGCCTCAAGGAACACTGGCACTGGCACCGTCATGGCTTCCCCCTCCCTCTCCCGACGTCTCCGTGCAGGCCACGCGCGTCGACCCCCGGCCCTCGCCATGTCGAGCATCGCCATGAAACGTGAAAGCTCCATCGAGTCCAGCGTCTCCGAGTCAAGAGTCCGGGTCACCAAGAGGCTCAAGATTGCTCCCCAACACGCCGCCTCTGCTACGATCCACTTGTACATCCCCCACGACGCAGAGCTTGCATCGAAAGAGCTAGTTACCGAAGACGTTGTAGCAACCGTGACCACACCCAAACGCAAGCGAAACGGCCATTTCAAGACCGATACCCCAAGTCTTGCTCAACATCATGCAACAGCTCTCTCGGATACGTCGGATGACGGGGCATCCTCCGGGGACGAAGCAGATGACGAAGTCGATACCCACTCGGAAGGCTCTCAATGCGGTCGATCCAGCCAAAGATATAACGGCTCCGACGTTTACGATACTGGATACATGACCGAAGTCGACGAAGACGACAGCGAGGCTAATTACGTCGAGATGTCAATCGTCGAGCACATTGCACCTTCCACTCCTACATTCTCTCCGCCCCTTGCTCCAAGTAGTTTCCCGACATCCCAGGTATTCCCTCGATTTGGACCGGCACCAGCATCCTCGGCAATGAAACGGGCGCATCCGGATTCGCCATTGCTTCAGGTGGAAGACATGTTGATTACTCTGCGGGACAGAAACAGGCAGATCTGCATTAGCAGCTCTGATAGCTCGAGCGGTGAAGAGGAACAGGAAGGAAAGAGGCGAAGGAAGGCGGTCGCTCGAGGTGGAGATGCATCTGGAGTTGAAGATCTTGTGAGTCATCATCGTAGGCGTTCCCTGTTCAGGACTGACCATCGTCATTTGTATAGATGTTCGCGGTGCCTGAAAACAACCACATTGTTACACCCGAACCCGACCTCGCTCATGCCGCCAACAGCCAGATCCTACGACAAGGTCACCGGATTCTGATTGCGACTGTCAGTGGTGTAACAGCTGGGTTGCGTGCTCTCGTAAGTGTCATTCTCCTTCCTCTTTGTGCTCCTGGGTCTAAAGTCCTTGTCAATTGGTTGGTCGTGCAGACACCGTTGAATCGAGCTTTACGGGAGAGTGGATCAGACGTGGAAATGCAGTCGTTGACACATTTGGCTGATACCGACGGGTACGAGACAGATGTCACGATGAAGGCAGTAAGCACTCTCATCTGAAGGCAGATGTGTAGGGTGCTCATACGCGAATTACCAGTTCGAATTCGAAGCCCACTCAGAAGATCAGGACATGGCGTCAAGCTTTGACAATGAACCCATGATGACCTTGGATCAGTTCACAGCTTATCGCTCGGACCGCATTCGCACGACCGGAAACGTTCGAAAGTCTCATGCGCTCGTACAGAAATCATCCCTTCGAGGACAGAATATCCAAGATTACTTGTTCAAATTAGGATATACCTTGCCTATTCCGCTCGTCCGCGCTGTAGCTCGAAAGAAACGTTGTCTACGAACGCGCCAGTCGCACCAGTACAAGCCTATAACACATCTAACGGGAAATCTGCGAGAAGACCTCCTGGTTCGCGGTTTCGCTAGGTACCGACGAGATCTGTTGAAGGTTTATAATCGAAATGTACCCGTCGGCGTTGAAGAGGCCGCACGACGTCTCGAAACCTGGGCAAGATCACACCAAGATCATGGATTTGGTTCGGAAACCGCGAGCCCTGCGGCTGCAAATGGCATAAATGAACAGCCACTGGCCGAGTCGCGTGCCCTCGTCCCTTATCATGGCCACATCGTCACTGCCGACGTCAATCCGTTCGTCCGAACCTACAGCGATCGAATCGAATCTTATGAAGCACTCTATCCGGAAGCTCCCGCTCGATACACGCGAGCTCTTCTCAGTATGCTTCAAGATCGCTTCCCGGCCTGGGACCGATGGTGGTCAGACGAACGCCGATACGCCTCCCACCGTGCCTCTTGGGCATCGTACGACGCCGAAACCCTCAGACTAGAGTCTGAAGCTAGAACGGCTCAGGAGAGTCTCGTGAGGCGAAGGCGAACCGCTACGAGGACCGAAAGAATGGAGAGATTGGGCTTCGGTGGTGCTGCCCTGACGCAAGGGATGTCGACTCGAATGGGTCGGGACGAGCAGGAACTCATCGAACAAGCGCTATTGGAAGCACGAATCCAACAGTTTCGTTCCCTAGTTAACGCACCACCCGTACGACTTCCGATTGCTGCGCGATCTCCTGGTGTGGAAGTCGTTGTCTCGGTAGTCCCATCTTCGCCTCCGCCGTCGTACCACAGTCAGGCTCTTTCGGTTTCAACCTCCGCTACCTCTTCTGCTCGGAACCCTAGTATTTCTGCTGCTCCCGTTGCTCGCAGGGCGGCGAATCCCATTGCGCTACTTATCGAATCACCGCCAAGATTGCCCCCTTACCAGCCCAACACATACCGCCGAGGAATTTCTCCACCTCCTCCACCGCCCTTTAATGCTCGATCAGACGCTATACCCGTTCCAGACATGTGTTGGGGCCTGCAAACACCTACCTTTGTCGGTAGGAGACTGATGTTCAATGACGATGAGGTGGAAGGGGGATTTCCCGGCGCCTATACCAACCCTGGCGCTGTGCATACACATAGTCAATCGCTTGAAATACCTACCGAATCGCCTGTCGCTATGCGCCGTCGCAACTTCGATGCCCTGCTCCCAGCGAGCATATCAGCCGTTCCCGATCGAGCAGAAATCGATAACGCCTCGACTGGCTTCGAGGAGGAAGACGAGGAAGAGCAAGACTTGATTGACCTGTTGAGCGAAATCGAGGAGGAGGACGTACAGGAGCAAGTGCATGACGGCGAGAGGCGAGCGGGGAACAGATTGGGATGCATCTTGATGTGAAATGGCCAATCCATGCTTCATGAATGACCAAAGGCGAGTTTTCTAGTCCACGTTTTTTCTAGTCCACGTTGTTCGATGAAGCGCTAACACGCCTTTACCTTAGATTTTTCTGTGTTTTACGGGCCAACTTTACACCCTTTCGATTCCGATCTCACTTCAGCTGTAATCATACTGCAACACCCAACTTTCCCTTGAATGGTGTAGTCGGTAAATATGCGATCTGGACTCACTGGCTGAGAGCCGTTTGCCCTACTGGGTGCGAGGTCGATCCTTTCATCTCCGCTTCGCGCTCCATCTTCCGTGTCCTTTTATGTAAATCATAGGGCACCAATGTGCAATGCATCGCCAAGAACGTTTATAACGTCATTCTATTTCGATATCCAACTTATGCTATCTGACCAGAAGCTTTCAATTGTCATCTTCGGCTTTCCCAGATAGACCGGCCTGCTTGACAAGGCTGGCAAAAATGCTGTCGGGCTGATTGATCAAATTCGCCGGGGTGTCGAATTCCGCAACTTTGCCCTGGTCCAGCACCAGGACCCTGTCGGAATCCATGATAGTATTGATCCTGTCAGAAAACCCAAATTCAGTTAGAGGTCAAGGTAATTCTATTCGGGCAGACATACCTGTGAGCAATGGTCAAAGTCGTGATTCCTGTGAAGTCATCTCCACGGAGGATGTTTTGGACGGCTTCGTCAGTTTCCAAATCGATACTACTCGTTGCCTGCAGCCACGTGACGCGATTACTTATCAGCATCATCGGTGGATATGCAAAATCGCACTCACCTCGTCCAAGACCAGGATCTTTGTTTTGCGCAAGAGGGCTCGAGCAAAGCAAACGAGTTGCCTTTGGCCCGAACTCAGGTTCGACCCGCCCTCGCTGATTTCCGAGTCGAGACCTCCTGATAGCTGTTCTGCTACGAAACTTTTGAGGTGAGACTTTTCCAGCGCATGCCAGATGTCTGCATCGCTATAGACCCCAACCGGATCCACGTTCATCCGGAGGCTGCCCTCGAACAGCTCCGGCGTTTGAGGTATGATACTGAGATGCATTCGAAGGTCGTGTAATCCGATGTTGGCGATATCGACGCCGTCAATCAAGATTCTTCCTTGTGCCGCCTCTATGATCCTGAACAGGGCTAGAGTCGTACTAGATTTTCCGGCGCCGGTCCTACCACACACGCCAATCTTCTCGCCACCCTGAATTGTAACCGAGATATCCTTCAAGCACAGGTCAAGCTCTGGTCGATATCGAGCGGAGTAATGCTGAAATTCAATTGAACCATGTTTGGGCCATGATGAGGCGGGCTTCTTGTCCGGTCCACTCTCAGCAGGAGCCTCGGATTCGAGGTGAGTGTATCCAAGGACTCGTTCCACCCTAGTACACATCGTCAGCAAATCTGCACATTCATCTGTGAACGTAGAACTTACGAGATGATATTCTGCTCCACCTCCGATGCGGAACGCACGGCCCAGTTCAAGCTACCGGTGACAGAGATGACGTAACTCATCGTCAAACCGACTAAGCCCGCATCCAGCTTTTTGGAAACAAGCATGGCAACTACGGAAGTCAGGGCAGCGGCAAACATCAAACATGACCCTAGGGATTCCAGTCGAACCTATGGCGGTGAGATTAGCAAAGACTATGCGAAAGTTATAATTGGAGAATAACATACAGCGAGCCATCGGTTCACGGACTGAGCTGGCATGTAACATGCCATATTTCGATCAAGGCGGGCTTCGTTGTTGGCTATAAAACGTGCCTGCTGGCCGTATGCTCGAATGGTGGAAACTCCGCTTAGAGTCTCGCTGAACCAAGCGAAGACCGGCGATCGGCTGACAGCGTCGAGTCGTTTGAGTTCTCGCGATGTAGCCAGGTAGTACCGCATGATAACACGATAAGCGAAACCGAGCGGGATTATCATGAAGAGCACGACTGGCGCCCCATAAGCTATCACTGCAAGAGTTCCGATGACGGAAGCGAACTTGAGAGGCAGAAAGTCAATCTCAACGTCACACTCGCACGACTACAGATATTACGTACAGTTCGGAAGAACGCGCTATTCAATTTGAAACAAGATGAGCGATGCGCACTCTTATCATGGGTCAAGAATTCCTGCTCACCTGAATACCCGGACAAGGACCTCGTCGACTACAAAAATATCTCTAGTAAAGATGTTCAAGACCCTTCCCTAGAATTTGGACGGGCCATTAGCATCTCCAACCCGCATAACTCTCGGAGCAAACTTCGCTCATACCATTGGGACAGTCTCGAAGAAGCTCATTGGAGACCGCATGAGAGCTGCAAAGCTGCACAGGGATTTTAAAAATAGCAGCATCAGCGTCACACGCGATTTTGGATTATAACAGGCAAATTACCTTCTGTCATGCAATTCTCGACTGCACCGAATCGCGCAATAAACCCATAGGAGTACTGTGGCCAGAACACTCAAAATACTTGAACTGAGCCCGACAACCTGCAATGAGGGATTCAGCGTATGATCCCTTTGAAATGCACAAAAATCGCGAGCGCTGGACTCACTCCGTATGCCAACAGATATTTGCCTAAGGATGGTCCATCAAGTCAGCATTTTCCCAATGTCCAGGAGCCCCTTGCACGGAGAAACGTACCCGTGGAAACGTTCTCATGCATTTCCGAGTTTCTCTTGCCCCAGTATCTGTTACGAAGCGCAATCGTCGTGTCAGAGGAAGAAGCTCGGTAGATGAGAGCTAGAAAATCACCAACCTCAAAACCACATTGCCCACTACGCAATGTGAAGATCAGTAAAGCCGTAACGTAATCGACGTCTCACTCAAGGACCTACGAATAGAAGTTGCCTGGGACAAAGCAATGCAGAGCAAGAAACCGGCAACCCCGATCCTCGAAGCCGCTTTGATATACTCTGCGTAGACGGCCCGTTTCACCTGACCCTTCTCAGAATGTTCCTTTGGCTTTGAGTCTGCCTTGAGCTCCTTCACAGCTTCGATTTTAGATCGCCGTAATGAACTGTTAAAGCTGGGACCGTCAACAAAAATAGCAACAGGCCGCTTACATCGACTTACAGCATTGAAGCACGTCTCATAGTCGCAACACTCTCCCTCCGATCAGTCAAGGGAATCCGAGCTTGAGCGTCCTCGATCGCGCTATGACGTTCCTCACAACCCGGATCTGCAGATTGTCCTTCCGCAGACAAGTCATCCAACTCCTGCGACGCTCGGCCGACATGATGTTCGACATCAGCATCATCCGCTTCCTCGGCTTGTTTGCCTAATCCCGATATCAACTTGTACAGTTCACTATTGACGTCACGCATAGCCTGTTTGACGAGATGGGACGAAGGAACCCTTCAGAGGCGCAAACGAACCGGGAAGACAGGCCAAGTACTCACAGATGCATACGTGTTTCTTTCAAGGATCGACCCTTGACGCATCATGATAATCTCATCGCTATTGTCCAACCAGGTGATAGCATTCGTACAAAGAATACGAGCTTTTGAGCGAAGAAGACCCCGAGGACCGAGTACGTTGTCAAATATGTGTTTACCGACATGTGCCTGAAGTAAACTGGGTGAGCGAATTCTCGGTCAAAGATCAGATTCAGTCACTCACGTCTACCTGAAGAGCCAACAAACGAAGTCATGAGAAGATTATGAATCAGAAGGTTGCGCCCATACAATCGAGAAAATAAGGAAGAGGCATACTGCAGATAGAGGATCATCGAGAAGATAGAGGTCGGCTCTGGCATAAACAGCTCTTGCCAACGCTATACGAGCCCTCTGACCCCCTGTAATTTTGGCAGGATTCAGCGCTTCTGAAGGACGAACGTGCCCATACGCCGTGTACTGACCTGACAAGGAAACACCTTTCTCGCCGACTTGTGTCTCGTCTCCTTGGGCGAAAATTGCCAGATCAGGCCTGAGAGCACAAGCGTCGACGACTTTTTCGTAAAAACTATGTTCCACTCTGCGTGTCAGCATCCCAACTCGAAAGAAACAGAATAAAAGGTCTGGCTCACTCCGGATCGTAGCGATGTCCAAACAAGATGTTTTGTTTGATTGAATCACTGAGAACGAAAGGATTCTGATTGTAGTACGCTATAGAGCCCCGTACAACTACGGAGCCTTTGTCGCGGTTGAGTTCTCCCACTGTTGACATGCGGGACAGCGGAGTCAGACCAGCGATATAACTAATGAAAAGCCGTGCGACTTTGCTGCTTACGGGTGCAGGAAAGGAGACTGGTCTAATTTACAATTCGCAGGGAGATATGTTAGGGAGGACGAAGCAATAGACTAGATGTGACGTACCTTTCCATCTCCCACGCGACCAAGCACTGTCAAAAATTCACCCTTTTTGACGGACAAGTTGATGTCACGCAAAGTTGGTTCTGCAGAGGTCGACAGCCAGCGGAATTCTCCGTTCTGTATAGTCACCATATCTGCCTCGCGATCCACGAACTCATCGTCAGATCCTGACGCAACAACCTGTCTAGCGTCTTTCTGGAGCTCCTCGCCGTTCAAAAAGTCTTCCATTCGCTGAATAGAGACAACCGCCTTGTCCAACAAATCGCAGTCAGCAAGGCAGCGTTTCTTCATTCTCGGTTCAACTTACTTCTATGATACTGCTCACGATGTTGCTAAAAACAGTAAGAGGGAATGAAAGGAGTTGAAAGAGGGAGATGGCAGGGAAGATTTTCTCTGCGGTAAGAGGCGTCTTGCTGGTAAGGGCAAAGGTGCTGAAAGTCGCAAACGCAACAAGAAAAGGCGTTGATGACCAAAAGAAGAACGAATATGCGTTGAAGATTCCGATTTTCCTGAGCATCCTTAGCTCTTGATTGTTCCGTACTTGAAACGAGACAGCGGAAAATCTCAGCCTCTGGGCCAATGACTTCGAACCATGAACACATACCCTGGTACACTTTCTGGCTAAAGGCTTCTTCCCAGCCGTAAAGCTAGAGAGGGCAATGAGAAAGATGAGACATGGGATCATCAGGAATGTGCCATTCAGTTGCGTACCTTGATTGACCTGATATTCGATAGAATTTCGTTCATCAACCGCGTTCGCGCATCTTTATTACTCATTTGCTCCTTTTGTAACTTTTTGAGATACCTCGAGATCGTCGTATTGATAGGGAGCTATGCGGAGGCAATGCGTTTAAATAGGGCGGAAATGGAACAGAAGATGGCAACGACTTACGGAAATGACCATGATAGCCACGCCAACGAATGACTGCCAACCGATCAAACGGTACAGGGAAATAAAGGCGAGGATGATTTGCAAAGGACCGCTCCAAGCGATGTGCAAATCTGGAGACTGGACGTTAATGGATTGCCGCATGCACGCAGGACCGTTACTTACATTGCGTCAAATCTCCCACCTTCGTGGCATCTACTGACTGCAAGTTCGTGATATCGCCAGTAGTACGTCCGCCTTTCTCGCCGTTGCTCAAGACCAAGCTCTTCTTGTAGATCAAGGTGACCAAGCCTCCGCGGATCCGCATGGTCGTTGCGAAACACCTATCGAAGTACTGATGCAACAGGAATGTTGCCAAGTTGGCAGTGATGAACATGACCGTGGCGATCGCAAACCCACGAATCGGTGCCTGTCGGCGAGATTCGCCCTGAGCATCGGTCGTTTCATAGGATTGAACGAAATCCAGCAAGAGTCGTAGCAGTTGTGGCTGTAGGAAAGACAGGCAATCATACACAGCCTTCATGACACCTGCAATGAGGTAAGGACCGCCGTACGCCTTTACTAGAGCGATAGCGAGAGAGGCGCGCTTCTTCTTGCCGGCTTCCACCTTTTGCCGCTGGTCGGTCCACGCCGATTCCAATCGTTGGCTGAGCGCCTCTGCCGAGTCTGAAGAAGGCAAAGGCCACATATCGTCCTCCTCGATATAGCGTTTCGAACCGAGTCGCATCATGGCTAGAGGGGAATGGCATGAGATAGATTCGGCTACGGAAAGGCCCGCCACTTACGGGTCAACCAGCCGAAAGTCAACCTGTTGTAAATGTTTGCTCGCAAGACTGGCGATTCACTGTCCTCCATGAGGATCTTCTCGTCGATACCCTTGTCGAGGGATGTATCGCCGTCGATTCCGTTTGAGCCATTTTCAACTCGGTCCTCGTCGATTTCTTGCGGGATATCGGTCTCGTCGGAAAACACGGGTTCATATCCATCCTTTGTCCCGTTGCGGTGAGCAGAATGCGAGCTGGAAGATCGAATCCGCGAGAGACTGCGTCGCGTGTGTTGGTGGGCAGAGGCTTTGACTGGTCCGTTGTAGTCCACAGTCTCTTGAAGTGTAATACCAGAGTTGTCCGGGCCCCAGCATTCGATCAACCAAGCGATAACGCCCAAGGTCAAGCTTGCAAAGTACATGGCGAAAGCCGCCCATCCGAGACCATCGGAACGCCCAAATCCACCACTTTGTTTCTGTTGACCTAATGCAACAATATTGATCCTCGTTCGCAGAATCACTGCGATCACCGAGAGATAAATGGGCCAAAAGAGCAAGACGACAGAAGAAGACCGCAGCGAGCGTTGATGATTGAGATGCGATATGGACAGTAGCATCGGCATGGCGACAAGATGCAGTACCGATGGTAGTAAAAAGACGTTGGTGAAACGATGCGGAAGCGCTATGAGCGACAGAATGACGTTGGACAGCGCAAAGACGGTAGCCAGACAAAGCAGACCCTGCGTCACAAACCAAAGATAAGCAATTCTCGTCACGCCGCGACCTAGATGAGCTTACCGTTTTGGTCCACATCCGCCTTGCGCTCCAACCATCACGATGCTTCCGAGGTCCCTTCCTTTTGATATACGCAAGATCAACGGCCCCGCAAATAATCAGGCCCAACAGAGGAACCGGGAGAATAGCGACCGCTTCGAAACATGGCGAAAAGTCGAACGTTCGAAGCGATGAAATAGGATGATAACCCTCGGACGAGTAGCAGAAAGGCTGTCGTGCGGGGATGTGTTCTTGAATCGACTTGGCTGTCGTCCAGATAACACTGCTATACGTGAGCGACCACGACGACATGATGGTCGTGCAGGTGCGTCGGGCGAGCTGCACGATGTCACGACGTCAGCTAACAGGGACCGCGTTTCGTGCTTGTGAATGGGCATGGGCGTACGAACCGTCGTTGCGATCAGCCTAACCTGTACGAAGGTAGGATCCACGAGTACGAGAGGGCAATCAGGCGTGGCAATAAACCGCTACTGAATATGGATGGTATGATCGGGAAAAGTGAATTATCAAGATTGGACGTTTCTCAGAGGGCAAGGTGGAGGTTCGGCGTTTCCGGAACGTCTTCGGCACGATTGCCTGTGATTTCGCAGTTCAGATTGGACCGCAAGGACGACATGGTGGTCAACTGTACACATGTGATTTCATTCCCTCTTTACTCTGGGGGTCACCCTACACGAATCTAACAGTACACCAATACACCATGCATTCGCAAACAGAAAGACGATACTCGTCAACCAGAGCGGCAGAAATACGTTCTGCGCCTGGAATTCTAGTCGATATGCAGTCGAGAGCCAGAGTGCCTGTTCGATTGCGGGTTAGCACTTGTCCGCAGATATGGCCTTTGGAGCGACTTGCCTGGCTGCCAATCCACACTGCGATACATGCAATAGATCCTGTCCGACTGATGTCCAGCTGCGGAATCACGATCGGCAGGAAAAACAGATACCAGATGAAATACTGTGGCAGGCAAACCATATCGATTACGACTCATTCTCGCGTTCCCGCCGATCCTCGACTCACCTGAGAAGTGCAAACCTTGTTGAACGCTACGAAAACGACGGTCTGTATAAACCACGAAAACGTAATCGATGCCGAAGTCGCGGGCAAGACAAACCCAGAACCAATCGCCAACGAGAATTGCGGTAGGAATGATGCGAGAGGATGCCGTATCGACTGGTCAACAAGGAGTCGCAATCTCGAGAGCATCCCACTCGAGGTCTGCGCCGATCTCTGATGGAACATTTGCAGGTAAATTGGGTAAAAGTATGCGGAAAAGTTGTGACGATGATCCATTCGGGTAGCATGGTACAGAAACGCATGTTCCAAGAACGGATGTCCCCATCTTCCAAACAAGAAAATTCAGACAAAGTCGGAGCGGGACGTCAAGACACTCACATCGCCCAGCACACGGCCGACAAGAACACTACGGTCCCCACGCTCCACAAACCAAACTCGATCTTTCTTCGAGTCCACAGTACTCCTCCATCCATCCGCTGCAAGACCATGAATATCGAGCTGGCGTAGATGACCGGATATAGTTTCCAGTGTATCGAAGCTCCCCACAAGACAGCACCTGTACGTATCCGCCGTTCGTGTAGAGCGACCAGAGCTCCCAGGACGAGCAGGACGAGCAGCGCCTCGGACGATCCACGGGTGTTGATATTCAGGATGATCGGGTTCAGCGTCCAGATCCCATGTATCAGCCATTCCGGCGTGGACAGTTGCGGTCTTGGCGAAACCAAAGATTGCTGTTCCGTCCTTGACAACCGGATCAAGAGATCTGGGATCGTAAACGACGAAACAAAGCTAAACAACAGCTTTCCAAATACCGGTCCGAGAGGTAATGGCAGAACATGTATAGGCGATAGCAAGACTGCCAGAAGAGGTGTGTAGCGGTAAGTTGCCCTTGTATACGGACTGGAAACCGACATCAACGAGGATGAATCCGAGGCGAAGAAACGCTCTACTTACTCTCCCAAGGTCCACCCCATCCACCTCGTCAACGGCCCTTGAGCGAGATTCCCTTGGTCTGCACTAGGCGACCACAGCGCATGCACCGCATCGGAAAAGACTCGGTAGTCCACATCGGTATACTTGAGGACGCTATGACGGTCGTGATACTCTCCGTAAGCGATGAGAGCGAGCTGTATTGTAAACGAAAGGACTTGTATACGTCGAGTCGTGATGGCTGTTCGATCGCGTGTCGGGGGTGTCTGGCTGGGATTACTGAGCGCTGTACCAGATGTAGGGACGATGTACTTTTTACCTGACATCACGGTTGGCCAATGCACATTGTCGCTTTGGAATGGCGACCCGTGGAAAGCTGAGATCACAAGTCCCCTTGCAATACGAACTGTGCCATGGCCAACTTTTGAGTGGTCTCTTCCCAGGATGACGTAATCACCATTTCTGCTTTCGTCGGCGGTGTGGAATGTGGATGAGCTTGATCGGGTTGCTTGTTCAGTTATTTTGTCTCTGGAAGTTGAAGTTCTAGCACGAGTACGCAGCTCTCCCGATTGACGGAGCAACACGGAGAGAGCGGTCGAAATCCAGCGGTGGGGACATGCGGTAAACCGTTCACAAGCTGTGCAGCAATACTGCGCGGTCAACCGTCTCCGAGTCCGATCGTTGGTCCGTGTCTCATTGTCGACTGGGAAGACGACAGGGCAGTCCTATGAGTTTTCCCGGTGATGGATCATTGTCCCGCCAAAATCCCACACAAACGACATAAACGCTCTCTTGACATTTCATTTCATTTCATTCATTTCATTCATTTCATTCATTCCGCTAATGCTCATGCATAGCTACATCATTCACTCCCCAACATTCCCCAGCCACCATTTACAAGGTACCAGAGTTTTGGATGGAGATGTCAGCCTTGGGTCGACCAGAGTCGGAACCGTAGGATTCAATCTTCTTCACGAGGTCCAGTCCTTCCTTGACTTCACCGAAGACGACGTGCTTGCCGCTGGGGAGGAATACATGTCAGCGCTACCCACGTGACATGACTGCTGCAGACTCACTCCAACCACGAGGTCTTGACGGTGGTAACGAAGAACTGGGAACCGTTGGTGTTGGGACCAGCGTTAGCCATGGACAACAATCCAGGCTTGGTGTGCTTGAGCTGGAAGTTTTCATC
This sequence comes from Naganishia antarctica, assembly GCA_025758675.1. Lineage (NCBI taxonomy): Eukaryota > Fungi > Basidiomycota > Tremellomycetes > Filobasidiales > Filobasidiaceae > Naganishia > Naganishia antarctica. Next base: position 70,035 of record JANGFJ010000063.1, read on the forward strand.
GGCAAACTTGTTACCGTAGATGGACTTTCCGCCGGTACCGTTTCGGTTGGTGAAGTCACCGCCCTGCAACATGAAGTTGGGGATGACTCGGTGGAAGGGGGATCCGGCGTAACCGAAGCCCTTTTCACCGGTGCACAAGGCTCGGAAGTTGGCGGCGGTCTGACAGGGAGAGGTCAGTACTAGCAATACAACTGGGAAAAGCTGCGCACCTTGGGGACAACGTCGTCGTACAACTTGAAGGTGATTCGGCCAGCGGGGGAGCCGTTGATGGCAACGTCGAAGTAGCAGTCGCTGGAAGAGCACGATCAGAATCAGCAACCGATCCTCACAAACCCAAGGATCTCGCACTCACGCCATTGCTAATCGAGAGGTCGCAGAGAAACGACGGACGGAAGAGGCGGCGAACATGACGAGAGCAAAGGAAAAAGAAGGAAAATCGGGCTGAAGGTGAGCACCACTTGAGCGTCGGAGGGGATCGCGGAGGGAGACGCAACTCACTGATAGATAGAGTGTAGAAGGTGAGAGGGTATGTGGTAGAGGGATACCTCTTGCCACAACGACACTCGAACACGCCCGCTATAAGCTATAAGACGAGGCCAGGGTTGATGCGTGGAGCAGAGGAATCGTTCACCCGCTCGGAAACAAATCGTATTTGCAACCGTGAGAAGACGGGAGAGGCAGCATGACGTAAGGGAGATCCTTCGAGAAGATGCGGACACCTGAGTCTCAAGTCCGCCGCTTACTTGGCTGATACGCCAGCTTGAACAGTACGGAAGTGCGTTGACCATATCCCACTGCACAGATCACAACTTGTCTTGTCATCCGTGCAAAAGGACGTTGTATCCCTCTCCTATTCTATTTGCTATGTTCATCCTTCGACCTGAACCCATCACTGTGCCTCAACGGCCGTCTCCCTAGCTTCGTTGCTTTCCTGCTGTTGCGGCTTGACTACCTCCTCCTTTGTCGCTCCTTGTCCGTCCCCAAGTGCCGGGAACGACTCGGCATCCTTCGTATCAGGTACCGTCGGCGCAGCCTGTTTCACTTTCGTCGTTCCAGCAGGTCGAGCGCGAGGAGCAGCGCCGGTCGGCTCAGCCTGTCCAAAGTTGCGAAGCGTACCGCGCCCTCGACCGCGTCCTCGGAAATCCCCACGGCCAGGTCCAGCACCGTACTGATCTCGATTCTGGTGCCTGTCACCTGCACTCTCAAATCCCTGCCCCCCACCCTGGTACCCGCCACGTCCGCCCCGATACCCATATCCCCCGTAACCCGCGCCGCCTTCCCGTTCCCGATCCTGCGGCGGTCGCTGCTGATCACGAGACCCAAAGTTTCTGTACCCATCACTCCTCTCCCCTTCACCTTCAGTATCCCCACGAGGTTCAGCACCACCTTGCGCTTCCAGCAATTTCAACTTTCGCAGGCGATACTGTTCTCGCTGCTGATCAATGCTCGATTGAACCGCCAACGTCCGTTTCGACTTTGCTTCTTCCTCGGCCTTGCGTCGTTCTCGTTCCTTGATTGCTCGTTCACGTTCGGCCGACACTTGTGTCTCGTACGCTTGGGCATCTGCGTTCCTTGCCTAAAAGAAGATCCCCATCAGCTACCGCGTGATACCCATCATTCGGAATCATAACCCACCTCCTGTTCAGCTTGGGTCTTCTCATTCAACAGCCGCATCTTGGCCATCTTCTCCTCCAACTCGTCAGCGGTCAGACGGGCCTGTCGGAACAGAGATCAGCGGCTACGCATCACTAAACAAAAATCCAACATACCTTTCGTTCCGGCGCAGGCGGTACATATCCTCTCGGCGGACGAGCCTCCCTCGGAGCCCGAGCAGGCCTGAAACCCATCATCGCTGCCGGATCCGTTCCATCTGGCACAGGAGCAGCATCGGCCAATGCCACAAGATTCACAGAATCTGACGCAGTGTCCTGGTTGATTCGTTGTTGCTGATTGTTCGGGATCGATTGTCGTCCGCGCCGTGACTGTCCGCCACGAAGCCCAGCATGCCGACTCTGCGAAAGCGTATTCACCTTTGTTCCCTCGAGCCCTTCTACCGGACTAGGATTCTCCCCTTGAGGTGCAGTGGACGACGAACGAGAGATGAATTCCGTTGCACCGGGGTTCAACTTGAGATGTGCTTGTTCCATCGTCGGCGTATGTTCCGGCTGATGTGTCTCCGGAATCGATTCTGTCATGCTCGAGGTGGGCTCTTCCTTCGGCGCAGACACGGCAGACTCCGAGCTGTCGACTGGATGAGCGGTATCCTTTTCGTGTTCTGCGGAGACATCCACCGTTTCGGGAACTCGCTCCGGGTTTGCAGTTGTTGATGTGGTTTCGGGCGTCATCATGGCGTTTGTAGGAGATACTGCTCTAAGGTCACGTCCCTGCGAACTTCCGTGCCCTCTGATGACAAGTTGATATCACGATCAGCACTATCAGACCAACATAACATACAACATTCCTCGATCACCACGTCGCAACTCGTCGTTCCTGGTTCCGCTTTCTCGAGCGCGCGCTAAATGAGGGAATAGGGATCAGACATCTATACAGAGGAATACCACTGGTACTGATTGTGCGGCGATAATGCTGATACTCGAGAAGCTGTTGCGCTTTTGACTTCCAGACTCCGACAGCTTTGAAGATATCCTTGGTGGACAGCTGCAGCTTAAGGCGCCCAAGGCCGCTTCATACGTAACGTTATGGGCCAAAGTGAAAATGGGATCAATCCTTCTCCCTCGAGGTCCGAGTGCTAGACGACCTGGCTACATAGAAACAAGGGCAAGAGTGTCTGATCTGTGTCGTCAACGATATTCCAGTCTCCGACATTGGCTTTCAGAGGAAGCACAGGTGGAAAATGATACCATATGATACAAGACTCGGCTTCACTTTGCACAACAGACAACCCTAATGTATACACTATGCTATACACATACATCATGAATCCCATTATCAAGCAGTTACATTGTGTTCACGGGCATGAAGTTTCTCCAAGGCCGTAATGTCTGTCTTGCCGAAGTGTCGAACCGGGACTTTGCTTTCGTAAAGTAGGTCCATTTGCACAACAGCTAAAAAAGGGAAGGTGCGTCAGGGATGTGGGACTACAGAGCGAGGGTCGTGCTACTCACTGCGGCCGTTGCTTTCAGGTATAATCCACCAGGCCACGACTAAGCACAGCCCCGTCGTCCCGACAAAGATGAAAGCCGATGCTGCGCCGAGGTTGGCCGTGTCCGGCTGGTAAATGTAAGGAGTAACCAAATTCCAAGCCCAATTGAGGATAAAGTTGCAAGCGATGGCAACTGATTGGGTCTTTGCTCGTAGTCGAAGGGACGAGATTTCATTCATCAGAGTGTAGGTGGGAGCTCCTCCTCCCAATTGTTGGGCTGCGACCGCAAGATTGATCATGACAGCTACCGCAAGCCGTCCGCTGTTTCCTTTGGCAAAGTTCAGACCACCGAGGATTGCCATGACTCCCATATAGATCAAGCTGTGGTGGAGGCGTCTGGGTGAGCAGAATACCCTCGATACACTTGCTCATGTGAGCAATAGGCACGATTACTTACTTTCCATATAGGAACGCCGTCCGTCGCCCAATCCTGTTGATGATGGTGCCAGAAAGAATGTTGATCAAAGCACTCAACGCCAAGAAGCAGACACTGATGGTGAACGCCGTGTTGATATCCATGCCTGCAATAATGCTCGTCAGTCACGAGAGCCTGGTCCTGAGGCTGGAAAGTCATCTTACCGGTGATGATCAAGAAGTAAAGACCAGAAGCGATAAAGACTTGTCCGTTGGCTTGATAAGTGAACCACAACCAGCACGTGGCAAAGGTTCTCTTCCGGGCGATAGCGTTGGCCAACAGATCTTTGTACGAACTAGCTCCGATCTTGGACGCTTCCTCCCGTTCGATAGCGACAGCTTGCTGAATGATGGCAAGACGCGCGGGGATATCAGCATTGCTGCCATATAGCTTCACGATTGACTTTTTTGCCTGTTCCATTAGACCCTTCTTGACGAGGTAGATGGGCGAGGTGGTGGCGAAAGGCAAAGTAATGACACAGATAATGGGAGGCACAATTTGCATAAGCAGGGCAAGTCGCCAGGAAAGCCAATCTATTGGAAGACTTTGGTTCAGCCCCATGGTCTACAAAAACTGCCCTCGAAACGACCTACCGCTCGTAACATACGCAATCCGTTCAAAACCGATGGTGAGACCGATAGCGACACCTCCGATAGCACTCAACGGCAGCAGAGCGGACAGAGGCCCTCGCATACGCAGATTCGAAGCCTCGGAGACAAAGTTGGAGGCGGATACGTTGAAAACACCTTGAGGCAGTCCTCCTAACAATTTACCGGCCAGCATCATACCTCGGCTCGTGGCGAATGTCTGGATCAAGACGGGGCAAATCATAAAGATACTGGCGGCGATGACGATCTTTTGTGGTCCCCATCGGTCAAGAAGGTAACCCGAGCTCATGGCTCCGACTGAAGGAAGTAGCGGTCAGGGTCTTTCGCCTTCATCAAGAAGCACCTGTACTTACTAGCTACACCGAGGGCAACCATGGAATCCCAAAGCCCCTTCCAGAGAGACGGCAGGATCAAGCTTTTACTGACGGGGTTGAACTCGCCAAACGTCATGAGGAATTTTGGCATCGATACCGAGATACCCGAGAGACCACCATCGATACCGGTACCCATGCTGTGATAATGGGCAGCGGTAAGCATGTGCGGCTGGCCTGACAAGGATGAGGCCATGACTTACGCTGCGATGAGGTACGGCAGAGCACATGCGAACATGCGCCAGTCTCGAGAAAAGGCACGGCCGAGTGACAGGTGCATATCCTGCTGCTGCAGGTCGAGACCGGATCTGAGGGTGTCGAGAGACGGTGCGTCGTCCATGTCTCGGAGTGCTTGAGGATATTCCACATCGCTAGTGGAGCCGACGGGCTTCAAGCCGTCTGTCAAGACTTCGACGTGCTGCATCTCGTGCTTATAGTCGTCCTTGTTATCGTCGAATGCGGGCATTGTGTGGTGGAACGAAACGTTATGGTGTGGTGTAGTTTATTGGGAAGGACCTAGACCGCAGCGAAGGTATGATTCGCGAGATTTCCTGAGGCTTGTGGCTTGGACCATGGTAATTCGCAAGTGTTCCTGTCTAGCGATGCTTATATATCGCGTCAGAGTGCTATACCATCTACCCCGCAGGTGTCGGAGGATCATTGCGCCCACCATCTTCTGAAACAGAAGCAAGCAACCCGCTTTTTGCGCCACGGCTTCGTAGTAATTTTGCCGGGACCTAGAATTCGTCCATCCCGCCTCGATCGCAGATCTCAAGCTTCTCCAGCGGGGCCTCGCAGCTGTCACAGGTTTGTTTCCTCGCGTAGCTCCTCGCGTAGACGTCCACTCGCGACTCGAATCGATTCCGGGACCCAGAACGAACCTCCATCCCCCGCTCGTCCTACTGCGCAGCGCCGGAGCAGTCGTTGGACCTACGTGAACATATGTCAATCCATACAGCTATACCCATAGACCAACTCTTGCCCCATTGACCTACCCCGTAATCTCCTTGATCAATATCCCGGAACCCCGGACGCATCCGATCCAGAACCACCGGCCAGGGTCCCGTTAGGCAGACGGTCGCAAGAAGGCTCTTCCACGAAAAATGCGAGGAAACAATGGGTGGAGCACTCCCCACAATTCTATCATGGCTAGCCGTTGCATGGCCACAAGCTACCCTGTGGCAGCTCGTAAAGCGGAAATCTATTGCTTCGTACGGGGCGAAGGCGGCAGGAAGGGGTTGAGATTCGGGTTGCATGTCTTGGGATTATTGGGAAGAGTAATAAGTTCAAGAAGTCGTTGAGTCAACCTCCTTGGTGTGTAGTGTACAATTTCATTAATATCTGCCATTTGGTGCCTGAAGCATCTGACGACTTTGCGATGCGATATTTTGTAGCTGTATCGTTATAAAGCATCGTCTCGATGATACTGCGAATCTACAACTTTTCTCTATTCTCGCTTTGCTTGCCAAGCTGCATATTCGAAATGAGCCGGAGCAAAAGACGGTTCATGGTTTGCGCCCATCGAATACAGCCCGAAATGGGTGCCCGTCATGACCGAATGCAAGAGTCCTTGTTTCGTCAACACTCGCGGCGAGATCTGCCCGACTTTCTTCATGGATTCGAGGTGAATGGGCGATGGGCTGGCGTTTCCCTCGGACACGGCGCTTCCGACATAAAAATCGTACGAAAATCGTGTCGCGCGAATCGCGAATCGAACGGGACCCTCGAGAGACGCCGCATCAATCACGGTTTCCTAGAATCAACAGCGAGTAAGCGTCAAGCGAACCATAAAGCCAAAATGCTGGATCCAAAACGTACATGGACCTCATCATCCTCCTGCGATGTGCACTTGAACACGATCTCCCTTTCGACCTTGCCTTCCCCTTTTCCACGCAATCCGACACTCGCAAAAGCCCACTTGCTCCACCAGACTGTCGTTCCAGCTTCTTCCCGGGCCGCACTCGGTTCAAAGTCGAGTTGAGTGTGCCAGATGCCTTCAAAGGCATCTTGTCGCCGCAATAACATCGAGGGCGATTCATCATCGGTAAAGTAGTAGGGCGAGCCGTGGATTGTCAAGGTAGACGGTCGTTCGGTGAGAGAGTAGAAGGAAGTATTGGGTGTTCGGACGGTATACCAACCTAGGCCGAGATCTTTGCGTGAGGACGATCAGCAGAATGCCAACGGTGAGAAGTGACGTTCGACGTACCCTTGCCGCTAAAGTCATCCCTCCAGTCAATTACCTCGGAGACTTGCGCCAAGCCCGTACCTCGTTCCCCTTGTACTCGAAGAGGCTGTCTCTTGTTGACCACAGGCCAGCCGTCGACCCACTCGACGGGACAGAGAAATGTCTCTCTCCCCAATTGGCTCCAAATAACCTCCTTGTCATCTTTCGGGGTCTGCCTCGGCTCCCGGACACCCAGCAGAACTGCCCACCATCGTCCGTCAGGTCCGTCGACCATATCCATATGACCGGTGTACTGGATCTCCTCTTCAGGGTATCGTCCTTGGAAGACCAATGGATTCACGCCCTCGGGTCCAGCTTCCCAAGGGCCATACGGTCCTTCTGTGCTCCTGAACACCCACTCCTGGTGCAAAGTCTCCGTTCCTCCTTCTGCAGTAATCAGGTAATAGTACTCTTCCTTCCGGAAGATATGTGAACCTTCGGCGATGCCTATGCCGATAGGAGATTGTCTGATGAATTTGGGTCGAGTTTTGATCCGACCGGATTTGAGGTCGACTTCCGAGATGAAGACGCCAGTATCAAAGCCGTACCTCGGGAGCTTGGGATCAAAAATCCGGGCAGTGGTGGACAAGTATACCTTGTCGTCTTTGTCATCGAAGAACAGCTGGAGGGCAATAACGGTTGGTCAGCGTCAGGTGCGCGATGAAAGGGCAAAAGGCGGATTGCACTTACATCCTGGTCTATGCCCAGCATGTCAAAGTATACCGGCTCACTCCATTTGGATTGATCGAAGATGTCGTCCGTGGAAACATAGAAGCCCCTAGGAGTCACGAAAGGCTAAGATTGGGCAACGTGTTTAGGTCAGCCATAGAGACTAGATAATTTCCCGATGCAACTCACGTCCTTGCTGCCAAACCGAATACGGTAGGCCGAGCAAGTGGTCATGTAAAACCTCCCCTTCCAATACCGTAAAGTCGGAGCAAAGATCCCACCACCACCCTCCACCGTCCGCATATCCAACTGAGACCGTCGATTCAACGCATGCCCTACCAGTTTCCAGTTGACAAGGTCTCGACTGTGGTAGATCGGTACGCCGGGGAAGAACTGAAAGGTCGATGTCGCGATAAAGTAGTCGTCCCCGACTCGGCAAATCGACGGGTCGGGATTGAATCCAGGGAGGATGGGGTTACGGTATGTTGTCAACTTGCGCAATGTCCACTGCAAGGACGGCAAGATCGCCTCTTCCCGCCAATTCTGCCCCTCGGGCCAAGTACTTTTGGGATCTTCACAAACGCCGTGTCCCATTCCCTTTGCTTCAGCGTACGTCGCTTCCACACCACAGGCCTTGAGCTTTTCCACCGTAGAGTAGGATTCGGTGGGAGGAATCAACCAGTCCGCTGTTGCGACGACGACGAATGTCGGAGGGTAGAACGAGTCGAGCAGATTGATGGGCGAGTTTTCGGCCGGGTAAGGAGGATCACATCGCATCCAGGCAGAATGCATGGAACCGGATCTCATGGCCTGTTGAGATGGGGGTTTCAGCTTGTGCACGACTACGCCCAAGAACCAAGACACTCACAGCCTTCATCCACTATTGTCAGATGATGCAATATCCCGCGTCAGACTCTGTCCATGGATCCGTTCGCTACCGCTTACCGCTGCACGAGGACTAGGGTCATCTTTGTACCAAGTGATACTGAGGATGCACAAGATTCGGTCAACACCGGCTCACAAACAGCCGATCCGAGGGCGCTTACCCATGCTTATACCCAGTCGAAACAGGTTCCTTGTATAACCGTTCGAGAAGCTGCCACTGCTCCTCCGAACACGCCTCCCTCAACGCACTCTGCGGCCGTGCCTTGTCGTCGTTCATCTGGACCTTGGGGTACGTCGGGATCAAACAGGTCGGGCTCTGCAGACCGGCTTTGTGAGCGTCGTGGGCCTGTCGAGCACAAGTCGTGAGTACGATGCACCACTTGAGCTGACTGAGGCGGAGGGTATAGAGTCACCAGATAAAGGACGGAAGTACCACCCGCACTCCATCCTAGAACGGCGATCTTTGACGTGTCGAGCTTTTGCGCGAGTTCCGAGTTGAGATCGTTCAAGATCCACTTGTAGGCATCGAGATTATCTTCCCGAATATCCGTAATCGAAGCACTGTCGCAGCTCGCAGAGTCAGAACGCGTCCCGATATCCGCACAACGGACAACTCTACGCACTGGGGGAGCAACCTATACTCATTCGAAATCACAGCGACCCCCTGCTCCAAGAACCACTGCACCTGATCAACCGGAATATGAGCACAACCACCGATCGTGAAACCCCCGCCGTGGATCATCCATGCTGTACGTATACGCGATCAGCACCATTCGCACCATCACCGCCCGCACAGCTTACCGATCGGAGCGTTCTTGGCCTGTTTTGGAAGGTAGACGTCGATGTGACATCCCCCTGTTTCCGAGTTCTGGATCGGCTTGAAGAGGAAACGGTGCGTTGGTTCTAGAGTCGTGGTCGTCATTTCTGGTTATGGATTCGGTCTCGTCGTGAGGCTGAAGACCCCCGCGGGGAACCAAGATCCCAGGTTGCGATTCATCTTTTGTAGATGTCACATCCTGGGACAAAGAAAGACCTTTCGAGGATTCCAAGCACAGTCGGCGAGCTCCGAGCCCACTAACGGCCAGAACCGTACGTGAAGTGGCAGAGAGTGGATGGTCGCTTCTCGTCTGACTCTTCCTGTCACTCCACCCGTCCACTCATGTTGGTCCATCATCCCGAACACGAGCTGTACACCGCGCCCCGTGAATCTGTAATTACAGCCAGCGACTTTCGCATCGCGCAGCAGCAGCAGCTTTTTCTCCGAGAGGATCGAGGTCGGTCCGGATCCTGTTGAGAGGTGATCCCTTGTCAGATGTAAGAAGGGCATCCTGGACATCACGACGATGGTGATCACCTGTCACCTGCCTCTTCAGCTCTTCAACGACCACGTTCAGACCGTTGTCCACTTCCAAGGACGCCATGCCTCCGACTCTCATCGAGAAGCACCAACTCGCTAAATCGTCGACCGTCTCCCCTTCGGACGAACGACCAAGCCCGAAGATCCTGTTCAGCGAGATGAAAGACGGTCAGCACCCATCGCCTACGTCGTGTTGAGGGGATCCGTCCTGGAAATCGGTGAAAACGTAGCGAGGCTTACAGTCGTACGTCGGAGCACGGAGGGTCGTCTAGATCCTCGCTATTTGGACGTGTGACGACCTGACACGACGGGATCGGAAGGCTGTTAGCACAAGCAGCAACGACACCATCGGACCAATCACTCACGATCGGTCAATCACGACTTCGTTCCTCGTAATCTCCGCTTCGCTCCTCGGATCATCTATCCCCTAACAGGAAATCACCCTACGACGAACAAGCCGATATCCGCTGTCGTGCGTTGTCGTCACATCAACCTGGATCCCGAAAAGGACTGGATAACGCAAGCATCGTCAGCGACAGGATACGTTCATGTCGGTGCGTGACTCTGTGTATCAACTCACGTCGTATGTTATCGCAAAACTCGGAAAACCGTCGTCGAGAAGGGTGATTGATGGGATTGACGATGGTCTTCGCGACATCCATTCAGGATCACTGCAACACTGAACGTCCACGATACACGATCAACACGTGCATGCTATATATCAACAAACGCAGACCGATATCGGTTACCCCCCAAAGGACCCTCGCTTCCCCTCCCGATCTGCGCCCTCGGCCAATCTCGCGTTTCAGGGTAGCCGCTGTCGGAGGAACAGTGCGAGGTCGCTTAGGCAAGTTGGTGATCGTCTTGTTCTTCCCTTCTTCCATGCGCATGCGATGGATGCTATCTTAGGTAACATCCAAAGATGCGCCCAGCCCGGGTATCCCTGTATAAAACGCTCGTGAATCCGAGAATGCGACCAATCCGGTATCCAGATCCGTTCTCAAGTTCGACTTGCACCCGATATATCCACACCGATACCATCCTTCTATACCACGATGCTTGGTGCCGCCCTCGCCTTGGCCGCCATCTCGGCTCGCTTGTCCGTCGGTTCGCGCATGTCGTTGCTTCCCCACTTGTCGACGCTGGTCGTCGTCACAGTGCTCTTGAACCAAGTCGTCGCTTACCTCTTGCTGGATTTCATGGCAAGTCTGCGAATCCTCCATCGCGTTTGGTGCTGATCGTTTTGTTGACGCTGCAGCCAAGCTTCACTCTCGGTACACTGGTTTCAGCCATGTTTGACCTTGTCCGTCTCGTTGTTCGATGTGCTCTCGCCGTCGTCTCGATTGTGATGGTATGTCATCTCTCCTGCATCTACGTCGTACTTGAGCCGACCTTCCCACTCGACGTGTAGCTTCAAAGGAGTAACATCGTCCTCCGTATCCTCTCGTTGATCGCGATCCTCCTACGAGGAACCGTTCATACTGTTCTAGCAAGTCTTCCGCTCCTGGTCTCGTCACCCAGGTCTCGTCACCCAGGTCTGACCATCACCCCCGTACAGCGCTCCACCATCGTCTCTATCCGCTCATTGTGGCCGTTCGTGAAACGCGCCGCCATCGCCATCGCCATCGCCATGCACACCATCGTCTCGCCTCTTCCGCCACTTTTGATCTCGGCTTCAAACGCGCAACAGGATAGATCCCTCGTTGGCTTGCTCGTCCGGTTTCGAATCCACCTTGTGTGTCATGCTCTGTATTTCATCGTGTCTGTTTCGTGGGTTGGTCGAGCTGCTGCATTCGTCCGAGTTCTTTACCCCGGATTCCAAGCCATCAACAATGTTAAAGTGAGTTGCATCCTTTACCACTCATCTCGCCAGCTAACACTCGCGCCATACAGATCTTTGCGGAATTCGCCATCGGTCTTGACTCCGACAACCCCTCCTACAAACTACCTCTCCCATCCCACGTAAGTCATCCCCCACTCTCCACCTACCAACCCTAACCCACCCACTCCCCACAGCACCAGTCAACAACCAACCTCCACCAACTCGTTCAGCGTTCAACGGACATCATCTACAGGGTGACGATCCGCGCCATCCAAGGCGCGTTAGATCTCCCCTATCGTGTTGCCCGTCTTCGCCAGACGATCCCGGAGGTGCCGTTGTCCGCTCGGAGGCCGAGGACGGCTGGTATCGAGGTTTTAGAGGTGCTCGGAGGGTGGCGTCGCCTTTTGTGGAAAAGGGGGGAGAGGATGGGCGGGTTTGCGGGTGGTTCCGGGTCGTGGACCACTGAAAGCGGGTCGAGTGATGTCCTTTCGGTCGACTCTATCGACAATAGCGAGTTATTCCGGGATATTCCTACGGCTCCGGTTCGTCGTATCAGTAACGTGTTTGTCCAAGACGAGGAGTCATCTTCCCCCATCGTTACCGCTTTCACCACCGCGCTGTGATTCTTGTTTGAATCAAAGCACAACGTCGACCAATCTTTCGACAATGTCACGTCCGGTACCCATAACGACACCGACTCGAGTCTCGTCGATAGCGGCTCAGACTCGGACGATTCTACGAACACTTCCGACAATGAGGCCGTCGATGACCTTGTCTCCAAGAAACAAGCGATTGCTCTTGCTTCCAACTCGCCGCAGAAAGGAGCGCGATCAACACTTGTACATCAACGATCTTTATACTCTCAACGAGCCCTGCAGCAGCAGCAACAGTATGAACTCGAGCAACGTCATCGAGATCGCATGTACCGACAGCAATGCGCTCATCAATCCGTAGTATATCGATCGAGGTTGCAACCGGTACCAAGTCGTCAAGGCGTTGGCTTGTTCACACCTTTGCAAGGTCATTCTCATACATCGTCCGCACGCAACGCCACTGCATACCAATCAATCGCATACGCCAACACCATACCCCCCCGTGCCATATACCAAACCCTCACCGCCACTCACACTCGAGACCTCCGACGACTCGTCGGCCCCAAATCAGCCATCAAGGGCAGTCGAGCTCGATATCCCCTCACTCGACACGATCTCACCCGAAACACCAACGTGGTATTCAATGAACATGTCGACGTCCGATCCGTTCCGAACTGGTTCGACAAGGCACGGGACTATCAGCCTCCTAGTCGGGAGGTGCTGTCGATACAAGAGTGGGACGCTTTGAACCACACTGTGGGATGGTTGGCGCATGAAAAGAGGGCGGGGTTGTTCTGAGGTATCGGGTGTAGATATCTCTTGTTGAATTCCCTAGTCTTTCTGTCTCGTGGATCTGTCGTGTTTGTACTTGTATCGCTTTGTCTGTCTGTACTTTTGCTTGTTCGCTTTGTGAATCACCGCACCGGTTGCGACGTTGTATCTCGGTTATTCGTTTTGGGTTTACGTGGCATCTTCATGTGTTGCTGCATTGTTGCCGAGTACGTGATCACTGGTCAAGCCGTACAATACCGTCTACGGCCGGCTCAGTGATCAGCGAGCACTGCGTCGCAGCTTCCGGAGAATCGGCGCTTAGCTCTTTTTCTCTTTCGCAGCCGTTTCACTTTTTGAAATCGAAGTTCATGTGGTTCTTCGCTTCTTAGCTTTGAAGGCCGCGACCCGGCATGGACGCCTTTGTCGATCGGTATGCCATGTCAAAAAGCGGTGGGAAGCTGTTTCATTACTCCATTGACAGCAATCACTCAAAGGGAGGAACCTCTCGTGCTCTTGCCGCACGACATCACTGACGGATGTCGGTTCTCAGCGGCACCAACAGACGCTTCTCCGCTTCTTGTTGGGAATATGGATACCGACGATTACGCTTCTCCAGCAGAATGGAGGGTGAGATGATCGCTGCAGTTTGCTTCAAAAAGTTGACGCGCGGTTCTTGAGCTGCTGTCGTCGTTTGGAAACAAGTGGGGATTTGACGTTTTTGGCGTCAGATTAGGGAGTGGTACATATAGACATGGAAATCGCACGTCGTTCCCAGTTCTGGCATATTCAGCCGCTATTCACTACTTCTTGGAAACTACTCCGAACAGACTTCGATCCTCAATTTCACTAGACACACACGCAGTCTCGTCACCATGCAGACTGACAGCTTCTACACTGCCCCCAACGGACAAGGGGAATGGGATGTAAGTGGAAATAAAGATTTCTTCCATACCACTCGTACGATGACTGCCATCTCACTCTTCTGCCTTCCTTCCACGCAAATCAGTTCGCCTGGAGCCAATGGGGATATGAATCCGGACCGGGCTTCCTCTTTCACGATGACGGCAGTAGGCTTGCGACGGAATATCCCCATCCGTCGTTCACGGTTGATGGTCTGCCAGCTCAAGATAGTGGATCGAGATTGCCGGCTCATGAACCCGACGTCTTCACCCCAGGAACCAACGATTCAGGGATCGGGTTAGAAACCGAGAGCATGCTTGCACAATCGGTTCGGACTCTTTCGTACAGCGAGCCGGAATATCATGAAGAGCCTTGGCAACAGTCCCTTCCAACTCAGGGGAACTGGGAAGGGGACTTTGGATATCTTCTAAACTTTTCTCCGAACCAAGCTACCGGCAGCATTGGTCAATGTGAAGCGCTGTCCGACGAGCTTTCCCTTGCGTCCTTCTCGGTACTGCCTGTTTCGCACAGCCATGCAGATGGATCGCAGCAGTATCAAACCCTGTCAAGTCTGAGCAATGCTGGGAGTTTCGAATATTCTCTGTCATCTCCGAGCCAAGCTATCGACGACACTGGCTATTCCGACGTGATATTTCCCGAGGAACCGGACACCACCTACATCCGCTGCGAGATGTGTCAAATCGTCGCCATCTTGCCAGGAAAGAGAAAGTACTGTGGGGATGAACATTCGAAACAGGCAGAGAGGCACCTGAACCGGAAAAGGCGGGGGAAAGCGAAGAGCGGCGTGATTTCATATGCGTTTGACCCTTCTATCCCACCACTTGTCCATCAACAGCCTGACACCGATTACACCCGCTGCGGAAACTGTCGCCGTCCTCCTGCCGAGAACCCTCGAGCGAAATGGAGGTATTGTTGTATTGAGCATAGCCAACAGGCTATCAGACATAGACGTCGGAAGAAACACCAGAGGCCTGAGAAGTGCTCCGTGACTGGACAAAGAATGACAGGGAATATATAGTCTGATGCGCGATCCGAAGCTAGCTGGGCGTTTCACACATGTATGCGTGTCTATACTTTGTACGGGACGTATGTGTCTGGTTCTACCACCAGCCGTGCGTAGTCCTAGGTCAAGCTGACACCTTGGGAAAAAGCTCAGGAGGTGTATTGTAAACAATGATTGCACAAGTCAAAGCGATAGAGGTCCAACTCTCAGCCAGTCCAACGATCGGGGCTGCCAGACCACCGTGGGAGCTGCTGAACATTTCCCAAAATCACCTTATTTTCCGTTCGAAAATTACGCGACTGACTCTCGCGCGTTTCAGAATTGTCGATAGGAGTCAAGAATTGGTGGTCGTTTCGGTCGCGAATGCGCTCGAAATACAGATCGCACAGGGAGCGGTCCGGGACCTGGAGAATCCCCTTGGTCTGCTTAATCCAATGATACGAGGTCCATCACATCGATGCGAGGATAGGAGGACCGATGGACGGAGGCGCAGGACACCACTTCGAAGGGGAAAATCCCACCTTTCGCTCATTTTTGGCATCAACAGATAAGCGCACCTGCATCCGCTCGCTTGCCTACACTCCCGCTCGCTTCGCCGTCGAGGGACGAGGCATATCTCCTTCTCCCCATGTTTTCCCTCATGAACGAACATGAAAGGAATGTTCCTTGACGAATTGTTCTACTACAGCTCGTTTTCCTGCTCTGCCAGTACCCCTGTACTCTGCAAAGCCTAGACTTCCCCGCATACCGCATACCGCAAACCCCGCATACCACCACCAATACCACTACGATGTTGCACAACCCCAAATCTCGACTTCACGCCTGGCTGGACCAGCTGGAGTACGAAGACTTGCGATTGTTGGCTGACAAGGTGAGTTTTTTATCAAGATTCGGTCAACTACACCGATAGGAGGTTTTCCACAAACTGACTTGACTTGATATAACAGTTGGGCGTCGGTCTTCCTGCTCCTGAGGAAGTGCCTACCCAAGGTCACGTCTACAAGTGCCAGCTCCGAATCGTCGGCGATGTCAATCACCACGCCGATCCCGGAATATGGCACTTGCTCGTCGGTTGTCGATATGCGCCCTTCGAAAATACCCCCAAACCGTCGCCTCAACGATGGTCTTCCTGGACCAACGGCTTCGCCAACTCGGTCAGCCTCTTCTCCGCCTTACCCACGTTCTCTGTTTCCTCCTTTTTCGGTCGCGACGAGGAAACCGGGATTCAGCAGCGAGTTGCCGCCATGTTGGAACCCGATCAAGATGAAGAGATGGCGATGGCGAGGGGAGAAGTTGAAGTTGAAGACGAGAGTGAAGCGATTTGAGTCAATGGTCAGTAATTCTGCAACTTTTGTCTTTTGGGTCTCAACACTGACCACCTCCTATGGCAGATCTTGATGGAAAATGTAGGAGAGGAAGGAGTAGATGGTCAAGAAGTTTCAGCGAACGATGGTGTCTCTTGTCCTGAAGATGTTGCTATGGTACGTCAATGTTTTGCTTTGATAGTTGCGCTAGTGCTGATCCCATACTTTACCCTTTTGATATCATCTCAGGATGGCAGCATGGATGAATCTGCTTCACTTGGAGTTTCCGATGCTCATTCCGACAATGTTTCCATGGTACGCAACTCTCACGATCTGAAGTCCTCACTCCTGCTGACCTTGTGTCGCCTACCTCATCTCGGCATCTCAGGACGGCATCACGATTGAATTTCCTCGACTTGTCTTCGAACCCGAATTGGCGCCCATCTCTTCTTCCTCCAGCACGATCCCTCGAGAGGACTCTCCTGCCGATGTTGGCTCTTTCGCTCAACATGTATCTGCTGCCTCTACTCCTGCCCAATTAACATCCGAGGCTTCCGACATTGGACAAAACTCCCAGCAACTCGCCAACAGTTTATCAAGAGTTCCTCGAGTCGTCAAACGACTGCGATTCTCACCGGATGTAGTGACGTTCTTGTATGATCCGGATCTTGCGCCTGACGACCATGTCGATGGATCGCAACCGTCTCACATCGCTTCATCTTCCAGCGATAAAAGCACTACCGTCACTGCCCCCATCGACGAATCCGCGAACGAATATGCATCTGTAGCGATCGATTCCACGCCATCACAGTACGAACCTTTCAATCTTCCCGAAACTTCAAACAAAGTTGGTAAACGTGGTGCAAGGACGCGGTCCAACCTCAAGTCTCGGAGGTCGTGTTTCAATCATCGGGTCGCCTCTCCTGATAAAGGCATCCCCGTCGGTTCTCCTCGACCGCTAGATGCTTTCAAGTCTGCAGAAGGTGCTTCTCCCTCTGCCGAGAGCGGCAACTCGGTCGCTAGTCCACTTCGTTCTACTTCGGACCCGATTGATTCGTCGTATTTGGAAAAGCAGCCTTTCAACAGCACTCATGCTTCCTACAACGACATCTCGTCCGTTGACCATCCATCGGCTCCATCTACCTCGAATGCAGTCGGTTCAGTGCTCTTGGAATACCAGCCATTCAACACCCCTGTCTTGAACGACGCCGACAAATTTCCTGCAAAGGTTGCTCGCGCGAGCCTCAAACCCAAATACTCTCGCCTCGACCGTCCGGTATCGTCGCCCTGTAACGATGTCGCCATCATCTCTCCACAACCAGCTGAAGATCCGAAGCCAAAGGTACCTGTTTCTGGATCCGACGAGAATTCAACCCCCGACTCCGTCGCAGATTCCTCACAACTACCCCCTGAACCCTGCAACTTGATGGACATGGAGTGCCAGCCTTCCGAAATCTCCGAAACGCCAAAGAAGGGCTCAGTGGAATCCATTAAAGTTCCTCGATACAACCTCCGACCGAGGAAGAAGCCTCCCGTTTCCGGACCTCAAGGGGTCAAGAAGTCACGAGTCCTGCAACCGAAGGACCTCAACCGTCGGAGCACCAGTCAAATGAATACTCGCCAACCACCAATCTCGTCGTCCTCTTGCTCGCCGACCAACCAAGAAGCGTGCTGACAACACGAAGCGTCCAAGCAAAAGGCAACCCAAAGTGCAAAGGTGTCGACGTAAGTCCTCCTGCAGCCGACATCGACACCACAGCTTTCGGAGTACTGCTCGGAAAGCAGTCTACTCTCTGGCTTCCACGTTATCTTGACTTCACCTTCCGCCCTCCTGCCGCTGTGGTCTTGACAACATATGACGACATCAGATCAGCGCCGTTTGAAGTTACTCCGCATCAAGATGCCCGCCCGATTGAGGAAGACCATCTTCCGAATGAAAAGATGTCCGTTTACGTCGAACATCAGGAAGAGTCAAGAATAACCCAACAACGCGCCAAGGTTCCTGCTGCAGACTCGACCATTCGCAGTGGGCTTCCGATCTCCGTGTTGCTGAAAGAAGAGTTTGGGCGTGTCACTCAGGTGAGTTTTCGCTCTAGTCATGTTTTCGAGAAGATGTTGCTGAACATCGGTTTGTTTTAATTCTACCAAACAGCGAGCGTTCAAGCTTCCGTCAACCCAACCAGGACCCTCGACGAAAAACGCCAGAGCCGAAGCAAAGCGAAGCGAAAAGGTTAGTTTTCCCCCTTGGTGTTCCGTTCGTCTGTTCTCCAGTACTAACCGACGCACATTTCTGTATCCACCCTCAAAGACAGCGAGAGCAAGCCTCTCCAAAAAGAAGATGTACAAGACTTCTTCACAACAGTCACAGCGTTCAACTTCGGTCAAAGGCATCAAGAGCGTTGAACGACGTAAACGAAACGGACCCGGTGTCGTGAGACAGGTAATACCTGACCTCAGCGTCCCTGTCGACATGGCAGCCGACGTTCGCATTCCCGCGCAGCAAGCGTTTCCTCAAGAGGCAGCCGAGTCGGCTCGTGCGACACTTCCAACATACTTCGGGGCATATTTACCTTCTTTGCGACAAATTGTTGGTCAAGAAGCCCACACCGTATCGAACGACATTGCTCGTGCAGCCTCGCTCAACAACTGGATCGGTTCACTCGATCGGTTCTTGTGGATTCCTGAAGAAACGCTTGTTCATCCCACCCTGAATTCGGTCTACAAGGAAAACGTACAGGAATCCATGCAAGGTTTGGAATCGCCGTCAATCGAGGCCGGCGTGGGCTTTGACAACTGCAAAGTGCCTAAACACGTTGCGACTGTACCATTGATCAGTCACGAATATCAAGATGTTTACACTGAGGCCGAAGAGTCAGACCATGACATGGAGGTCGATGATGAAGACTTTTCTGGCCTATCACCCAGCTCGTCTAGCTCAGGCCTCATGGATGTCGATGACGTTGTAGGTGGTGGCGAAGCCCAGGAACCTGGCAACGCACAACAACAAGCCATCAGATACCCGATCCTGGAGGAAGAGCTGCGAGCCGGTATCCCGATGCGCGTTGCAGACGAATACAAGAGTATGGTAAGTCCTGACTTCCGATTTTACTACGACCTGATGACTACGGGAGACAAGGCAAACTGACTCGCCCCGTTCTTACAGATGCGACAAGGTCGGGAGGACTCGGGACCCCTGGCAGAGCTTCGAAACCGAGTCGTTGTCAAGAACTCGATTCAATTCGCTTACGATTACGCCAACTCACCTGCCTACCGAGGCTAGATGAGCGGCAACCACACACAACTACACTCGTTTTACAACACATTCCCTTTTCTCGACACTTGCTGGATATACCACCCGACAGTCTGCGATCGATGCAGTTCCACATGACATACTAGTCAACACGTTCTTTGTTAGGTATGACCGCCTCCAACAGGCGTATCTCGGTTAATCAGCAGCGCGTTTTGGAATCTTTCACACCTCTTTGTTTAAACAGAGGTGCAACAACATCGTCTTCACGATAACACACTCTTGCAGAGCCAGCTTACTCTCCCGTCGACATTCGGTAGATTATAACTAAACGAGTGTCCGCTCCCTCGGACATACCTTGACGTCAGGACAAGGAAGACAGAGCAATCCACTCAGGCGACGCGCCGGCGGAGGTTTCCCTCTCTCGGACCGATACCAGTAGTCACAACCCAAGTACTTTGGACTCAGCAAATCAACCAACACAAACTCTGCATTGAGCCCATCACCTCTCCCTGCATTCACCCACACATTCGCGCAATTGCGCAATTGCGCAGGTGTGACGTTCGCCTTTGTTTCAACAACGACCTTTCAGCAACTTCAATCGAATACGCCTGTCCTCGCTAAAGGATGTCCAATCATTTTCAATCAAGTCGCTACGACTGTCACACTCTTTCAATCACTGTCGAGCAATACTTCAAACGCCTACTAGCATCCTCCATCACGGAGACCGACACTCCTTCAATAATAGGCAGTATGATCTGCTCAAGGATCACGTTTGGGAGGCTCGGAAGGACTCTTGGAATGAAGAGACATTTGTAAGTTGTCCGCTGGAAATTCGCAACGGCACACGCTTGCTGATTGTCTTCTTCGTCTGCAGCCTATCAGTTGAGCAATTAGAGCAATTTAGCTCGCGAACTCAAGATCGTCGAAGATTGGCAAACCGGCGCAGAATCTTACCAACGCAACGACTACGTCGAAAACCACATTCTTTGAATTCACACACCACCACTCTGGTCGCAGAGTTTTGGAGAAGAATCAATACCGTCTTCTCAAAAAACATAATGGTTAAAGGCAGACCTCATGTCCGTTCTCCACCGACAAACACGTCACACACCTCCTTATCCAGGAATCAGAATTGTTCGCGCCCGTCAATGTCGGTCGATGTTGGTCGGTCCGAAGCAACATACAATACCCATTGGCGCCTATGCCACACCCGTTGTCGAGTCTAGTACTAGTGGTAAGCAGAGTTACAAGTGGGAATATACAAACACCTAAAACCGCCGCTGTCGTTCAATAGCTTGATACTTTGGACATCATTTGTTTCTCCAACTGAGGTGAAAACACACCAGCGATCTCGCCAGCACTTTCGTTTAACTGGCCGTCGGCCTATTACCGATTTTCACATTCCTTGCTCGCCAAGCCGCAGCGGGAACTCGCCACACACTCCTTTGTTCGACTGCACATCGGCCACCTCGCCATCACACTCTCTTCTCGCTTCTTAGCCTTGACATGTTGGCGACCTCGCCATCCACATTCCTTTGTTTCAACACACATCGGCAATCTCGCCATCCCCCTTCATTGGGTCAACGAACATCGGCGTACTCGTCACTCGCTCTAGTTATCCGGTCCATCACCAAAGCCAAACTAGGATCACCTTGTTTAGCAACTGGAAATAGTGGTGGAGCTGCCATTCACGTTCCCTGTTTGGTTGTTTGACTGTTCGCCTGTCCGTTGGGCAACGCGCCCCCAAACCCGCTTACTTCACTAGACGCCTCGGTGAACCCATCATCCACATTCGTACCTCAGCACAACAAATGGGGGAACCCGCCACTCACATTCTCTCGTTTAAACAAGACACATGACGATCGTATCTCCGTCCGAACACATCGGCGCACTAGCCATCACTCTCGTTTCGTCAACTAGACACATCACATCGGGGGATTCGCCACCCATATTCGCTCGTTTAGCTAAACACATCGGCCAACTCGCCATTCACACTCGCTTATTTCAGCCCTCTTCGTCGGATTGACGAGCTACCGAAACTCAAACGCGATAGCATCTGCTCAAACATGGTAAAGCGACAATCGCGCCTCGTCAATTGGCACAACGAGCATGGCTGGAATCTGCCCACCTATGATGCTTTCATCAACCATCTTTGGGGAAAACGAATTCCCCACTCCAAACAATATAACAAGGCAATTTTGCCTTGCAATCATCTCGCTGGTCATGAACAAGCCGTATCGGACAGGAGGAAAGCGGCCTGTTGCAAAAGGTCTGCAACAACCGGTCTCGCGCGACTCCAACTGCGCCATGTATCGCAGCGCCTTTTGCGTCCTCCAAAACGCTTCACCCATTCAGTAGTGACTCCTGCCGCCAACCCAGGATCATACGCACCAAACGGGCACAATCTCTATCGCCAGGTTTCGACCAACCGCTCGATTCCAAACATAAGCATCGAATGATCATCGGATATCGTACTGCATCCCCCCGGATCTCGATGGAGTCACCGAACGTTACCGGCAGCAAGAGACAAGAATATGACAGGAACCGGTCCGATTTCAACAACCGCGCCACGTCTAGGTTCAGGCTAGGTTCAGGCTAGGTTCAGGCTAGGTTCAGGATAGGTTCAGGCTAGGTTCAGGATAGGTTCAGGCTAGGTTCAGGATAGGTTCAGAATAGGTTCAGGCTAGGCTCAGGCTAGACTCAGGAATAGCCTCAGGAATAGGTTTAGGAATAGGTTTGGCATAGGTTTAGGAATGGGAATGGGGAAAAGGATCGATTCGACTCGGCTGGACTTTCGACCAGCAACACCAACTCGCTACTTTCGCAACACAGGGCCACCAACAACGTCATCGCCAGACAACACCGCGCGCATCCAGTTCTTCAAGCAAGCATTTGAAGAAACGCCACGAACAAACGTCCTCGCCAGACATGGATCGCGCGGAGCGGAAAGTATTCGAGTTCGAGTCGAATCGAGCAGATGGAATGCGGACGAGTTTGACGGTATCGTAAGTCGATGTTCCGATAATGGCGAACAGAGCGTGAAGCTGACCATGACTCTCCCTTTACAGAAAGCGGACAGTCGCACGATCGTCGCGAGATCTTCCCACCATCTGGGAATCGATCCCACCTTCGTGTGCCCGTCAGCTCGATTCCCGATACGTTAGTAGATCAGTGTATTTGTGTAAACGAACCATGTATCATAGACACTACTGTATTACAATTAGGACTAGGAGATATATCTATAGGTTACGGGATATGAGGAGGACAAACAGACTTACGCGGCGCAGAGTAAAGGGCGGCAACGTGAAGCCAATGACGGGTTACAAGACCTCGATGATGTGTCGCGTGATGCAAAGACGCCATCGAACCTTGAAGACCATCCGAGACCGGCGACGGCGAGACAGGTGCAAGCGTGATGTGTCGCAATCCACCTCTAAGGATCTCCGATTCCTGGTCGCACATGTTGACTGACGTGATCCGGGCGGCGTTCTCCTGTATTGGTATGACGCTTTAAACCGATGTGACATGTGTCTTGTTGGATTTCACGGACCGCCATTGATGTACGGGTCGCGTCAAGGCTTGACGATGGCTTGATTCGGAAGATACGTACCTGTGCCAACCTTCTCGGTTTCTGCCCCCCAGTCCGTCCCATCTCGCATATACGAGCCCCTGTCCCTCAGAGACGTGCAAAGGAAGGAGATCGCGTAAGAATCAGCGCTGGGCGAACTGTGCCTCCCTCCTCCCACCAAAACTGCACCTGGTCAAGCTTCCTCTCGGCCACAGAGGGAGGGCGCTTCGTACAGAGCAGATCGAGGCATCCCATGCAATGGGCGTCCAACGAGGTAAAGAGGTGCATACTCCCGATGACCCGCCGTCGAGCCGGTCCCTCTTCGATAGGTCAGGAGGATACGTCTCGGCGCGAGCAGGCGAGACCGATTCGTTGCGCAGCTATGCCGATACAGAGTTTGCAGAGCAGGTGCGTCGGGCCTTGGCCCGGGGTCCCGAGAAGCGTCCGTCAATTCGTGTTCTCGAGCTGCTTGCTGGTACGATCCCACCGTTTGGCCTATCACACATCCAACTCTTGGGCCGCTACCAGCAGAAGAGGACGACTGGTTGCACGGCCCAGCCGCCCTGACGGACGACTTGTCTGAAACAGGGAAAGGCCCAAGCAGGGGTAGAGGGAACGACGACGACGACGAGCAAGGCACCGGCACTGTCCTCACCACACACGGGATACTCAACATCGGCTTCCTCACCCTCCTCGTTGCGGTCCTTCTGATGCTCTTTGCGGGTTATCCCATCATGACCTGTGCGCAGCGCAAGCCGTCCGGCACGAGCGGCGCGTTCAACATCGGAGGGACGAATGGGACGGGACAGGTGCCGGACACGCTTGGACAGTTTGGCCTGATTGACAATGAGACGCCGACCGATGCCTACACCCGGACGGGATTCACTGGTGTGACCGCCGGGCTTACCTACGACCCTGTGTGATCCGATGAGTTTGAGATCGAGGGCCGCACCTTTTATTCAGGCGACGACCCTCATTGGGAGGCGGTCGACTTGCACTACTGGGCGACCAACAGTGAGTCTAGCATGATAATTGCCAGGGACAACAAGATCGCGCCTCTGATTTGTCTGTTCTTCAAGACCTCGAGAGGCACGATCCTCGCACCATCACAACTGCGAACGGATCCCTTATCATCACCCTTGACACGGCGGATCCTGACACAAATCACGACCTCTACTACACCGGCGGCATGATGTCGACATGGAACATGTTCTGCTTCAGCGAGTCGGCTTACATCGAGACAAAGGTTCGCCTCCCCGGAAGCCCCAAAGTGTCAGGGCTTTGGCCGGCGGTGTGGACGGCAAGTCGTCGGTTGTATCCGCGTCATCTTGTGGAGTGTTCCTGACTCGACTACCATTGGCAGAGGGGTAATCTTGGGCGAGCAGGGTACGGAGGGTCCCTCGATGGTCTGTGATCAGTCCGCGTGTGGGCCAAATCGTGTGGAAAAGAAAGAAAGCCCAAGGCACCCCCTCTTCGTCAAGAGGCCCTACGCTACAAATACAACGACTGCGAGTGAGGAGTTTATCAAATCAACGTTTTCCCCCAGACCATCTTCTCGAACCTTTTTCAGTGTCGGCACGGTTGCCAACCAGTCCATCAACGGCGTTCCCGTCGCAGCAACCAACACCGGCAAGGCCTCAAAGTACGATGGCGCATTGTCCTTTCTCCTCGGCCAGCGACTTTCCGCCTGCTCTTGCCCTGGGTCGGACCACCCAGGTCCAAAGCTCAAGAACGGCAGCTACGTTGGACGCGCTGCCCCGGAAATTGACATTTTTGAGGCGCAGGTGGACAACTAGCTCTTGTCTGGCCACATGTCGATGTCATCTCAATGGGTTCCCTTCAATGCACACTGGCAGTGAGTCCAGCATCCTGCCATGTTGCGGCTGAAGCGTGTGTCGGCTTACTCTGGTCACCGTCTCTTGGGTTCTACAACGGCACTGGGACGTACACCATCTACGACGATGAGAAGACGGGCTTCAATTCGTACAAGGGATCCATCAGTACGGTAAAGACTCGTCGACTCTCCCGATCTGATGTGAAACAGTCTGCTGATGTTTCATCCCCTCTTAAGCCCAGCAAGCTGCTTCGGGAGTTATTCAAACCAACCAGGAGGCGTACGAGCATCCGGCAAGTGGGCTGCTACCGGGGTCTTCGACACGTACGGCTTCGCGTACCATACTGGGGATGATGGCTACAGTACGTCCCTCTTGTAACTCCCTCTGAAGTAGCGCGCGACGCTCGAAAAGGTCTGTCAAGCCCTCATGGACTCTGTATCAGAGCGCGATGCAGCCTGATGCGGAGACGGAGATTGGAACGCGCTGGATGGCCAAGGAGCCATTGGTGAATGTGCTTCTCGAAAGGAGGCACTGGTTTGTGACAGAGATGATTATTGACTTTAATGACTTCCAGTGCCTCGTTGGCAACCTTGGAATCAGCAAAAACTTCGGTACCATCAGCCCGGACCTCGTGGACCTCTGGCCAGTACATCTTGAGATCGACTACATCGGTGTCTATCGTGAGTACTCGACCTTTGGAAGCACCCCTCACTCTCCCAGCGACTGACCCCAGTTCTCCTTGAAGAACCCACCGGCACTCGAAACATCGGATGCGATCCAGAGGACTATTCCACGGGCGCCTTCATAGACGACCTGTATAGCGATCCTAATATCAGCACACTGGCTCAGGCGACCGCAGGCACGTGCGAGTGGCCCTCAAACAGCTTTCTACTAGCCAACAAAGGTCTCACCTGCTGAGCGATGTCCCTCCTACTCTTATCGTCACCACCTTGAACATGATATTGTCTGGTTGCTGCCCTCATTCATCTACATCGTATATCACGGATACCCAACAGCTTTGCTATGCCGACCCGGCCTTTCCTGTTCATTTTGCTCTCGAGGCGAGCGGTGGTGCGCAGTGTGGTCCTCTTCGGCTTGGCGATAGGCAGAGACGCCCAGACCTGGATCCATGGGCGTGTTTGGCTGCCGGAAACCACCACAGATTACGTTTGTTGAACGTCCGCATCATCCTAGCAGGGAGAGATGCGGACGTCACGGGGCTGTTGCTGAGGCGCGTTGTCAGAGAATTGGTGTTCGCCATACACAGGTATTGCGACTTTTGCTCACTAAATAAACGGTCTACATTCCTTCCCGAGGCGATCGCATACTTCCTGTCCGTCTCCCAGCGTTAGTCTTCCCCATGGAGTCTCGAGAATCCTGTTTGTCGTCGTCTCACGTCAGCTGCGGTTGGCGATGTCGTGCTTGGACTGGTCGAAGTAGGTGCAGATTTGGCAAGGCATTACCGCGTGCTGGTTGGGGAGCGACATGGTGTTAACCTCTCGTCCGGAGTCTGAGAAGAAGGGGATGCTGTGCTAGAAGGATAGAGTCGTATGAAGAAGAGGAGGAGGAGAACAGAAGTTGGCCTTGAAATCCGGCGGCCGATCGGAGATGGCCGTGCGAGCGTAGGGATGATGTCGTCCTTCTTCTATGCAGGTAAGCTGGTATATCCTGTCTTCCTCCACTATCCCGCCATCCACCATGCCACCCAACGACCTCTACAAGCTCCCCATCGCAGCAAGGCCAGAGCACCCGACGCCCCTCTTCAACCGGCTCCTCATCCCCGTGTTCCTGTCGGGCGTACTCGTCATCCTCGGCATCCAGGCGCTGTTTGTCCCCGTCGGCATCGCAAGTCGGGCGACGAGAGCCGTCAAGAGGGTTGTGTTCCGGAGGGATGGTGAGAGGGATGCGTGGTTGGAACGGGTTTATGAGTGGGGCGTGAAGCGGACGAAGCAGATGTTTGGGATGTTACGTGTGTTGCCGTCCTTTCGTTCTCTTTTCCAGCGGCTAACCATGATTTCGTAGTGATACTGCTTACGATGCTCTTTGCGCCGACGACGATTACAATCACGTCGGACTCTTCCCTCCCCCTCGACCGGATCATCCGTCGTCCCCCACCCGGTACGGGGGGACTAACGTACCTGGCACTCCCCACCGAACTCGTCATCATGTCCAACCACCAAGCATACCTCGACTGGATCTTCATCTGGATCCTGGGATACCTCTCCGTCGCCCGTACCACCACGCAGGAACCCGCGGACAAGGCGGGCGAAAAGCGGATAGAGAGCGGGTATCATCACGGTTCGCAGAGTTTGGTGATTTTGTTGAAACGGAGTCTGAAATGGGTGCCGATACTCGGATGGGGGATGTGAGCTCCCTTTCTCCACCACAATCTCCTCACACACTGACTTCTTCCCTCCTATCGCAGGCAATTCTACCGCTTCATATTCCTCGCACGCTCATGGGCGCTGGATAAACACAGCCTTTCCTTGGCGCTCAGGTCACTTGCGAGGCATGCGCGGAGGGGGGGTGGGTTGTGGGTTTTGATTTTCCCGGAGGGGACGATCACTAGGTACGCACACGTATATGCGCGGAGAAGGATCGGGCGTTGTTGACGCTATTTTTCGGGATAGTGATGATGAGCGGGCAAAGAGTGTGCGGTACGCGGAGAAGGAGGGAGTGGTGAGTCCCGCGCTCGCGAAACTATCCAATGAGCTCATGTTGATTCGTCACTCGTGCGGCAGCCCGACTTCATAAACCTCCTCCACCCACGGTCAACAGGCCTCCACTTCATCCTCCGCACCCTAATCCCCCAAATACAAACCCTCCAACTCCTAGATATCACGATCGGCTACCCGGGCGTTACGAGGGGCGGGTACGCACAGGAGTGGTATGGGTTGAACAGTGTTTTTGGGAAGGGGGTGGGCCCGCCGTCTGTGCATGTGCATTTACGGTCGGTTGATTTGCGGGTGGGGGCTGTGCCGGGTGTGGGAGGGTGGAAGGAGGAGGATCCGGAGGACGTGTTGCCGACGGATACGACTCCGCTCTTGAACAACCGGCACTCCGCCGGACGAATCACTGCGGTACCGCATCCCTCTTCCAGCCCGAAACTCGCATCAGAAACCGAAGCCCGGGAATTCAATACCTGGCTCCGGAGCCGGTGGAGCGATAAAGAAGCCCTATTAGAGCGATTTGCGGTGACGGGTGGGTTTGCTGTTCCCCCGATGGATGGGGAGGTGGATGAGGTTGCGAGGCGGGGGTTGGTGGCTGGTGGGGCAGAGGTGGTGAGGATCGGGTTGTGGTAGAGTAGGGTATACCCACGGGAGTTAGAGGATATGGTGGCGTCGCGATCGGTTGTGCATCAACTGGAATTTATAGATGCATGGGAAACGGTATGCACGATTGCATAGACTGGGGGCTGGGTGTTGATTACCGGAACTCAGTCGCGGAACTCAGTTGCGATCATTCGCTCGTCAACCTCTTTTCCAGACTTCTCCCGGATCCCGTAAAGTAACTTAGAGGGACGAATCCCCCGAACCGTCGTGGCTTTTCCTTTGGTTGACAAGGACAGAACCATGACTGCCCATGTCGTCATCTTATTTGTTTGTACTGACGAATCTGGAACGTGCCCAAGATTCGCCGTTAAACGTCACCCTCCTTTCAGGTGGATTGAATGTCCTGTATATTCAATCCAAGGGAACTCCGGGCCGCGTTCATTCTTCCTTTGTTGTAAGAGGAGAAGTCAAAGGCTGCCAATTCCCTCAAGCTCAGGTATCAGCACGAGATATATAGGAGGATGCGTCCCGACGGTGGTCCAGCTCGACATCGGCACAGGCTTTGTATCAAATTTGCCTTGCCTTCAATCGTCATCCTCCTCCTCCTCTGCTTCCCAAACTAGCGACAAAACCATGCGTCAGGCCTTCACAAAGCTGTTTGTGAGAAGGCGAAGGTTCTTCAAGGGCGCCAAAGACCCTAAGCTGGAGGAATTCAGTACCGCAATGGGACTGACCATCTACAACAACAGAACGAAGCTCGGTCTGCTCCCTTTGCCGGTGCCCGAGGGACGTGATGCCCTAGGATTTGACTTCAACTCCTCCATACGTGTTTCCTTATTGATGAAATTGGTGTTGGCAGCGAGAAGTGAATTGCCTCCCTGTGACTCAGCTGAGCATCCCAAGGACTCGTATGCCCGCTTCGTATTCGACGCATTGTCCGCTCGTATCTACTGGGAAATCGCAGCAGTGCAGCCTATCGAGGAAGGCACTTCAATGGATTCAGTTGTTTATGACAGCCTGTTTTTGGAATTCGAAAAATTGTTCACCAAAGACTTCCCTCCGTCGGATAATAATCATACGACGGCCGATCAAGCTGCAGTGAATTGGGTCAAGGGCATCGCGAACTTCCTGTATGTTGGCGGTGACATGGGGGAACACTTTCTCTGGGACGACCAGAATGGAGCGGATGGACCATCTCAGCTTAATGGAACCGACGTCACAGCTTCAGGCAGCGTTTATTTGGCTTCCTCCCTTCCGGGGACCTCGCTGGCTACGTTTGTAACTTACCCCATCTACGAAGTCTGGAGAAAACTCTGCACCACAATGTCCTGGAACACTGGAAATCATTCTGAATTTGATCGTGCACGAGCGACTACCGCCGAATAGGAGGAATCGACTTTCCCTCAGTCAAGCATCGATGATCCTGACTTTGGCGAGTTGCGCCTAGCCACATCTCCCGGACTTCCTCTTTGACACTTGTAAAAGGAGTACCTTGCTTTCATGAGTGTGTAGTTAATTATCATTCTGCCGTTTGTTGCTTGGCATGTTCGGTCCTGATTTGATCATATCTCTCGATATCAATTCATGTATGGCTATCTCCTGCGAAGTTGCGAGGTCATTAACCCTCGATTCATGCATTGCGCCTTTTGCCCAGAGATTTACGTGATGCGAAGCTTTGGTCCACATTCACACTTGCTCTTCTATCATATACTTTCTATTCCAACGCGGCCTGCTGTTGAGTCAAGGCGATAATGACTACGTGCAGCATGCACCATTTTGCGCGTGGGATGGTGGTCGGTGGGTCTGAGTAACCTGTCCCAACGTATAATTATAAATGATGCATAACGGCCCAAAGGGTAGTCGCATTCAGGTTGTAGATCTCCTTTGTGGTGGTAAGGAGATACCAACGGACACAACCTTTGACCTTTCAGAGTTGGCAGTTTGTATATATTTAGCCCTATGCGGGCGCTCTGTCATGGTAGAGCAGCGGATACACCAAGCGTCGATGCTGTATATGACTCTAGACCGACCTCGTTATCAGATCCAAATCACGTATTGCACCGCTGGTCCCCGACGTCATCTACCTACTCTGTCACACGGACCATGGGGAACTACCTAAAATCCCTCTTTGGACGTAAAAGACAGGTCCAAGCTACGTCCCCGGACAAGTTCCAGGAGGACTTAGGGAAGATCATAACTGCCTTCACGCTACGAATCGATCCTACCGATAAGGGCCCACGATCACTTCGCTCGGATTTTCTCGACAAAGAGCAGCTCAAAGGTTGTTGGGATTTTGTGCTGAAAGCTCATAACGCCATAAAGCTACTTGTTCCCGGCTGCGCACTGAACGATCCTTTGGACAAGTTATATCGTCAGCTGTGGGAGATATGGGCGCAGCTATACTTGAACAAAGCAAAGCACCCGGTTATGGAAAGCGCTATACTGGCCGGTTTTGACAACCTGCTGGAAGTGTACCGTTCAGTCCATCTGGATTCCACGCCTGAAGAGCTCGTCATTGTAATTCGTGAGATTCTCAGGATCGTGAACTTCCTCCGAGGCTGCGAGTCAAACGACGTCACTCCAGAGGACAATCTTGATCAACCAGAGTCTCTGCCGCCCAGCACGAACAATGTTTCAACAGGCGCTGCTTCCATCATCGATGCCACCTCGTCTTCTCAGAATCCATCGACGAATGCATCACGCGGACCTAGCAGCTTCCTCAACAGTCGTAAAAGTACAGACAGCCTTCTTGGTGATCCAACAAAGCCTTTCTTGCACGTTTAGGTAGATGCTCACTCGATGTATGTATACACGTTACTGTCACCCGAATCCGAGGAGCGTGGCTCTACCTGTTCTCCCTGCTTCGTGCTTTGATGGTGCAGCCAGTACTATGTATTTCCGCAGCAAATGTGTAATGTATGTTATGATTTTCTTATGTCGTATAGCCTGGATTGTGGTGTGAACTCGGCAGGGGCAGGACATAGCTTTCTCCTCTCCCGGGCAGTGAACAAAATTGCGGCTGGCTCTCGCAATTCGGACCCTCGCAATGTAGTCACTATGAAAGGGCGTCGCCGGCAGAGACACAAGCCATCAACGGCTAGGTGGGAACCTGTTTTCGAAGTGCAGCAGAACGGTGCCGGCGGCACCCTTCATACGCCGAATGACAATCGTCTGAGAGCCAATAACTCACATTGATCGCTTGGGAGCCCACTGCTGGCCATTCCGTCGATCTTGCCAGCTTCTGCCTTTCGACCTCCGTGAGCATACTGCATCGGGCAGAACATTTGTTAATCCTCCCACGTTTCGGCATCCCTTGCCCTCGAGATCACCAACCCGAGGCGAGTCTCTATGATACCAGGACATATGCATGTTCTGCAATGGGTCGATGGGCTGTGAAGGATGGAGAGACGCTTGTGAACAGATCGACAAGGAGATCTTTCGCAGTCTGTTCTTGATCGGCGGCATACCCTCGTTTGTTTCACCATCAGCCGATCCCTCATCTCTGATCATCAAGGATAGATCATCAACCCATCCCAATCCATCCATCCCATCAATCAAACAAAATCTCATAAAATCTCATCACGCAACCTCCACCCCGCGTCTCCCGCGGATACGAACCTCGCACGCGCCAATGTGAAACACGGACGGACAATGCATTTCCTGGCGTGCCAGTTTTAGTTTTGGTTGGGCCGAACGAATTATTTATATGCGTTGATTGATTGATTATGGTTGTAGCTTAGTTGGACCATCCTGTGTCCCATTCATCCGCTGCTGGTTCGGCCCTCTTCACGATGCACATCCACATCCTCGTCCTCTCACTCCTTTCCCTCGTCGCCGCGTCGCATATCCCCCGACGACGACATCATTCGCGCCACGCCCATCTCGTGCAGAACGGGACTCTTGGCAGGAGGGATGACGCCTGCGTGTACGGCGCATGGCGGTGTGATGGTCTGGCTTTACAACGTACGTTACCCCTTCCTTCCGATTCCCGCACTGCTGACCCGGGAACGTAGGATGCTTCGACGATACCTGGAATACCATGCGGACTTGTACGCCCGACATGGCGTGTTCCGTCGATCCGAGCAAGACGGGGTGTATCTGGACTTGGCAGGTCGATGGGGATAGCGGGTCTTCCTCTGAAGGGAAGAGTTCAACAATAGCGGTGGTAGCTACGGTTCAAGTAGCGAAGGGAGTCACTGCATCGCCCTCTTCCACGACCCCTGCTACAACCTCTTCTTCAACCTCGACGCAGACCGCCGAGTCATCGTCGACTTTGATTCCTACGAATCCCTGGACAACCGTTCCCACCGTATCAGCAAGCGCAATCGGGAACGCCTTTTTCCATTGGCAAGATGGTACGCTCCTTTTCCTGTCTTTACATGCTGTTTGTGCTGATTTAAGGTGGTATAGCTTCCAGCTCGGATTCCAGCTCGGCGTCGTCTTCGTCTGCGACGGTGACAGCAAGCGTACACTCAGACGCCGAAGCGTCAAGTTGGACAAATACATGGTGGACGCCCAGTTCGGAGGTTGCTTCGACTAGTTCAACTGCAGGGACGAGTTCGAGCCGGAGCAAATCGATTTCATGGTCCACGAGCGATTCCTCGCCAACGTCTACCTATCCCGGCGGCATCTCCGCTCCCAGCGTCACCTCGACCAGCGGCATCCCGACCATCTCTCCTTCCGTCACACGCACCAGCACCACCTCTCCTTCTTCCAGTATCACCACCGCCGCCGGCACCACCACCACCCTCTCCTCCCCACACTACGTAATCTACTCCGACGCATGGCTCACAACAATGCCCACCCTCGCCTCAATAAGCGGCTACAACCGCTTCCTCCTCGCGTTCTGGCTCTCCACTTCCGGCCCCGTGGATAATGCCCTGTTCTGGAGTAGTTTGTCGGACGTAGAGAGGGGAGTCGTAAAGGCCGAGTATGGGGCTGCTGGTGTTGCGTTGATGGTTTCTGCGTTTGGGTCAACTGGTGAGTTTGTTTCTTGACGTTTCTGATTTGGATGTGTGCTGATTGTGTGTGGGTAGATACGCCAACGACGGCAGGGGTTGATCCGACGGCTTGTGCGTTGAAATTGGCGGCGTTCGTCAAAGCGAATGATCTGGATGGGGTGGACATCGATTACGAGGATAACCAAGCATTCAACGCTGGCCTCGCGGAGGCATGGTTGATCAGTACGTCCCCCACCCCTTCGGTGATTGGGTTGCGTTTGTGTGCTGATGCCGGGAATATGATATAGCGTTCCAGACAGCGTTGCGAAGGGAGTTGCCAGCTCCGTATGTGATCTCGCATGCGCCGCAGGCACCGTGGTTTACTTCAACGGGGCAGTATACGGGTGGCGGGTATACAAAGGTGCACCAGGCAGTCGGGGACGGTATCGATTTTTATAATGTACGCCTTACCTTTGCAATCTTGCCGACGAAACTGATGCGAGTCCCGCCCGCAGATCCAATTCTATAACCAAGGCCAGATATACCTCGACTGCACCTCCCTCCTATTCACATCCGGTGGCTCATTCCCCTCAACATCAGTATTCGAGATCCACACACACTCCAACGTCCCCCTCAACAAGATCGTCATCGGCAAACCACTTGACGCGGCAGGCGCATCAAACGGGTACATGTCGAGTGCGACGTTGGGGGAATGTGTGAGGCAGGCCAAAGCAAAGGGCTGGAATGGGGGAGTGATGTATTGGGAGTGGCAGGTGGAGGTGGCGAGTTTGGTGATGTTGGCCGTGTTGGGGTAGGGCGCCAGGTGCGCGTGACGGCCGAATGTTTACGACCCTTTTGACGAGTTGGTTTACGTTCTTTTAATGACCTTGTATGCCTTGACGATCTTTACGACCTTTATTATCCATGCATGCCAGAGCCAAGCATATGAACCGACACGTGTCGGCAAGCAGAAAGCCAAGCGTGAAGTAGTTTCGACGGATTCTAGCGATCGTCTGTTCCCCCTTCAAGAATGTCCACGAAGAATGTCCACGGGAACCTCGCCTGCCAAACTCACGCAGAATCAGGTCTCGGTTGAGGTAGAGGGCTCGTCGCAGGGAACGGCGAGTTACGACGGAAAGCTTATCGGTTGACGGGTACCGTGTCAGTCGGGGTGATGAAGAAAGTATTTACAATCGGAGCATAGTCGAGCAGCTGTACATCGTTCGAGCCTTTGAAACCAGTACTCGGCGCATGTTGAGAAGACAAGCATAATCTACGTAAATGCAAGCGGTATGAGATACGTGAGTCGATGACTATGCGCATGGAAGTGATCGCGACGAACTATTCACCTCACTAGGGTCTGCCCTCAAGCTTCTCCCTCCAGCTCGTAGCCCCAGGCAGCGCCTCCCCCGTCTTATCATCAGTCGGCGTCCTCTGACTAGCAAACGCTAAAAACATCCCTACCCACTCATTCCCCTCCTCGAAATGGAAGATGACGGCGCCGTCACGATGAACGTTGTTTTGATACTTGGGAAGGGATCCTTGATTCATATGTACGTTGTGGATCCCTGTACGTTCGACGAATTGCGAGCCAAAGATCCAGATCACTGCTTTTTCCTTGATTGAACGATCGAGAAGCGGGGTGAGGGCATCGATGATATCGTTGTCTTTCCCGGGCATATCGTGCGGCACGATTCGACCTTCGTTTTCTACAAACAGGTCCTTGTCCCGGATATAGTCTAGCCCCTTGTCCCCTTTGAGAGGATGGAAACCAGGGCCGAGGTTCTTGAAGGTATTGATAACCGCCGCCTTCATATCGTGGTTGAACCAGTAAACGAGGTGGGAGTCTTTAACATCGGTAGACTTGATGTTGATCGCAGCCTCCAAGGTCTTATTCGAGTGGTCTCGAAACGTAAGCTTGATGTGCGGGTCTTTAGGATCCTCCTTGTTCGTCTCGGCGTGGTACTTGACGGGCCGGGCAACCCAGACACCGTAGTTCTTGACTTCGTTGTTGACCATTGTGGATGCTTGGCGTGGTATAGAATTGTGTGTCTTGGTTCGGACAAGTAGCGACGCCGGGGGTCTGCCACCTGTTCAAACCCGCGATATATATACCTGCTGGGTCAAGGAGGAACGCACGTTTCTCGTACTCACGTCAAGGATCCGGGCTTGCGCGTCCTCGAGGCATGGCCGCGACCAGGTGGGCATCCGGTGGTCTGGGCTTTGACGTTCGTTCAATCTGTGAACTGGATCCCTCTTCTTGCTGATGACATTCAAATATTCTTCAGACAATGCCCTGCCGAAGTGCAACAACAGCCCAAGTGATGCGGATCCAAATCTTGCCGGGAGCTGTCAAGGTTGTCATGTCTCCTTCGTGACAGGTGGTGTCGGCTGGAAGATATACATATACATCTGCCTCTCTCATAGTAGCAAGCACGAGCAGCCCCCTCGCCATGCACAGGTACTTGTCATCATACCGCTACACCCCAGCAGACTCTGAACAGCTGCATCCGAAACATCAGGTGCCTCGTCCTCGTCGATTACAGCGGAACCAACAGTACCCAACATAAAACGTAGTGTGGGGTTCTTCTGCCTATCGATTCGACCTATTCAGGGACTATTTGAATCCCGAAGGGTTACTGACTCGTGATGCCTGGTGTGGGACATGCAGTTGCCGCAATGTTCGTCTTGGCAGGATATGCAGCGGGAGCTGAAACGGGGTGCGCGGTGTTGTGGAACAAGTCAAAGTGAGTTCCGCTCTGCGTTGTCAGTCATATGGGAGAAAATACTCACATCGCTGTCTTGCAGTCGCAGCTTCTGGGATCCTTTAAAGATATTCACAACATGGGACGAGGACCGTTGAACACGAATGGGTACGCAAGTGTCGTCATATCTCGTCTTGGGGAAAACTGCGCCAGTCCAAGGTATGACACTGGGTTCAGCGATGGATCAAAATCCTGGAGGGACGGAAACCGATGTATTGCCATTGACGCGGGGCAGACGGGAGACGGTGAGCTGCATGCGTTTGTGCGACACCTCAACGAAGGGCCCTCCTAGTGCATCGTCTGTTCCGGCGGGGATCGTCAAGATTTGAGAAGCGTTCAAATCGGGGACCCCGGTGATAATCGCAAAGACCAAGATCCCAGCTTCGCGCATGTAAGTCAAAGAGCAAGCTAGGACGACAGTTCCTCGTGGCGTATCACAACGACGATCACACAGTCTGCGTCGTCCGCCTCGGCCTTGACCGTCTCGTCCAGCAGCAACCATTACCTGACTACACCATATTGCGCTATTTGAAGGCTACCGTATCGCCGGATATTGGAGGGAATGGGATCTCGGTCCTGGTGTTCCAAACACCACCGCCTACCCAAGCCCTGTTCGTGGAGATCGAGACGTGTTTTCTTCGCATTTCTAGGGGATCGGGGATCGGGGATCGGTGGGACTGGCGACGCAACTGAGGATGGGTCTGGAGATGCAACCCGGTTCGAGCGGTCGGACCTACCGGAGGCGTGTCAGAGAAGCCTCGTGGGATGCGTATTGCGTACGGCGCGGCAAGCACTTTCTAAGCCCCCCAGGGATCATAATGATGTTGCATTTGAAACATTGCTGAATGGGCCGAACTCCCTACGAGTTCTTTCATCGGGCGGTAAAATTCGTAGGGCAGAAGCGAACGACGAGGACGGCGCGGACACATGTGTTGTGCAAACCGTCGCTCTTGGGCAATCGCTGAGCTCAATGTGAAGCTAGGTCAGGGGACCTTCGGCAACACCGACCAGCGTTTCCACAGCCGCAACTCGCAAGACACCTAGGCAAAACATTATCAGGAGTGGAAAGGGCCAATATGCGCTCCTCCGTAGAGCCACTCGGCGTTAAAGCACGGTAGCATGACAATGTATATGGTTCCTGTTACTAGATATAACAACCAAAGCATTCCATTGCCGGTGTCACTAACTAATGAACTAACTATGAATCCTAGTACTGTCGCCCAGGTGTGCAGTGCCGTGGTTGTTTACGGAAGATACAAGGAGACATTCTGTCGAAGGAGGAGGAACAAAAATATGACTATTTCTTCAGGGGGTCCTGTTTCTGATCGCCCTGTGGCTCTTCGGTCTTCTGTTGATCGCCCTCTTGCCCTCCGAACATCCGTAGAAATTCGCTTACATCATTCGCTGCGCCCCTCACGTTCTTCACAGCGTCTTCGCTTGCTGTCGTCACGCCAAGTATCTTCGCAATAGAAGGTGATCCGCCTGTATGATTCGACTTTGGATTTGAGCCTTGACTAGAGGCAGCGGACGAAGCAGCGGGGCCACTGCCTTGAGTGCCTCCTGTCGCAGTGGACCCGGATGTGAGGTTGGATGACTTGTCGGACATATTTCTAGTCTTGAAAAGGAGAATAGGCGTCGATAGGATTGGATTCGGAGATCAGATAAAAGTTTGGTTTGAGGCGAAGAGTAGGATGCAGACGACCATCCGTTTCCCCTCCCCTCTCTAGCTTACCGCCCTTTTATATAGATCTCCAGGCGATAGGCCATGCACCTCGATAAGCTTTAGGTGAAAAAATAAAGAAGGCGGCGGAAGAGATCGCTCCTTGCATACCCCCTTACATTACCCCTTCCCCTTTCATGAACTGGAAGGTGGCGGGGGGACCATGCACGTATTAGCTAAACATAGCGCAATGGTTCTTTCAGCAAAGAGCCAAAGGGCAAAGACTGATAAGTCCGGCCGCCGACCCTGCGCCTTTCCGGCGGCCGAAGGCATCTCGTCGACCATGCTGGTTTCACCACTATGTTCTATGTTTCGCTGGTTCTTCCAAGGAAATGGGTGGCGAGATCGCTCACATATGGCGGAGACGCCGCCGCAGCATACAACGAGCGCGGAAACATGCGCTTCCGGATCCTCCCATCCGTGGCACAGTTTCCGCCCCTCCCACCATACCGCCCCCATCGAAGCCCTTCGGCGGCGGGATTCTCCACCGGCACGCGATGTGGAAGGGACTTGGACGCAAAGTACCGGTATCGGCCGCCTCTAGTACGGGAAGAGGTGGGGAATGAGTACCTTACGACGTCGACTGTTCCGGTGACGGGTAGTATACAGGCTGTCCCCCCGCCATCTGGGGAGGCTTTCAACCTTCAAGAGACTGCGAATGCGCCGTTTGTGGGGAGGAAGGCTGTGGTGTTGCCTGTGATGCTGCCGTTACATCCGGAGACGGGGAGGAAGAATGAGGGGAGGACAGAGACGTTGCGTGTTGCTGGAGTTGCTGTTCCACCGAAACCAAGCCCTCCGGAATCAGATGGTACGTCCCGTCCTCCTTGTCGAGCTCTTCCGTTTCGTGGTGTCTTGTTCTGACCCGCGGCGTTGGATGGTAGAATGCTGCATGTCCGGATGCGTGGTACGTCATCCCCTCTTTCCCTACTTCGCGACAGCTGATCCACCTCGGGTTGTCACAGAACTGCATCTACACCATGTACGCAGATGACCTACTCGCATACAACGAATCCGTCGCCAACGCCATCTCCGCCTTGCAACGATCCCACACCCCGCGTGGGGAATGGCCGGAGGAGGTGCGGCCGTTTGCTGAGAAGGGGAAGGCGCGCCGATCGAATGGGGATGGTGCAGCGAGCATTGGGGAGGGGCGGGGTGATGGCGAGGTGGGGAGGGTGACGAGGGAGGAGATCATGAGGGATGTGTTGGAGGATGTGGATCCGGGGTTACGGGCTTTCATAGAGTGAGTTTTTGCTTCTTCCGATGTGGTTCGTAGGATGTGGAGGTGATGGGGTCGGCGGGGTTCGTCAAGGCGGTTGATGGGATGTACGGATTTGGGGTTCCGCTGCGGACGACGCGGAAAGATGGGAAAGAAGGACGTGGAGAAGACGATAAGTGGTGGCCAATGAACTGCTCGAGCCTCGCTGCCCTTTTGCCGCTTCACACTCGTGTTCCCGCCCTATTCGTTTCATCCCCGACGATACACCTGCACTGACCCGACTTCAACATCGTTACTGACTCGCTTCCCCCAACAGGTTGGAGAACAAAATCAAGGCTCGCCATTAATCGATGCATCTGCACTTTCCTGGTCACGACCTAAAGCAATCCACGAACGGATCGATGGCGCCTCCCGAAGAAGAGGAAGTGATTGTGACTCAGGGCGTACGGCTCCGCAGGTCCCATCAGCCTGCAGCCATGGCCAAGGCGCCAAGGGTCCTCCGGTACCGCGCATACCGATTGCCGTTGCGTCAGATCACTTCTGCCCGCTGTGCGGACTCGAGGACGGCAAAGCGCTCGGTTCGGACGGATGTTTCCGTATCAGTCACTCGATTAACGGAGGGAATGTATACCCTGATGAGGGTGCTCTGATCTGACACCGACCTAGACGCTCCCTCTGAACTGCCCAGTACCGAGCTGGGTCCGTTGCGCCAGTGGGATACGAAGGTGTATCGAGAAATGCTATGCTTCTATATGCATGGGTTGTGGAGTGATACAGATCATCTAGATCGGCGGGTGTTATGCTTTGTTCCGGGTTTCCTTCTCGGTTTCCTCGTTCCGTAATTTCGTGCTATTCGTGATGAGTGACTGTGCACCACTCAGGACCTCGGCGTCGTGAGCACGACCGACTGAACTTGAGATGGTGCATCGACTTGGGCAGACTATAGCAACGTCTCGCCGAGGGCCGCTCGAGCGAGCGAACACCCGACAGCGACAGTCTGTTCGACCGCGTTCTCGTTCCCAAGGGTCGGGTTCACCTCCTGTTCGCCAACGAAATCAGTATACCGATTCAGAAGCAACGAAACGACCGGCACAAATCACCATGATATCCAGTGCTACCAGACACCCCGTCTCCGCGATGGCTTCACAGATGTAATGACCCTCTCTGAACGACAACCCGCCACGCACGGGCGTACCGGTGCCTACGAAGCAGCATCAGCTCCACCCCACTCGTCAGCTCCCAAAACCGGACTTACTACCAGCAACCGTCGGATCCGTCGCGTCCACATCAAAACTCAAGTGTATAGGCCTCGTCCTCTCCGGGTTCACATGGTCCAACGCCATCTGCACGACACGCCCGATCCCGAACTTGTCGACTTCGTGCATCGTGAAGCATCTGATGTTGTTTTCGCGGAGGATGCGTTTTTCAGAGGCGTCGACGTCGCGCAGGCCGATGTATACCCTGCGGTGGAGGGTTAGTAGGGGTAACGGGGTGGAGGGGGAGGGCTTACAGTCTTTCGGGTTTGAGGCATGGTGATATCCATTTGTTGAATGGCGCTACGTCGGTGCCTTCTAGGCCCAACAAGAATGAAACAGGGCATCCGTGTAGGTTGCCGGTGTCGGTTGTGTTGGGGGTGTTGATATCTGCGTGTGCGTCGATCTGACGAGGTGGTAGACTTTAGCAACGGCGGGGAAGGAGAGAGTACAGATGACTTACCCAGATGACACAAGCTTCGGGGTACTTTGCCATCGATCCCGCAATCGTCCCCATCGCCTACGCACACGACGTCAGATCAGCCTCTAACCGATTTTCGTCCGCATGTGATGCTCACCAAACTATGATCCCCGCCCAACGTCAACGGCAACCTCCCAGCCTCTGCATGTCCCTTCACGACGTCCCTAACACTCTCACAAACAGCGCTCACCAACCGAGCCTTCTTCATCCTTCCAATCGGAGGATCCGGCAACTGCTGCACGTATTCGAGAACCTTGGGACCAAAGGCTTCATCGTTCGTCGAGGTGGACCTCTCCGGATCCGCAGGTGACTCGGGGTCTTCACGGACGAGCGTGACGTGGCCCGCTGGCTTGGAGGTGGTGGATGGCTTC
Organism: Naganishia antarctica; assembly: GCA_025758675.1. Classification (NCBI taxonomy): domain Eukaryota; kingdom Fungi; phylum Basidiomycota; class Tremellomycetes; order Filobasidiales; family Filobasidiaceae; genus Naganishia; species Naganishia antarctica. The sequence continues at coordinate 110,812 of JANGFJ010000063.1, forward strand.
GGGACGGGGTTGTAGGGGTTCGCAAAATGCGATGGGCCGTCGTAGGTTACTTCCCAGCCGAGGTTCTTGATCTGGTCGAGGAGGCCGTATTTGACAAGTGCGTTTGGGCCGAGGTCTACGCCTGCGCGGGCCTGTGGGAGGTGGGTCAGTACCGGTCCGTAAAGGCGAACACATGTGTGCTTACTTGTCCGCCGCTGTGAAGTGAGGGAACATGTGAGGCACAAAGGTTAGTGGTGCGATTCATCGAAGCCGATGATGGGTTACAAACCTGAAAGGGCATCCGACGACCTGTTTCAAAATGATCAGCGGACAATCCTCGTCCGCAATCGAAAGCCAGAGACTCACAGCAACTGTAGCAGGTTCAGGCAGAAACTTGTGCTTGTACGTCGGCGCTGTTTGCGGGTTCGTGCGCCGTGTAGTCGTGGAGAAACATGCCTGGCTGCGCGGGAGCGCAAGGAGCCGAGAGGACAGGAGGCGGTGCCGTGAGAGGGACATGATTAATCTGGAGAACGATGCGGAACACACGACAGGAAAGCAGAGTCCCTTATAATTATAGAAAACCCAGCAAGCCCTACCTTCCCTTTGCTTTATCTAAAGGCTGACCGCTAATGAGACATTCCTGTCACTCAACATTTTGGCGCTAATTCCGCCGATCGTTTCAGCCTGACACGCTTCACGCGGTCGGCGCGGTCTTGGCGTTATCGACGGTTCGGTAAGTGATGTCAGGGGTGTATCACAGCGTGACTAGGGGGATGAATCCATATCGAATGGGTTGCTGGGCTGGTGAAATGAAGCGGGAATCATGGGCACCCTCCCTTTGCAAGACGCTGCTGTCCAACTCCAATAAATCATGTCGTGTCGGACTTCCAGACGTCATCCACGATTGCTCGATCCACAGCCGCCGCAAATCCGCCTCTGTAAAAGCATGGCACATCCCTGAAGGTGAAACCCCTTAATCCGCACAGTGCGCCATCCGGACAATACGTTATGAGCACCATGGCAGGGAGTTACAAACAATCGATAATATCATCAAACCTTCGACATAAGTACATAGTGTGTCGAGTTGATGAGTTGTTACGGCAAAAAGCTACCTCGTCTTCCTGCTCCATATCGACCCGAAAGCAAGTGAGAGCCATGACTTTAAGCCTCCAGTAGCACCGCTGCCTTTCCCGATGCGTGAAAGCTCTGATCGGGTTGTCTTACTGAGCCTTCGCCGCTAATCCGCGAAGAACGAATCCGTTGCAGCTGATCGGTCAGATCCCTCAGCGGCAGCACGCGGAAGCAGAACTTGGCTTTCGGAAACTCCCATGTTACCGAGTCTTTCGTCCGAGTCATTGAATTCCCTCTCAATCGGTTTCCAGGCACGCTTATTGAGGAACAAGACGCACTGGGGAGTTTATTGCCATTCGCTGACGTTCAAGAATTTATAGGAGATTTCAACCATAAGAATACAGGTCGGTTCCGACTGGTGCTTGTTTGACCTCTCTAGACATTCCAAAATCTGCTGAGCAACGAACGCAGCGTTCGCCGTTCAAATTTCTGGCATTTTTCGATGGCTTTGATCGCTTTCGAGGTAGCGGTGATGCGAATATCAAGGTTCTGGATGATCTTCTTCATAGGTGCTGGATCCTCGGCGCGAATCTGTTGAACCTCGAGCATCTCGAAAAGCTAGACAGTCTATAGTCTGCTGTTGGGCAGGCGTCGAAACACAACCTGATAATCGGGCAGGGAAAATAGGGGGGACCTGCTTGCCGGCATTGCTCAGGATCTCTTGGCTTCAACTGCAGGCGGTATTTATGCTAAAACGGATTCGTGGGGGGAAACAAAGGTACCATAGAGTTCTGACGGAGTTTTAATACGGAGGTTTGATCAAAGGATACAGCCCTTAGACACGTGGGGGAATATCGGTACTGTCAGGCGTCCTGGGTGAACTGTAACAGGGCTGATCTAGCCAGATGCATTAGCCCGGCCACCGGTCTTCGCTCACCCATCTCTGCCCTTGCCAACCTGTTCCGAGTCTTCGATGCAGACGCCCACATAGGAGATGGAGAATAATGACTAGCTACTGGAGCTGACTGGGAACTGGAAGTGGAATCTGTTGTATCATAGCTCAACACCCGAACTGAGTGTAACCGGAGCAGTGTTGCCTGTAGCTAGCTGAAGGAAACTATAACGGAACGACTCTTGTACTAGAAGACGAACTGAATACAAAACGTATTTTGTCATCGAGCGACTCGCTCGATGCTGACTGAGCTCTTCATTGCTTATTTACACTTCCCTGCTGGCTGCTTATTCGTACACGTCATCTGATCACAAACCCGGGATTAGCTGTCTGCACGCGGCATGCCCCGCTGCGCCCCTCGCCTCGTATGCCTGGCACGCTAAGCATGCCGCATCCGCGAGAAATGCCTGACAGGGGGTCAACGACTGGCTAAGTGCCAGAATCCCCGTCCGCGTTGCCTGTTTTGCCCATTTTGCCACCTACCTTGCCCGTCTTGCCATCAGATGAACCGACACCTAAGCGTGTCAAATCATCACCACATCTACCTAGAGACTCATGGGCTATCAAGGGCAAACTGGCATTCGTCACTAGACCCAAACGTGTATGCATAGCAGCCCAAATCACTTGTATTCCCGACTCATGAACCTATTGAATCACGCTTTGCCATACCAAGAAAGTGTCACCACTACCTTCCACCTCCATCCCCTTCTACACTAACTATCGCTGGTCGTAGATAACGTGCATCACGCTTATTCACCCATTGCCCTTTGCCTGACTATTGTGATTACCAAGCTCACTACCTCATAGCCATTTGTCCCTTTGCTTAGTCGGCGATATCAGCGTAGATAATCAGTGCACTTTACTGTGACTGGTATATTACCGTCACATTAAGATACATTGCTTCATTTAGCTCGTCATCGGTTAAGTAGACAAGGCCCGGGCCGGACCGATACTAGGTAGCTCACATCAACCCACTTACACCACCTTCTGTTTTTCCAATCTCGTTTGGTAAGGAGATTTTGATGAGTTCACAGACACAGGCCTGGAATTCGAATAAAATGTTTCTGAGGCATGTCGGCTCTACGCACTTCTAGCGCAAGTCGACTGGGTGTACACTTCCTGCAGGACATCACCCCACAACGGCTGAGATAATCTTGTTTGCGACCGAATCTGTCCACTGCCAGTACATTACACCCCCATTCCATCCTGCTTTGTCCTTGGCTTGCTTCATACACGCTTTTAGCATTTCTGGAGACATAAATCCTCCGTTGGGAGCAGACACCTTGTCAATCAGTGGTTTGCCTATTACAATTTTATCGAGAGGAACCGAAGCGTGTGAGTTGATCTCTAAGACGGAAGTACCTGGATACGGGACTCCTGAGTTGAAAATAAGGGTATTGCAGTCGACATACTGGTCTCCGGTTTGGACCATTTGATTGTAAAACTGGATCTGCGATAAGCAAACCAGTAGCGTGGGTCGATGTCAGCCGAGCGAGGAGCAGGCAGGCCATCACGACGTACGTTGTAAAAGTCAATCCTGTCTCCTACGGCGTTGTGCACCTTTGTATATCCGCCACCCTTGTACGTTCCGCTGGTGGTAAACCAGGGCGCTACTGGAGCGTGACTGATGATGAAAGGCGAAGGCAGTTCTTGCCTTAGAGCTCTGTGGAAATCTAGATCATACGGATGAGCCTAGAAAATGCTTTGTTCAGGAATGATTCCCCACCGATCAGCCAATCCTCGCCTCCAGTATTGCCATCGAATGAGACCATGTCTTCAAAGTCGATGTCAACGCCGTCCAAGTCGTTATCCTTTACGAACGTAGCAAGATCTTTTGCGGACGTCGCTGCAACGATGCCGGCGGTTTTTGGTATTTCTGTTCATGATATGTGTTGCGGTCAGTATCACTCTGTTCACTCCATTGTTTCAGCCTACCTGAAGAGCCAAACGCAGAAACCATGAGTGAGATTCCAGCTTCGTGGTATTCAGATTTGATTTCTTTCCGCTTCTCGTCGGTCAGATCGCGCCACAGTACAGCATTGTCAACAGGACCACTCGAGAGCCAGAACGCCAGGATAAATCGATTGAACCCCTTCAGAGATGCAGCCGGAGGCATACCGCCCTGGAACCATGCATTTGCATAGACTACATAGTGCGGCGCGGAAATGTCGGGACCAGGCACATTGCTGAGCGGTGCAGTGGCATCGCCAGTTGCGTGAGGGGCACTAGTAGAAGTTCCTTCAGACTCGGTGGTTGACTGGGCTGACTTAGATTCCGCGGCAGGCTCTGATGGAGTCGTACTAGCAGGTGTTCCTGCAGATTCGGCACTTGATGAGGTGGACTGAGTCACTGTGACAACTTGTACGGAAGGGGACGAGGTCATATTGGTTGCTGGGCTACCGATCCCAGATACGCTAGGGGCGGAAGACATAGGTAAAGCGGGACTTTCCGATTGAGAATGTACAACACATCCTCCGTTCGAGCCTTCTGCAGAGCAGACCGTCGGCAGGGCACAGGTAGCGATCGCCTTCCATCCATAGGCGCAGCCTAGCAAAAAGGGAATGAAGACACAGCGACAAGGAAGAGAAATCAAACTTACGCTGCAGTTCCGGTCCTTGACATCTCCAATCCCCGAGATGACAAGCGGTTTGTCCTCCAGTGGCCTTCGTATTTGCGTCGTCTCGAGCATCAAGTCTACGAAGATGATTGTGATGCCGCTTGTGCAAAGACGGCAATGCTGAAACAAGCGCGAGGAGCGAGATGAGTATTACGCTGAGGTGAGGTCGATGCATTTTGCGGAATGTCAGTCTCAAGGTTGTTCTGCTAATCCAGTCAGCAGCAAATTTCTGGTGTGAGGCAATCAAATGGCGGGTAATTAAAGGCTCGAGATCAACTCAAATGCAAAGGTGAACAGAGATAACAGTGGCGATGGACTCTGTATAAACTTTACTCACTGATTCCAATCGTAAGATCGAAGTGTTTTATACGGGTTCCAGATATGTGAGGTCTATACCGGAGCAGGAAGGGCATAAAGGGGTCTCACGGGCATGTTTCGTAAGCTATCCACCCTGACGACTTCCGTTGACGGAGGGTGTAATACGCTACATCCTTTCTCCTCATTGGTTTGAGACGATAAGCATGCAGTTTCATTCTGGGACATAATAAAGGAGGGCCAACTGTAGGGAAATATCATTCCGTTTGCCATTTTTTCTGGCAAATGTGATTACCTCAGTCACTATGTCATGGTCATTAGTCTCATTGCTTAGTCTATGACAACAACGAAGATAATGAGTGAAATCCATGTGGCTGGTGTATTACCGTCACATTAGGATACATTGCTTGATTTGGCTAGTCATCATGCCGCGGACCAGTGGTCTATCCTACTGAGGTAGGTAGCACCGTCGTTTTAAAGGGAACCAGCACAAGCGATGTACTCTTACTACCCAAGACGGGTCGAGATATATACCGAAGTGGAAGACGAAGGGTAGTTGATCCTGAGAAAGTCTTGCACTCAAGGTAGCTTCGAAATTAAAAGTGAATCAAAGGGTGAAACATAAATCACGATGGCTATTACAAAAGGGTAGAATGCCCGCTATATATACCTATCAGGCATGTATGAGGATCCTCGAGAGTGAGAGCCTCTCAAGGGCAAGTGGAGCTTCAGGACCTCCTGGAGTTCCTGGAGTTCTTGGAGTTCCTGGAGTTTCTGGACTAAGTGGACAAGGTGGACAATGTGTAGTTGTGAAGATGGTGCATAGGTAGCCGGTATTTCTACATATCAGGTAGATAGACAAGGCTCAAGGCGGACCGCGACCAGGTAGCTCATACGTAGTAGCCCACACCATCCATTTACTTGCTACAACCGCGCTACAAGCTGACGTGTTTTGTGACATGACCCGATATGGTCCCGCACTGGCCCGCCATATGGGTTCAATCCTTTGGAACGCATTTCTCCCATTAACGATATGGAATCTGAACGATAGCAGTATCGCTATATGGACAGAACTGCTGTCGCTTATTCCACTTCTGGATATAGAACTCCCAAAACCACGATCAATACACGTAATCCGTGTTGCAAGCGCTATTACGGCAAAAGTTTTCTTTTTTGGCTCATTATTCAAGTGTCTGAAGTACCCAAGTTACTCCCGATGTATCTAGGTGTCTCTGGGCTCGGAGACCTCCTTTGTCGAGACTTCCAATGTCACGGGTAAGTGAGCTATCCTACAGCGCAAGACACTGCCGTTCATAGAGGGAACTAGCACAATCGATGTCGCGGGCCAGTAGTTAGTAATGCGAAGCAATGCTATACCCCCGTTGTGAAGAGATTCAAAGACACTAATAAACAGTACTTACTTAGTAGAACGTACTTGGTCAACCGTTGGGTGAAAGACGAGGACAGCTAAGCCTGAGGAAGTCTTGCACGCAAAGATAGCTCTGGAATTATAGGTTTATCAAAGGTTGAATCATAAGACATGAGCTATCTTACAACTGAGAGCAGAATAGCTCCTATATATATGTTTCCAGATACGCTGAGGAGCAGTAGAGAATCATCCTGAAGCAACCTCTGCTGGAAAGTTCTGGAAAGTTCAAGTTCCGCTGGAAAGGTAAGTTTCGCTGGAAAGTTAAGTTTCGCTGGAAAGTTAAGTTTCGCTGGAAAGTTAAGTTTCGCTGGAAACTTGCATCGTTGCTGTGTGGCAAGTGAACTGTGCTCTTACCGACTCTGGAATAGTCAACAGGCTGGTGGGATAGTCAAGAAGTGCTAAAGAGTGTGTATTGAATAGCCACTATCAACTCACCAGAAGTGTCGAACTATCTAGGTTACAAGGTATAGAAAGAAGTAAGAATGATCCGAGACTAACTAACCAGGACGCCAGAAGGGCGTATCACTACAATCGATGTGCTCTTATTACTCAAGATGGGGCTTGTAATACCGTGAGCGGACGACGAGGGTAGCTAATCCTGATACAGTCTTGCGATCAAGGTAGCCTCGGAATTGAAGGTAAATCAACAGGTGAATAAAAGTCATGTTTAGCTACAAATGGATCGCGAAGGGTCTCGTATATATAGCTACCGGTTGGCTGGAAGCCATAGACAAGAGCTTCCCAAAGGACAAAGCTCACAGTACAATGTACCGTGGTACAATGTACTATGCGACAATGTACTGCGCTACGTCTCAGTGGAGAGAGGCGACTATAGTGAACCAGGCAGCAGATGAATATGTAGCCGTACATCAGAGTACAACTGCATCCGGAGCCGGTACCTAGATAGAAGCTGTCTCTCTACACGAACGTTCTTCCGGCATACTTCAACCTCTTTGCGGACTTTTCCTTGACACCGTCTCGTGAATTTGACCCACGGGACGTATTCATTTGGCGAAAGTACGATAAACGGCGGACTGGGGTATTGCACATAAGCAGGATTACTCCCTGGGTCTGAATGACATCACTCAAAACATCTGGGATGCACTGTTGACCATGTGTGTCAATGGCGACGATAATGGAATGTCCGTGACCTGCAAGATCTGCATGCCTTACAGATAGCCCTGCTGGAATGTCTTCTGATAGAAGCTCGCTCCTGCGCATTAGAGCCGTCAGAAATAGCCACCAAGCTCCGCTCCTTCTGGTGGTCCTTGTCTCGCGCGACCAACACCAACCTCAGCTCAGCTACATCTCATGTCTGAGCGAGCTTCAAGCTCTTTGAGACTATTCATAGGGAAGGGCCACACGCACCAGAGTGATTCCTTGGGTGAGAATATGGACTTGACCTCAGTGGGTCTACACATCAACCTTCGGTATAGTGTGCGCAAGTACTCCTCTGATTCAGTATAGTAGGTAAATCTGTTTTCAGAATAGCCATGATTTGTAATAATGGTCGTAGTTTGTAATCTGGTTTCATCGTAGTTTGTAAATTCAGATTTGCCGATCTTTGATTCTCGGCATACAGAGTGTCTGTCAGTAAGCAACTGTCACCGATACAAGCACAACACCTTGATTGCACGATGCGCTCACCATCACATTCTGGGTGCAACCGTTACGCTTTCTTCGTTGTGACAATGTATGCAGCTGAGTGTGAGTGTCGTGTACATGTATTAGGGATAATAGTCTAGGAAGCGCTCTACAACAGCTTGCACGGGGTCGACCCGACTTGCGGTGGTGGTAACTCTATTCACAGCCGGGTTCATTCCAGCGAGGAAATGTCCGACGTCGTCGGGACCAACCACAAAACTTTCGCCACACCTCCTCTCTGATCACCTCCCTCGTATAATCCGAATCAAAAATAACACAGCGGTAATGGAAGCAATAGGGAGAAGTTCGTGACGACGTGCTTTGCGCCACGGGTCAGATCTGATGGCAGAAACACCTTGCGTTGCAGGTTTCTAGAGGTATTAAAGGTACGCGGCACCACTGAAACGAAATGAGGAGGAGAAGAAAGTTGTTCTCGGGTTGTCTCGTGACAACCCATGTTTTTTCAAGACGGACTCTGAACCACATATCTTATGGCACATTGGAGGTGTACGGAGGGAAGCTGAACAGAAGGAATTTTCATTTGGCGAAGATTCTCATACATTCTACACTATGTCAGGTTATAGCTGTCCATATCAGCTACAAGCCCGCTGGATCGTCACCTAAGGGAAAATGTAGCATGTAATACGTGATGTGCGCCAGTTCGCTAAAAGATCTAGCTTTCGAAAGTCGTCTGTGTTATGAATCAGCAACACAACCTCTAATGCATCCGGTCATATGCCGCAAGGTTACCTGCAATCCTGTTTTCAGGCCTCCACAATGCGGGTCGGATTTACCTACGTCTCTTGACGACGATATACCAACATGATACATCAACTGACACTTATCTTGAGCTTGTGAGATCGAACGTTCTGGAACACGCCCAAGTCTAGGCGGCAGAGGACGGAGCACGAGCTTTAGCACAGCATCCTGCAGGTGCATTTCCATGTCTATACTGGATCCGACCGACTCCTTTGTGTATACTCCTTGCTTTTTCTCATTGCCCCATTCACATTGCTGCACAGCAGTGTTCAATTCTCGACTTACTCAACGCAGACACAGCACAGGACGTTTCCATATAAGATAGACCGGCGAGCATTGAGACTATCGCCGTTCCCTTCGAGAAAAAGAAATCCGGCAATCCAGGCGTGCACCACGTAGAAGGAACAATGTCTTTCTTGATCTCAAGCTTCTTGGATCGCTCTGCTCACTTCAAGGATGAGGGCGCAGAAATAGCCGCTGGCTATCACAGAGTCATGGAGCTGTCCAAGGGCCGGAGCAACACATCTGAGTCTGAGGAAATGCGGACAGCACTCGGTACAAATGAAACTGCCTCTGACTTAGGCGATGGTGTCTGGAGAGACACCGAGGACATCGTTTCCTTACCAGGACCATCTGGTAAGGGCTTTACATGATTCGCGATACGAGAGAATCCAAGATGCAACGCATGTCGCTCACCTATCATTTCGTCTAATATGCTTAGGTTTATCTGGCAGTCCTATGGGGTTAACCGGCCAGAGTACAAACTATGGGTTGGACTCCATGCAACTCCGTGCTCCTGCATTGCAGTCTGTGCGTACTACTTGATCAGACTCCTCGGTCATATTTCCCGCCTACGATGCACCCGGCTGACTAGCGTCGAACAGGCTTCCTACCGGCCTCTACACGCCAGATCCCGCAGATCACAACTAGTCGGAGGCAACACAATAGGTGACTGCCAGTGGAATGGTCACGATGGTAAAGCTGAACCTTGCAAAATCCGTGACGCACCATACGTGGAAAGATTCCAGGGACATTACTGTGATCCCCATACGCATTGTAAAGACAGCTACAAGTCGTATCATAAGAAGAAGAAGGCACCGGTGTCAAAGTAGATAATGCGAAGTGGCTCCTTGCAGTCGACACTCACTTTGCAGCATTCAGGAAGGACGTAAATTGCAGTGTATGATTAGTTTGACTGGACTATGAGATGTCAGGATATAGAATTGCTGAAAAGCCTCACTGACAACCTGATTGATGTCACGTCAATAATTTTGCTAGATACAGCATGGAGCTATCTGCTAAGGAAAAGCGCTCTGCGGGTCGATTGCGATCCACGCTGAACTCGACGAACTCCTTTGTCGACAATCACAGATTCTTTCATTGCTCCTTTCAGGGTACTGCATTACAGTCATTAGGCCGGAACGTACGGAGATCACGGCCCAGGCCATGCTATATCAGAAAGACTGACGAATATCGAGAGTATTGCCGTCCGCTTTGATAGATCCAGAAAGAGAAGCTCGCGGCACATAGTCAGAACTGAGAGCTCCAGCCCGGAAATATCAACCTCCGCTGCCCAATGCCCCCTACCGGTTCCAGCTTTTCAGCATTCACTGAGGTCAAAGACGGTCCCACTGATGCTGGTCAAGAGATCGCCGATGGCTATTTCAGGGTCTTGCATGCGTGGCAGGACTCAGGGTTGCCATTATGGGCTTTGGGCATTCCCTCAAGCCTCGGATCCAATATGACTCCAGCTCCGAGTGCCTCTGGGTCAGTCGGTGGCCCCGACGCCGATTCCGAGTCTGAGGAAGCACAGGGGGGAATCGTTTCGTCTCATGAACCATCTAGTAAGGACTGCACGCATGGTCCGATCCAAGTCGCAAGCTACACTGCGTGAAGCTCATAGCAAGATTGTCTTCGATGTGCTTAGGTCTAGCCAGCGGCCCTACGGGGCCAACTCACCAAGGTACAGACCCGGGGCCGGAAATCATGGAGCCCCCCGCTCGAGCATGGCGATCTGTACGTTCTACTTGATCATACTCCGCGTTCACTTCACCTACGAAACAAGTATCCTCAATGAGTGGCTGATCGCCTTTGGATAGATTGTCTGTAAGTCTGTTGATGCCACCACTGCCGCACCAGAATCTTTCGGACACCCAACACAGAACGTGTGCACATGGATCGGCGAAAGTCGCAAAGTCAAGACAAATTGCGAGCAAGAAGGCCGGTACTATAAAAAATGGGACGGAATTTACTGCAGTCGACATATATCTGCTATGTTCAAACGTTATTATCGTACATTAAAGAAGAACAAGAATCGCGGCAATGTGACAAAGTAGAAGGTGCAAAGATGGCTCATTGCGGTCGACGCACACATTGGGGCATTCCGTATGAAAGTATAGTTGTAGTTTATGATTTAGTTTGGCAGTTTCTTGAGGCGCTAGGATATACCTATAGTGATGAGCTATACTGGCAATGGGTGTCAAATCGATTATCTGCTAACTGCAACTTTAGGTGCAGTCAGATGGAGCGTGGAATAACAAAATGATGTGTTTTGACAAAAGCACCCTAGGATAATACGGCGCGCTAAAAGCCACGCGTCTGCCACGAGCATAGAATGTAAACAAACAACAACTTGGACGAGTCGACTCGAGTTGCGGTGGTGGTATTGCTGTTCATCGGCGTGTTCATCCTGTGGCGAGGAAGACTTCCAGCCTCGTTGAGACCAGTCAACTACCTCTTGCCATGCTTTATCTTTGATCACCGCCTCGCGAAATCGGCATCCAAAACTAGCAACAAGCGCCGCTACAATGGCTCAACCCCCGATATCTCCCCATTCGCCACTGCAGAGCCTCGACCTGAATCGAGGAGATTCCCGTCGCCCCCGTTCAGACAAGCAGTGGACTCACAAGGGAACCAGCCCAAACGACGCCCTTCGCGCTGACGCTTTCCCGTATTCGCCTTCTGCTCCGCCGTTATCGATCGACCACGGTTCGTCAAGTCATAGACCTGTCAGACCGATGCTGCAGTGTGTTCCTCCGCATGCTGGTCCGTCGTCGTTTTCGCCGTCGTCAGCTTCGTCGTATGGGTCGTTTATCGGTAGTCATTTGTATGGGAATCAAGCGGCGACGGGATGGAATCCTCACCAGGGGTCGTCGAGGTTCGTTCCTTCAAGACATGGGATTCCTACAAACGAAAACGATTCGTCAATTTCGTCAAGACTTGCGTCGTCCTCGACTGATGGCATCAGTACCCGTAGAATACCTGCTCCTGCTATGCAAAGACAGCTATCCAACAGATCCAACGATGGATTCTTGTTTCCAGCTGAAAATCTCGAATCCAACCTCGATCAAGAAAACATGTTCACGCCCTACGACAGATCCGCTCCAATGCATCACTTTGCGATCGTGCCAAAGCCGTTCTCGTTGCACTTTGAACAAGAAAATACTGCGAGTTTCGGGAAGAGGAGGGAGTCAAAGGAGAAGAGTGGACTGGTGTTGGAGAGTCCGTGGAAGAGCCCTGGATGGAAGATGCGGGAACGGGAAATTGCTGCGGGGATTAGGTCGAGGGATCGGTCGGGGTCGCTTCTTGGGATGACGCAGGTTGAAGAAGAAGAGGACAACGAGGTTCCGAAGGTGAGTCGTCATTTCCCATCGAACTGTGATATGCGCTTACAACCTTACATCTGACAGCTATCCCAACGACTGAGTAACTTTTACATGTCGAAACGACGTCTGTCAACATCGCCCAAGGCAGCCCGACCGTTCGATGGGCATTGCAACCGGACCAATCAATCACCATCAGCATCACCAGACATCAAGAAATCGCGTCTAAATATTCCCACATCATCCACTCGCACACCCGTAGACGGTCTAACATCTCACCTGCATTCGACACAATCCAACTCGTTTTCACCAACATCACCAACATACGAAGCCATCTCCCCCCTTTATCCGACATTCGAGCACAACGGTCTTTCCCGTCGTGGTGGAGCCCCGCCTTCGTCGTCTGGCCTTCCGAGTAGGCGGTACGTCGCTCAGCCGCGAGCGTTGCGGCTCTCCACGAATAGTAGTATGGCTGCACGACAACGCGGTGGTGGGATGTTTGGTCGTCGAGAATCACCGCAGGGATCGGTTGGGTTGAAGAGTCCGTGTGCTCCGTCGGGGAATGTGAAGACGTCTTCGCAGAGGATGTTGGCGACAAAGGAAAGGAGTGAGCCGCGTGGGGTTTTGGCGTCGCCTTTTGGAGTTCGACTTGTGGGAAAGAGCGCGGCAGTCGGATCCCCAAATTCGCGTTTGGTCGACGGAGATTTCCTGCCAGATTCTGGGTTTACGGTTCAGCCGAGGGAATCGATTTCGAGACCGCATCAAGAGTCGATAGAGGAGGAACAGATGGGGGAGGAGGATATGAGTGGGGATGTACAGAGCTCGGTGAAGAAGCGGATCAGGCAGTGGGCTATGGATACGATGCAGCGGGCTCAATACACGTCGACGGATTCGATACCATTTCCCACGATCGTGTTCCAGCAAGATGCGTTGATGAACCCGTCGCCGGAAGGTCCCACCGTTCAAAGCGCAACCAATCAGCAATTGTGTCCGCGTGAATTGCCGTCCTATCCGTCTGATGAAACGGTCAACACTGCGACAACCGGAAGCAGCGGAAACGGTCTTTCCGCAAGTCCCACGCCTTTGCATGGGATCAAGCGAGACCTCCACGCGGACGTCCTCGCTGTGCGAGATCCAATCGGTCTAGGCATCTTTGCGTCAAAGGACGTCGGTCTGGATTCGCCACTTCAGCAATTCAAACGAGGGAAACGTGACATGGTCGTCCAGGTACACGATGTCAAGGACAGTAATTCGGTTCTGGCGACTTCGCCTACACCGTCTTCCAGTATTGCTTTGTTTAATTTCAAAAGCTACAGCTCGCCGGCGGTGCTGACCCTCAAGTCAATCAGCTCCGGATCGGCAAGCGAGGAAGAACGATTGCGAAAGCTTTCCTCGACGGACTCGGCTGGTAGTTGTGGCATGCAATACACGTTGTCGAGCAGGACTCCGGAAGACTATGATCCGTACAGCAGGAGAGCGAGTTCCAAGCTCTCGTTCAGCTCTATCAAACCACTCGCCAAGAAAGCAAGTCCGTTGTTGGAATACCGACCGCAGTTTACGCCGCCGCCTTGTCGACCGACCTTGAGTCCGCAGTTGAACGGTCCCGATGATCCGCCCTCGCCTTTTGAAGCGTCTTCCGATTCTGCAAATTCGCGATGCAATTCGTTTTTGAGGGAATTACAAGCTTCGACAAATCGGCCGCCTATTGCTAGAAGGACAACCGCGCCAGCAAAAGAAAGTCCGAAGGAATCGCCAGAACTGCCGCCTTTACCGACTAACACAACAGGGAATATCCAGAATTACATCCCATCGCAATTGCCAGGCCTCGTCGGAACTCCGGTACATGTGTTTGATAGCGAACGGCCTAGTCCGGCAGCTTTCATGAGTACTGGATTAATCAAGAAAGGCAGCGGGTTCAGCAGCAAACGAACCGGGTCGGATCATTCTGCGCCATCTTCCGTCTTTGGCGGAACGGGATCTCTGCCTACATCGCTCGGACGGGTTCAAGCAGTGAGCTTGTTGTCCAATACGCCTGATTCGAAAACACCGGATACACCGATCAAGTACAATCTTCATCCAGGACCAACCCCATTGGTCAACAGCAACAAGCACCGATTGCCGCCTCTAAAGTTCGCTAACAACAATACCAGCACCGCACCGCTTGTGCCAACCAGTCTTGGAATTTGCACGAATCCATCGCCCGATCGAGAAGACATGCATTCGCGAGACGATGAGTCGTCGCTTCCAGCTGGAGACTCTACCGGAACGATCAGTGGCAACTCTGCCAAGTTTCCCTTGGGAACTGGTAGGGGTTTGCGCAGGAAAGGCAGCGCGATGTGGGCGAGGACAAACAGTGGTAATTGGAGCAATGGATCGTGGTCACGTCAAACTGCTGTCCCGATGGATGAGGACGAGCCGTTGACACCGACGAGAAACGATGATCGAGCAGGTAAGAGCGCTGTCTACAATACGACAAGGGAACATGCTGATTTGCTTGTCCGTCCACAGTAGTAAAGCTCGATTTCTCCACCATCACGCCTTCGCCACCTGCAGCAGGTCCTCGACATTACCCCTTTGCCCCTTCCGCAAATGTGCCCAAGTTGGAAATCTCAAACCCGCCGACTTCTCCTCTCAGAAAAGGTAGCTTCTTGTCAAGATTGCCAAAACATCGAGCCCTTGCTCGTGTATCGAATCCTTTACTGTCCGCAGCCTATAAACTCGGCGAACAACAAGCCAACATGCGAGGATCAGCTTTGGCAGCTCCTGCAGTAGACGGAAAGAGCAAATCCAAGACCGCTCGAAGAGTTTCCACTTCCAGCATCGGAGGCGCTGATTCCCGATTCGAGCGCGACTTTGTGTTGCTCGGTCCTATCGGTGTTGGTGAATTTAGCACCGTTTGGAAGGTCCGAGAGAAGAGAAATGGAAGTGTCTGGGCCGTGAAGCGGGGACAGCCGTATATTGGCGAGAAAGACAGGTGAGTTGGAGGTATTGTGTGGCAAAGGCACGATTTACTGACACTTCCTCGGTAGGTCACGGCAATTCGAAGAAGTCGCCATCTTGAGCACGCTTGCAGCAGCCTCCCATCCGAACGTTCTCCACTTCCAGGAAGCATGGGAAGAAAAGAGCCAATTGCACATCAGGACAGCCCTCGCTGAATGCGGAGATTTTGCGACATACCTGCAAAGTATCAGTGATGAAAGTGGTTTGGATGAAGGACGTTGTTGGAAGGTCATGCAGGAACTCACCGAAGTGAGTAATCTTCAAAGGCATGATACAACCGATGACTGACGTCGAAATTATAGGGCCTCCGGCACGTTCACTCGCTCGGCATTCTCCACCTTGATCTGAAGCCAGCCAATATCCTGCTCAACCAAAACGGAACACTTCAAATCAGCGACTTTGGTTTGTCGATCCGACTGGCGTCACTGACTTCGGACGGCTATCCTGTCATCCCGGTCGGCGATGTCCTCAACGTTCGCGAGGGAGACCGAGAATACTTGAGCCCTGAAATGTTGAAGGGCGTATACGGCACGTTTTCCGACGTGTTCAGTCTGGGCGCTACCATGTTGGAAGCGGCTTATAATGTTGTCTTACCTTCCAGTCAGTCTTGTGCCGAGTTACCCCGATCCATGTCACTGAACCTCGTTGAATCTGCAGACGGTGACGCTTGGCAAAAGCTACGCAACGACGACTTTTCGGATCTCGAAGAGCATTATGGACCGCTCAGTATCGACTTTTCAACAGGCGCAGCTTCCCCTCTAGCCACGTCAATATCTTCGAGCTGCACGCTTGCCTCGGCCGACGCCGGTGCGACCAGAATCGGCAATGTCAGTCTCGAAATGTTTGCCATTGTCAGAGGCCTGATGAATAGCGACCACACTCGTCGGCTGACCTTGCGACAATTGGCAAACATCGGTCCCCTTGCGCGAATGCGCCTGACGTCCACGCCGACTGACGTTCGTGTGTCCGTCGAATCGCGAACCCGATCCAGCGTGGATGAGTGGGAAGAATGGTCGAGACAGCGTGCGCGCGACAATGAACTTTCCCCGGATACGACCAAGGTGCACCTGCCGCTCGTCGACGCCCGTGATCAAGCCGATTGCAAACCCGTCAAGCCTGCTCTTGTTCAGGAAGACTCTTGTTTTTTGGCACGAGTGCTTGCCACGCAAGGTTGACGACAGGTCACCGATGCGCATTTTTTCGTTTTTTCGATCCATGATTCCTTTTAGACATCATCTATTGTACACCTCGCAGAACATGCTGTCGTAACACACAATGCTAATTCTATGAACCGTTCATACAGTCTATTGCGAAAGCTTGCTCGCTTGCAGTGCCTTGATCATGTCGTTGAATTCCGTCTTCATCTTGAGCAAGTCGGCAATCTCGGAATCCACGTCCCCCTCCTTTTTTCCCGTCTTCATTTCCTTGACGAGCGCGCCCTGAACCTTGATCTTGTCCTCGAGCTCGGTCAACTCGGGCGTCTTTAGCTCGGCCAACGCCTTTTCCAATGCAGCAGCCTCTTCCTTTGCGCGCTTCTTTTTTTCCTTTTCAATCTGGGATTTCGACTTGCCGGCTTGCTTTGCTTGTACGGCCGGATCCACCGCCGTCCCAGGTCCTGCAGCGGATCCAGCGACATCCACCGGCCCGGGATTCTGCGACGATTCGCCCCCAAACTTGCTTCGCCACTCTTGTTCCATCTTTGGGTCGATTCGCTTGAACAAATGTTCAGCCTTGTTGACCTTGTGTCCGGGCAAGATGTCGATCGTGAATTTTTCAGGCAAAGTTCGTGCCGGTGCGTCGAGTTGGTTCAGGATTGCGGTTGTTGTGCCCGGCATAAAGGGGTGGAAGACGACCGAGATTAGGTAGATCAAGTTGACGGCGTTCAACACGACCTTGGCGCATCGTTCGGGCTTGTTGGCGAAGAGGGCATTGTCGAGCGAGTTGTCCGAGAGGTATTGATTACCTCGTGCGGAGATCGTCATGGCGGTCGCCAGACCTGCTCGAAGTTTGGTGGAATCCATGTTGGAGCGGTATGTGTCGAGCAGGTCGTTGATATCGTTGTAGAATGCCGCGTCGATCTTGTCCTCTTCGGTTGCTTCGGAGGAGGTGTTGGCTAGAGGTTCACCACCTGCTTCATTGGCGCCAGGGACGATCGAGTCGTATCGTGCCGCGATGAATTTCAGGATCTGCACGGCGGGTCAGCGCCGCACAGCGAGGAGAGGAGACGCGGACGCACCCGATTGACAAAGTTTCCTAAATTGTTCAACAGCTCTCCATTGTTCCTCGCGATGAATTCGTTCCACGTGAACACTGAATCCGACGTTTCCGGTCGGTTCATCAAGAGGTAGTACCGCCATACCGAAGGGGATTGGTTGGTCTCCTTGGCAGATGTTCCAAAGACGCTGATCACCAGACGATCAGTATTGGTTAGGGGACGGGGAAGGGGACATACCCGACGTTTCGGCTCTTGCTGAATTTTCCGTTTTCGTAGTTCAGGTATTCTGATAGGCGGCCGGTCAGTCGCCATCTGCGGGGCCATAGAGGGGATACGTGCGAGTGCTGGAGAGGTTATGCAACATTGTCCACTTTCCGCCATCAGCCATCTGCACAGCGGGGAAAAGCACGGTATGGAAGTAGACGTCTGCGTTACGGGTCAGCGGCGGACCTGTGGTGCGAGTGGATGCGGGAGGGACTCACTGTCCTTGCCCATGAATTGGTACAATTCCACGTCGTCTGGGTTTCTCCACCATTTTTCCCATTCAGAGGTGTAGTTTGCGGTGATGGATGGGTAGCCGATGGGTGCGTCGAGCTGTAGGGATGGTTAGCGCGGCGAGGAGGGATGTGGGAGGCGGACGTACCCAGACGTCTGAGCGGGATAAGAGTACGTTCCGTAAACGTCTTTAGTCTAGGTCTCTCGCAAACCGGGATCGTGCACTCACACATGACCTTGCCCTTCATCGCCTCATCCTCCTCTTGATCACCCACCGACGGCACCGGCACCCCCCAACTCAAATCCCGTGTAACCGCAGTAGGCCTCAACCCACCCCTCATCCTCGGCTCGATAATCGTCCCATCCGCAAGAATAACAGCGTTACTCCCCCACTTGCCCTTTTCCCGCGTGTGTTGCATCCATGATTCGAGCCGCGGTTGGAGGGCGTCGAGGCGGAGGCAGGCGTGAGTGGAGAGTTTGGTGGTGAGGGTGTGGGAAGGGTTGCGTTTGCACCTAGGGTTGAGGAGTTCGGTGGGGGAGGAAAAGGTGCCGGCGCATTGGTCGCATTGGTCGCCTCGGGCGTCCTGGGGGCGAGGGAACGGGGTTAGGTGGAATGGGGATAGGATGTGGTAAGGGGACGTACGTCGTAGCCACATCGTGGGCAGGTTCCTTCTACGAACCGATCAGCCAGGAACCTGCGCGGGGTTAGCATCCCACAGATCTGTAACGAGGCCCGAACCCACCTCTGTTCATCCTCGCAAAACGTCTGTTGCGCCGTCTCCTGACAAAACAATCCATTCTTGTGGATGTTTCGATAAATCTGCTGCACCAACTGCGTCTGCTTGTCCGTCGACGTCCGTCCGAAATGATCAAACCCAATCTCAAACCACTCGTACGTCTCCTTGTGGAGCTTGTAAAACTTGTCGCATAGTTCCCGCGGGGTAACACCTTCCTCGAGCGCCTTTGTCTCGGTGGCTGTGCCGTATTCGTCTGTGCCGCAGATGTATAGGGTCGGGATGTTACGTGTTCGTGTGTACCGGGCGTAGACGTCGGCGGAGAGGGTGGAGCCGATGATGTTTCCGAGGTGGGGGACGTTGTTTACGTAGGGGAGGGCAGAGGTGATGAGGACGTTGCGTTGGCCGGGGATGGGGAGAACTTTGCCGGATTCGGTGGTCGGTTGGCGCATGAGGAGGTCGGGGCTGGACCGGATGTGGCGGGTGGACATGGTGGTGGCCATGGTGGGGTGGGAGGTGGGAAGCAGGAAGCAGGAAGAAGAAGGAGAAGAGGAAGATAGATGATGAACGAACGAGTCGACAGAGTTTATCTGACTCGGACTCGGACAAGGCGAGAAAGGTGACGTGTATATGAGGGAAACAACAATACTGTAAACAAGCAGTCTTGACAAGGCGCCCGAGGACAGCAGCATCTCCATCCGATTTGCACAACACAGGGTAGTGTGATGTACAGTAATGAGGCGTGGCTTTTCCTTTCGCAATGATTCATGGGGAAGGCAAAGTGCTGTGAACTTGCCTTGACGTATGTGGAATTGGGAGTGGAGCTCTTGGAGTATTCGGATGCGTCGTGACCGTCGGTGCTAATTGGTTACGGGGAAGTCTTCCCCTCTCGACCGCCTCAATGACCCGCTCCCGGCTTCGCATGCTGAGGTCGTTGGGGTGCAGATTCAAGGCAATGAGACGCTGAAATATAGAATCGGAAACACGGTACAAATCTTGTACAACCACAAAGGGTACCGGCTATACCGCCGTTGTGACCAAACCGAATTATGAACTGTGTCGCTGAACAGATGATGCGTCACTGGACTGCATAAATGCCGCTGGACATCTGTGAGTATCCTCTTTTCTCAGTACGACCAGGGCTTGTCCTGTTCATGTCTATAGTCCTGAACGAACTTTGGCCATTGTATTTGTGAATCCTCATTATTGATAATGGTTCCACCACTAGATACATGTCACCTGAGCTGTTGAACCTACTAGTCTATTACGTATAATCTAGCAGGAGAGATGTGTGGGGTGGACCTATACATACGACGCTGGATATCGAACTCGAACTTTGAATAGGCCAAAGTAACAATACTCTAATCAAATTGCTAAGAGCTCGTGTTGGCCGATGTCGGAGGTAGAGAACTAGGTTCAAGTGAGGGGCCTTCAAGGTAGGTAATGAGAGAACGCCATTCATCCTCCTCCTCTTGCAATAACTTCTGCAATGATTCGGTTCCGACCTTTACCAAACCCCGTTCACGGAAGCCATTTACGATTTGGTCTCGGATCGCACCTTGGTCTTCTTTCTCACGATCGAACTGCGAGGACAATTTTTCTCCCATTTTTGCCACCTCTTCGTCATCGCATGCCGGCCCGTCGTTCGACGTAGTGTGGCTGATGTATTCAGTCACCGTGCTCTGTCTCTCCCGCGGATCAATTTTCTCTAAGATTAAGGCTGCCTGCTTTTGGACCGCTTGTTCGCTAGTCTCGGCTATGAGACGCATGAGCGCTGCAATTTCTTTTCCTGCCGATTCAAACTCCTTGGTGCCGGGAGAAGCGCCTGCCAAGATGTCGAGGAGCTGCAAAAACGTCTTCGTCAACTCGAACTCGCGTTTGAGAGCGTCCTTCCCATGTGTCCCCCATATAGGGCGACGTATGTTATTCCAGTCATCGAGCGTCGCTCTCACGCTGCGCGCGATATCATTAAATTCATTCTTCTGTATGACCGAAACGCTAGGGCCTTTCGTCTTCCCGTCTTCCTCGTCCGAACGCGACGGCTCATCTGATTGTACCTTGCTGGCAGTCGGCTCATCGTCGACGAATTGGCTCAAGGCATGGGATTCTTGCTCCTCGCTCATGATATCGGTACCGTTGATGTTGATGCTGGTGAAACTGCGTCGATTAGTGGAGGACGATGCTGGATAGAGAAGTTGGAACTGGAGGTTTGTGGGGATGAAGGGCTATCGATCTGGACAGATAAAGCCTGAGACGTAGGATGCATATATATCTGCCAGGAATGTCCCATGCAGCTCCTGAATTTCGTTCGATCCTTTGTATCCCCCGACAAATAAATGACCGATGGCTTTTCTGAACAAAAGAGGGCGCCCTTGGAGATGTTTCGGCCGGATGTCCTGCTTTGCTCTACATGCCATGTTGGACAGATTGAATTGAACGGCTGGGCTGGGAGTCCATTGTATTGTCCTGGACCTGGTTACCGACGTGTGGAACGCATCCCCATGAAGGCAGTAGCTCGCACAGACAACCTTCCGAGCTTCCCTCTGACGATGTTACTGTTCGAACAATCTGCTCTGGCGTTTTCACCTCTCAGTACGCTTGCTATGCTTTGTAAACGGCTAGCTGGCGTCTATGTAACGGTGCAAGCATGCACTCGTGGGACAACGTTTCAGTCAACTTATGAGGTGAATCTACCCTATCCACTTCAACCAACCATAATGCGCATCCTGACTAAATGCGCCCTGCACATTCGGTTGAACAATCCTCTTGTGCCTGTGGCATTGTGTTAAGGGCCAGAGCTACTTCCTCCAAGGTGACTCTTACTCGATCG